>CM076583.1:807080332-807680332 GCA_034641835.2 Pinus albicaulis | reverse complement strand
TTTCAGCTATAGGCTTTCCCCATACATACTGAGTTAATGTGTGATTGATTTGATGTGAAATTGCTTCTATTATTTCCGCATGTGACAATTAATTGTAGATGAGATTATGTGTTATGCATGCAATTAGAAATTGATGTGTAATCGGGTTAATCTCCATTGAATAAGTGATTTATTCAGCTAATTTCTACATGGTATCGGAGCAAGATTAATTGTCGAGATCTATTACGATGATTGCAAACTTATTTCCTCGGACAGAGTCTGCATACGGGCCAGGAAGCCTCCGGATTCATCTTTCTTCGGAAAGTGAAAGGTCTGGTAAACGCCCCTTGCAGTCAATCTCTGATTTGGAAATAATTTGTTCTCAAGTGTAGATCGAAAGCGATAGAGCTTGGAGTTTGGAATTCGAATTTTGCAGCAGCTTTGTTTTCTTGGTGCCGGTGTTGAAAATGTCTTTCAACGGTTTGCGACTCGAATATGCTCTTGAAGGCAGTTCGAATTATGTTGCATGGAAGGATCGCATGGAAGCAGTGTTAGAAGATAATGGTCTGAAGGAGTTCGTAGACACGGATGTCCCAAAGCCCACTGATGCAGCTTTGGTCGATGCATGGCAAAAGAAGATCGCGAAACGTCGAAGGATCCTGTTGGAGGGCGTCAAGGATCATATTGTATCCAGCCTTCATGGTAAGGCTACTCCATATTTAATGTGGAAAGCTTTGACGGATCTATTCCAGAGTAAGAGTGACCAAAGGAAGCTGGCGCTCAAAGATAAGCTCAGGAACATCAAGATGGAGAAGGGCGACAGTATCGCCAAATACCTCACGAAGTTCACTCAATGCAGAGATGAGCTGGGAAGTGTGGGGGTGACTGTCGATGAAGAGGACATGGTCGACCTGGCTCTCCTCGGTCTTCCGAAGGCTTGGCACTCATATCAAGATAGTGTCAATGGTCGGGAGAAGCTGCCGGGATGGGAGCGCCTTTGGGCGGATCTCATGCAGGAGGAGATAAGGAGGACTACTCATGATGGATCTTCATCAAAGGGAGGTGATGAAGAAAACTGCGCTTTGGTGGCCAAAGCAAAGAAGGGGAAGGGTAAGAAAACCTCTCATTCTGGTGCTAAGGGCAAGAAGCAGGATATGGCGAAAGTGAAGTGTTTTCACTGCCATGATCACGGACATTATGCTGCCAATTGTCCAAAGAAGAAGAAGAACAAGCAAGCGGGAAGATCTGCAGATGGAGAAGCTTTGGCTTCACAGTTCGAGCTTGACTTTTCACTGATTGCATGCTTGGTTTCAAGTGTGATGGGATCAGTGTGGTTCTTGGACAGCGGTGCGTCATTTCATATGACGGGAGATCGGGAGTTGTTCTCAGATCTGGAGAACAAAGATTTGGGTGTGCACATCGAGATGGGCGATGATGGTAGATACAGTGCGACTGGTATCGGTACCGTATCCTTTCAGAGGGAGTCTGGTAAACCCTTTGTATTAAAGGATGTCATGCATGTACCTGGATTGAAGAAGAACCTGATTTCAGTAGCGATGTTGGAGGATAAGGGGTATGATGTGGTCTTCAGTGAAGGAAAAGCCTTCCTGCGCAGTAAGACTACTGGAGAGACCAGGAAGATAGGGGTTCGAACCAAGAACCTTTATCAGTTGCAGGTAGATGGCTGCGCAGCTATGGCATGCAAGGCGGGAGAAGTGGTGAGCCGGGATGATGAGGGCGAACTGTGGCACGGGAGATTGGGCCACCTTCACCATGGAGCTTTGAAGATTCTGCAGCAGATTTCTACTGGGCTTCCTAAGGGCACCCTTGCGCAGTCAGATCAGTGCAAGGGGTGTACTTTAGGGAAGTATGTGAAAGCCACCTTTCACGAGAAGGATAGTCGCGCCACGACGATCCTTGAGAGAGTTCACACAGACGTGTGTGGTCCTTTCTCGGTTGCTTCGACAGCAAAGCACAGGTATTATGTGATCTTTGTTGATGATTTCTCTCGAAAGTGCTGGATCTTCTTCATGCAGAAGAAGAGCGATACATTCGCGAAGTTCTGTGAGTTTAAAGCACTAGTCGAGAAGGAGTCGGGGAAGAAGGTGATTGCTCTAAGGAGTGATAACGGTGGTGAATTCATCTCGGCTGAATTCAAGGATTTCTGCAGCGCAGAAGGGATTCGGAGAGAGCTCATCGCACCCCATAACCCACAGCAGAACGGGGTGGCTGAGCGGAAGAACAGAACGATCGTGGGTGCTGCACGGGCGATGTTGCATGATCGGGGCCTACCCCTTCACTTGTGGGCTGAGGCATGCAATACAGCAGTGTATGTGCAGAACCGTTGTCCTCACAAGGTTCTTGGCATGAGTACACCGAAGGAGGCTTATTCTGGCAAGAGGCCTGATATTTCCCATTTGCGGATTTTTGGTTCTCCTGTCTACATGCATGTGACGAAGGATGCGAGAAGGAAGCTGGATCCAACTGCTGAGGTTGGAATATTTGTGGGGTACACTGATACACCTCATAACTATCGGGCGTATGTGCCAGACAGTCGCAAGACTGTTGTGCGACGGGATATAAAATTTCAGGAGGAGAAAGCCATGCAGTGTTCGCTTGAGAGGGAGCTACACTTGCATGCAGATGAGGAGCTGCTAGTTCCTAAGGAGGAGCTTTCGGATGTGGATCAGCCACAAGAGGAGGTTCAGGAGGTGGAAGAAACCACCCAGGCAGCGCCAACCATCAGAGGGCGCATGCGCACTACAGAAGCTGAGCGACTGGCTCGGGATGCAGCGAAGGTTGTAGGACCACCTACAGCACAGCGCAGACAGAGACAGTCACCGGATCGGTACACTGGATACATGGCTCTTATGAGTCAATGTGTTGTGACAGAGCCATCCTCTTTTGAGGAAGCTGTGGAGGAACCCGCATGGGTTGATGCCATGATCGAAGAATATGACTCGATCATCAGGAACAGTGCATGGGAGATTGTCCCAAGACCGGTTGGGAAATCAGTTGTAGGTTCGCGATGGATCTACAAAGTGAAGCAGGCGGCTGACGGGAGTGGGGAGAAGTACAAGGCGAGATTTGTCGCCCGTGGCTTCTCACAGATCAAGGGGATTGACTATGAGGAGACTTTTGCACCTGTCGCAAGGTACTCTTCCATACGGACGATCCTTGCTCTCTCAGCGCAGATGGGGTGGCACATTCATCGGATGGATGTGAAGACTGCGTTCCTCAATGGAGTTATTGAGGAGGAGGTGTACATAGAGCAGCCTGAAGGTTTTGAGATCTTCAGCAGTGAGTCGCATGTGTGCCGACTCAAGAGAGCACTGTACGGGCTGAAGCAAGCACCTCGTGCTTGGTACACTCGGATAGACGGCTACTTCACCGGGCTTGGATTCTCCAAGAGTGAGGCGGATCCAAACCTGTACCAGATTGTGGTGGAGGGGAAGCTGTTGATCATCGTATTGTATGTAGATGATCTGATTTTGACTGGCGATGAGCAGTTGATACTTTCATGCAAGGAGGATCTTGCACGAGAGTTTGAGATGAAGAACTTGGGCATCCTTCATTATTTCCTGGGATTGGAGATTTGGCAACGCAGCGGAGGACTGTTTGTTTCTCAGGGCAAGTATGCCCGGGAGATTCTAGAGAGGTTCAACATGCGAGGCTGCAAGCCTGTTGATACCCCTCTTCCTGGAGGTTGGAGGAAGGGAGATGCTACTTCGGAGGAGGTAGTGGATGCCACTGTCTATCGACAGTTGGTGGGGTCGTTGATGTATCTGGTCAATACTCGACCCGATATATGCTATGCAGTTAACCAGCTTTCGCAAGCTATGGTTAAGCCTACCAAGCTCTTTTGGAAAGCGGGCAAGCATGTATTGCGCTATATCAGAGGCACATCGGGATATGGTCTATGGTACAGACAGGAGGATGGAGTGAAGCTTTCTGGCTTCACTGATGCAGATTGGGCGGGGAGTCCAACGGACCGGAAGAGCACTTCTGGAGGAGTTTTCAGCATTGGGTCGACAGCAGTTTCCTGGTACAGCAGGAAAGAGATCCGTGGCACTCAGTTCAGCAGAGGCCGAGTACATGGCAGCTAGCTTGGCTGCATGCGAGGCTATTTTGATGAGGAAGATCCTCGTTGGATTGTTCGGGTTGCATTTGGAGCCTACAGTGATTTACTGTGATAACCAGAGTTGCATTAAACTCTCGGCTAATCCAGTATTTCATGATAGATCCAAACACATCGACATCAGGTACCATCATATCAGAGATTGTGTTTAGTGGAGAATCAGGATGCTTTCATATGTTCCACGGAGGATCAGGATGCCGACATCCCGACGAAGGCGCTCACCGGTGAGACCAGGAGGTGATCAACAAGAGGCAGTGGATAGGGGCCTACGTTGTGCCACATTCACGAGGGAGTGTTGAAAATGCAAGAAGATGATGGAGCTTAGTGAAATGAAGTCGCCTTCACTAAGTGGGCCCGCAGGCTATTTTTGGCGCAAAGTCTATTTTTAGACTATGTCTATTTTTAGGCATATGGAGCATGATTCAGATTCCAAACTTGGAGATTCTTGAAGCATGCGACATGTTGGTATTGTTAGATGTGAGACTCCTTATTTTTAGGTCCTGTGCTATTTTTAGACTCGCTCTCCTAAAATATGGAAGCTCAAATATTATTTACCCTTAATAATATTTTGACTATAAATGCTAGCTTACCTCTCATGGAGCACTTCAGCTCTCCTTTTCGAGTCATGGAGGTGGCTCATGCAACCGACGCAGGAATCACGTGGTTCCAGAAGGCCGATGGCATCTTGCATGGTTGAATTCAGTTAGAACTCAAGTGGAGGAGTTTGGTGGAGTTGATGAGACAGTTGGTGGAGTTGTGTTCTGCTTAACTTAGTTGAACTAGTTGTATTTAGTTTAACTGGCTAATACACTAGAGATGAGTGGAGTGAATTAAATATTATTTAATTCATTAATTATTAACTCATTATTCAACTCAAGAACACATCAGTTCACTACAGTGCATGATCAGTTCAGTGAAGACCAGTGAAAGAGGTAGATGAAAGGGTGGAGTTAGCTATCAGTGGCGACATCAGTTGTGCATGAGATTTGCACCACACTTGGAGGAATTGTCCATGACAATTGCGCATTCAAGCCAAGGAGATTCGAACCTCGATCTCTATTTGTGCCATGATCGGGCGTTAATAGAGGCAAGGTATCACAAAGAGTTTTGAACCAGTGACCTGTTCAAAACTAAGCTAGATTGTGTGAGACTTTATGAGAAAGTACTGAGTACTTGTGAGGAGTATTGTACTTGTTTGGTTACATGATTTCTCCATTATAATATACACAATAGCTGCGGGGTTTTCAGCTATAGGCTTTCCCATACATACTGAGTTAATGTGTGATTGATTTGATGTGAGATTGCTTCTATTATTTCCGCATGTGACAATTAATTGTAGATGAGATTATGTGTTATGCATGCAATTCGAAATTGATGTGTAATCGGGTTAATCTCCATTGAATAAGTGATTTATTCAGCTAATTTCTACAAAACATGCATTAAATAGGCAAAAAATGCATCAATCATCAAAAGACATGCAAAGCCTTAATTGGATAAGAAATCTACCCATCTCTTACCAAACTATTTCAATGGTGCTTCTTTCAATTGTACATCATCATCATGTGAATCATCTTGACCCACATCAATTATGGAATCTTATTTTCCATTCTTGTCATTCACTTTCTCCACCTTCTTCAAATGTCGTGGATGACTTGCTGGATACAAAGTCCAACACTTGTCTACAAGATGACCTTGCTTATGGCAATGAATGCAAAACAATTGCATCTTCTTTTTAACATGTTTTCCATTATCCAATGGACCTTTAGCTTTCTTCTTCATTTGCTTTAAAAGTTTCTTGTGCATGGATATCTTCTTCCAACATCTTGAAACATTATGGTTATCAAAACCACAAAAGAAACATGCAAACTTTCTTCAAATATTATGTGAGAATTTTCCATGTTTATGATAATAAAAAACAACTTGATTAAAAGCATATTTCTACCTTGAACAATTCACCTTTGTCACCTTCTTGAGGAGGTGAATTTGATGAGGTATTGTCTCTCTTAGGAATACCAACAATGCATTCAAATACTTTAGAGCTTTCAACATCCTCTTGTTTTTCATTCTCATTAGTTGCATGCTTATGAGCACCTTCTTGCAAAGTGGGTGTAAAAAATTTTCATTCCTCATTAACACAACCTTCACAATCTTCAGGTAATGAACATGAAATGAAAGTCCTTCTTGGAACACCTTCATGTGCCTCTTTGGATTTAGACATTTCTCCATCATGTTGTCCATAACCAAGACCCAAATACTTAGGCATTTCCTCAAGAATAATTGGCTCAACTATTCCTTGTGCATGTTTTCCCAATCCTTTACCTTCATAGCCCATCTTCATCAATAATTTGGACCCTATTCCTCTAGTGCATCATTCAAAAGCACCTACACATTCATTTAAAGAGGAAATTGAAGATACATTTGAATTGCATACATCTTTCTCATGTACATACTGGCTAAGGCTTCCTTGGCATCATGGAGCAAAGTCTCCATCTCATGCATATTTTCAAGCATTAGGGGAATTTTGAGGTCTAAAATGAACCTCTTGAGGAAATAATAAAATAATATCTAAACCAATAAAATAATATTTATGAATTTTCAACTCACTTTTTGCACCAAAATCCATGTAACCATGGTTAAATTCAATTCAAAAGTTGTACCAAAATTTAAAAAAAAAAAAAAAAAAAATATTGTATTGATGTGACTATAAATAAGAATAATATTTTCAAGAAAAAATTATTATCATTTCACAACTAATGCATTTGTCCTTTGTGCTTAAATAACTTGAAATAAAATATAAATATAAATTCATAAATTCTTAGTTATAGAATATACTATTAATTAAAATTTATATTATTTAAATTATATAATAACATGTAATTAATATACTATATAAAAATAATATAATATAATATAATATAATATTTTATGTGTGAATTTTATATTACATATTGAATTGATTTGATTTATAAATAAATATTTGAAAACATACAAATATAATATTTATTGAAAATGGTGTAAATACATGAAGATTGCATAGGGATATGCATTGTTTCTTTTAAAAAAAACGAAATGACAATAATAATATTTTATTCAAAAAGTGTGAAATGACATTTATTATGAATACTTTACTTTATGACTTTAAAAGTACTTGAACACTACCATAGTTAACCATGAGTTTTTATCCACCATTGAGAATGTGACAAGTAAGTACCTTTAACTCAAGAAATGTCATCTCAACCATTAGGGATGATGTCATCCCCTAAAATGTGATTGGTTCAAGTGAATTTTAATTGTATATTTTCCTTAGGAGGCCCATTTTAGACCTCAAAATTTCCCTAATGAATCTCTTGTTTCTCCTCCTTCATGGCAATCAACTGCTCTTGAAGTATTTTTCTCTCCCTCCTATCTTCATACTTCTCTTGCATCCTATCAATCATGATGTAGATTTTCTACAACATCTATTTATCAAAGAGTTTTTCAAAGGAAGATTGACTAGAAACATTGCTTAATGAAGCTGCCATCACAGCTACAATGCATACAAATATTCTTTGTTGTGATTTGAGATTTGAATTCTTAATTTATATCTTCTCCTTCACACAAAAACTTTCAAGTTCACTGTGTACAAGTTCACAGTTAAATTCTCCTTACACAAATTCAAAAACCAATGTCTATAAAAGAATTAGCTAACCTTGGCTAAAATGAGCTAAACTTTAATTTGATAACAACTTGATCTGAATATGGGAAAACTATTTATTTCTATGCTAGCTCCCTCGTCAATATTAAAAATGTGCGATTATGATCTTCTCATGTTAACCACTTGTGAAGGGGTTTATGTGTGTAGTTTCATGTGCCTTTGATGATCAAATTATGAGTTAATTAGATTTTAAAAACTCATATACAACATATGAAATGCATAAACATAAATCACATCAATCACATAACACAAGGAGGATAAAGGAGTTCACCCCTTCTGGACTACATCTCCATGGACCTGCTTTAACTAGCTAGGGCCCCTTGGGATTATGAATCAAATGTTTGATTACAAGCATCCGTGATTCTCCAATGGATTTTTTGACTGCTCCATTAGCTTTAGAAAACATGAAAACCCAAAAAATGACTATTCAATCTCTAAATTTGGTTACCAGCTCCTCTAGGCTTGACCTCCCATCTTGGTGGCCATGGGCTTGTTTAATCTCCAAAGTGAAAAAATAATCTTTATATGTACTCCAACACCTCTGCAAACTATACCACTGAGTTTAGAACATCAAATACATAAAAAAATGATTGTTCATTCACTTTATTTGGCCTTCAGCTGATCTGGGCATGGCCTTCCCTCCTGGTGGCCTTGGGCTTCAAAATCCTTCAAGTGAACAAAAATACCTGTATATTTTCTCCTCTTTCTCTGAAAGTTATTCCAATGGATGTAGAGCATGCCAATCTGCTAGGAATGATTATTCTTGGTTGAAAATTGCTCAAGATAGGCCTCATTAAAGTTTCCTACCTCTATATCTAGAGAACTGCTAGTTAACTCCGAAAAATATGGAAGTGGCATCGGATTTAGAGATTCTTCCAAAATTTCTGCCAACATAACTATAGAATAATTAATCCTTAAATGCGCCTAATGAGTGATAAGTTTGCACTAATCCGTGTTTAATGGGAGCGCTTGGAATGAGATAATGTGTTAGGGTCATGTGGGAGGCGGGTTGGTCCCCTCTGTTCCCGCCATCGCAATTGCATACACTTCAAGTATGATTTGGGTGCATTCCTTAACAAGTCTCGAGTCTGTGGTCCATTGGCATGGTGTGGTAATTGTTGGGGGTAGGTCACGGGGTCGAACCTCAGCCTCTGCCCCTGTGCATATTTCACACTCAAACTTTATAATACGCACTTTGCACCATTAATACAACATGCCATCGAACCTACCTTGGAATTTTAGGTTTAATATCTATTTGCGCTCCACATAATAATCAACCTCCCACACATGTTTCAGACTATGGATATAAAATCCAATACGATGTCACCATATATAGTTTCAAACCTTTGTATTAACCAACCATATAATATATACCATCGAATATTTCGAACTATGGTTTGGGAACTTTATAATGTGGTTCAACAATAAACATCTCAACGTTTAATAAACTTTGGTCTTTGGTTAATGTATTATGCGGACCCATAATTCGACTTTGGGTTAATAATAATATATGGAAATTAAATTATATATATATATAATTTCCCACACATAAAAATTCATGAACCCACATTCAACTTTGGAGGACATTGGGAAATTTTCACCTTCACAAACCAAACTGGCGAATCCAATTATGACACTTTTCATAATCCCATTGGATAGAAACTGAAAAAGATTCCCTGCATGCTGACTGGGCTGCCATGTCATCACCCTGTACCTGTTCTGCAATTTTTTTTTTAAATTTTTCTGTTTTGAACGACGTTCAACAGACCATAACTTCTTCATCCGAACTCGGTTTTCGACAAATCAAGTTGCGTTCGATTCCTGGAGATGGGATGGTCATTATAATTTTGGTTTGGTGCAATTCTGAGCACTTTTATTTTTTAGCTAATTTTTGCCCCTGATCCAAATTTTGATCACAAACTTGCAAACAATTAGATCTCTTCTTGCACAAAAAAACCTAATGAACTTGAGATCTGGTACCAAAAATAATATGAATGGAGTATGTTAGTGTTGTTGTGCTAATTACTCATTCAAATTATACATTCAATGTCTTGTGTGTGCTTAAGGGGTCAAGGTTTCTTGCAAATTATCAAGTCTCATGTGTGTTTTTCATGTTAATTTAGTGAGAAATTTAACATAAAACATGAGTTGAACAACAGCAATAAAATTATAGAATATCACCATACATAACATTAACACAGGTATTTTATGAAGGATTTCACCCCTCTTGGGCTACATCTCCTTGGTCCAGCGTCCATGGCTTGGGCCTCTATAGTATGCTCAAATTTTCAAATTGACCTATTTACAATGCTCCTTTGCTCCTGTAACCTACTCCAATGAGTCTAAAATGGCTCAAAATGGTTAGTTAGCCTCTTTCTGAGCCTGAATTGGTCGAAAATTGCAAAAATTTATGGCTTCTTCAATTTTTCCCACTAAAACAGTCTCTAAATTAGTTAACTGCCACTAGAACTGGTAGTTTCCGCTAAATCTGGAAGTCCGCAAAGTTCATCCGCATTTTATTTTAAGTGGTAGTTAGCACACTTAACACGTTAATCCAACGCTTAAGTTAATCCACATTTACATTTGGATTAATGCTAATAAACATGGATTATGGTTAATAATCATGTTCTAAAGTATTAACCCTCTGCATTAACATGGAGCTCCATCGGAGGTCTGGCATAACGGTTCTATCATCCATCGACTAGCCCCCGCCTTACCTCGTCGTGAACTTTGGTTTAATTCAAATATAATCGAACTCCATTGACTATTAAGAACCATGTGGTAGGTGAGGCGATAACATGTTGTGTTATGTGGTGGGAGGTCGCGAGGTCGAGCCCCGACGCCTTCACCCAGCCCTTGACCAAAAAATTTACTACATATTTCAACCTTTGGGGTGGGGCACGTGGCAGTCCCTGGCTTTGAATGCATGCAACTTTTGTTTTCCAAATCTACTGTTTCTAACCACTTTCGAGCCGAAGAACTACTATGTTGTGTCTGGAGCGTTTGTTCCAGTCAAGAACCAATTTTGTTTCATTGCGAAAAAGTTTCCAGTTTCCCTAGCTGTGTCATTTTAGATCTGGAGGTATAAAGTATTTTTTGCAATTATATTTTTTTATCCCTATGTTTATTTCGGTTTATAGCCATTTTTTATTATTACCATATCTATACTCTCTTCTCTGCATATGCTCTTTACTCTGCACTCTGTGCGATCTAGCAAACTAGAAATAGAAAGACGTGAATTTTCTCCTATGTATTCTCTTTTTCCATGACTTTGTGCAATCTCGGGAACTCAGAAAAAATGAAAAAAATATTTAGTTTCCAGGCGGAATAACTAGAAATCTAACATCATGTCACAAGGCTTTGTTTTTTTGTTGTTGTTTGCATGGTTGTTTTTAACTAGCTCACTTGGACTAAACTTAGTTTATGAGAATAGAGGTCTTGGGTTCAAGTCTTTTTTTCAATTTACTTTTTCTAAAAAGTTTTTTTGTCCAGTTAATTTTTCTAAAAAAAAAAAATTATCAAGTTGTTTTTTAAAAAATGGGGTTTTTTGTTAAGTTATTAAAAAAAAACATATGTAACTTATGTTTTAAAGTTACTTTATGTAATAGTGTTTCTCACCCATTATAAAAAGTGAGTCACTTAAAGTCTAAAGTCACTTTATATTTTATTTAAGTTACAGTCTACTTGGTCATTAGTTCATAAAGTAACATTGTAAAAAGTGACTCACACTTATTTATAAAAGTGGGTAACATAAAGTAGTATTTTAAAAAAAAATGTGAGCTTATTATATTAAGTTTGGAAAGTGGGGGGGTTATAAGTACAGCTTCATCATCAACTTTCAACCTATCACGTAACTATTTGGCATCTACTACAATTTTTCTTCAAAAATGCATAACTTCTTCATCCAGAAGCCGTTTTCAGAGCTGTTTTTTTAACCTGCCTAATTTTTCGAGATCTTTCCATTGGAGAAATTATTTTAAATCTTTAGAGCTTCATTTTTTAAAAATGGAAAGTACATGCCCGGTTATTCTTAACAACGCCAATTATTTCCAATGGCTATCCTACATGGTAGACTTACTTAGAAGTAAATGGATTTATAGAATAGTCTCAAGACTAGAATCTAAACCTATCGATTAAGATAAAAAGGTTAAATGGGAAAATAAACAAGATCAAGCATGAGAGTTGATAGGAATTTTCATTGCTCAAGATCTTAGATTTCATATCCAAGAAATTGACTCCCCCGATGAAGCTATGAAAAAGATAAATAATTTTTTTGGCATTCAAAATGAAATCAGAGCCCACCAGCTTGAAAATGAGTTGCTTACTTTGGACCCCAATAATTTCTCCACTATTGAAGATTTTTTGTCCAAATTCAAGACCCTTATATTTCTCTTAGATGGTTGTAATGTTAAAAAGGAAGATCGTAGTCTTATCTATTATATTCTTGCTAAGTTAGGCCTTGCATACTCTGTATTTGTTTCCACCTTCCATTCCACTAGAGAAGCCCTCATTTCTTAAGGAACACCCTACAAGTCCCCCTCTTTTGATGTCTTTTGTGATTATTTGATAAGATAACAAGAAAAAATCTTACACCTTGGTCTTATTAATACTGGAAACTCTTCTAAGAAATCCTTAGCAGCCCAGCAACAACCAAATCCAAAGAATCCTAAGGAGCAACATCATAAAAATAATGGTCTTAAGCCAAACAAAGGTCTTAACCACTCTCAGCCGCAAACTGAAAAAGAAACTCAACAAATTGATAAGGAAAATAAAAAACAAAGGGAAGAAGACAGATAGACATTACAACTTTTGTAATCATGATGGCCACGTAGAGTCAAAATGTTTTAAGAATATGGAAGCCTTGGAAGCAACGATGAAGAAGAAGAACATCCATTTGGAGAAATATTCAACTTCATATTCGGGAATGGCACCTTTTGCATGTGGTTGGAAAGCATCAAGATCTGTTTATGCATTGAATGTATCTTCTTCTTCTCATTCTCATGTGTGGCTCATTGATTATGGAGCCTCTTACCACATGGCCAAAAATAAAACCATGTTTTCTTCTTTAAATTATTGCAACACCAAAAACATTTATGTTGGTGATGATAGATCTCTTAGTGTTGTAGGGTCTGGAACCATTCATATAGGTAATGGTCATTTTAATGATGTATTATGTGTTCCTACCTTGTCCTACAACCTTCTATATGTTTATCAGATAACTCATTCAAGTGAAGGGAAAACCGTAAAATTCTCACCTCATGATGTTGTAATTAAGGACCTAAGAGATTCTAGACATATTTTAGCTACTAGCATTATTGATGATTCCACAATGTTTTATAATTTTGACGACTTTGGGTCATCAAGTCTTCCCTCCATTTTTTTTGCTCATAATGATGAAGTGAGCAAACTTTGGCATGAGCAATTTGGTCACTTAAACTATCGCTCTCTTCAAACTCTATGTAAAGAAAATATGGTGGGAGGTCTTCCTATGGTATCTTGCCAAGATGGTGTTTATTCCAGTTGTGTACTCAGAAAACATCATCAGATAGTCTTGACAAACGTGCCTCTTCGCACGCTACTTCCCCTTTGCAACTTATGTACAATGATTTGTGTGGTCCACATCCGGTTTTTTTTTCTCTAGATATAAGTACTTCTTAACTTTCATTGATGATTTTTCTAGACGCACTTGGGTATACTTCTTAAAACTCAAGAATGAATTTTTTAACATGTTCTTGGCCTTTAAGGTTTTTGTTGAGAAATAATCTGGACATCAAATTCTTAAGTTAAGATCTGACAATGGAAGAGAATATGTTAACAACAAATTTATCAACTTTTTCACTAAGAATGGAATTCAATTGCAACATAATATTCGGTATACTCCACTACAAAATGGTGTAGCTGAAAGGAAGAATCGCACTCTAAAATAAATGGCTAATTGTATACTTCAATCTAAAGGACTTAGTCTTATTTTTTTGGCAGAAGCAATTAAATATGAAAATTACATAGTAAATCACACTCCTACTAAGGTTTTAAGGAATATCACTCTAGAAGAAGCCTGGAGTTCAATCAAACCAGATGTAAGTTACTTTCGTGTTTTTGGAAGTGAAGCTTGGACCCATATTCCAGATGAGAAACATAAATCCTTAGAACCTAAGAGTGAAAAATGTATTTTTGTTGGATATTCTAAAGATGTCAAAGGATATAGAATTCTTCAATCCAAATCCAAAAATGTAATCATTTGAAGATATGTAAAATTTGATGAAAATATATCAGTCTGCGAGCCTAGTTCGGTGGGTGTGCCACTTTTGGCCTGCGAGCCTGATTCGGCATATCTACCACCTCTCTCTATCTCTTCTACTTCTGACAACATTCCTTCTACTTCGGATGATGAAAACGAGGATGAAAATCCTACTCCACCTCCTCAGGATCTTCCTTCAGCTACACGGCTTCCAAAATGGGTCCGCTCTACTGGGGATGCAGTAGGTTCTCTGTAGGTGACCCTGTAAATCAACGTTGTACACATTCTCAATTCAACAAAGCCTCTTCTTTATTGACTCAAGTTCCAGAAAATTATGATCCAGATACCTTTGAAGAAGCTTTAAGTAATCTAGATTGGGATGCAGCTATGAATGAAGAATATTGTTCCTTATTGGCAAACAATACTTGGGATCTTGTTCCTCTTCGAAAGGGAAGAAAACTCTTCAGATGCAAATGGGTTTATAGAACAAATTTTGGACTAGATGGAAAAGTGGATAAACATAAAGCTTGTCTTGTTGCCAAATGATTTTCACAAGTTGAAGGCATTGACTATACTAAAACCTTCTCCCCTATTGCCAAAATGAATTCTATATGCCTTGTTCTTTCCCTTGCTGCCTCCTTTAAATGGGAATTCCATCATATGGATGTTAAATCTGCCTTCTTACATGGGGACTTGCATGAATAAATCTACATGGAACAACCCCCTAGATTTATCCAAAAATACTCTAGCCTTGTTTGTCACCTTAAGAAGTATCTATATGGTCTCAAACAAGCCCCCCGAGCCTGGTATGCCAAAATGGATATCTTTCTATTAGATAATGGATTTTCTAGATTTCATTCCAACAAAAATGTCTACACCAAGAAATTGGATAAGTCCTTAATCATCCTTGTTCTTTATGTTTATGATCTTATCCTTAATGGTAGTGATCCCAACCATATAAACCATGTGAAGTATAGCCTCAAAAATAAGTTTGAAATGATCGACTTAGGACACTTGCATTATTTCCTTGGTCTTCAAGTCTTGCAATCCAAAGAAGGTA
Organism: Pinus albicaulis; assembly: GCA_034641835.2. Classification (NCBI taxonomy): domain Eukaryota; kingdom Viridiplantae; phylum Streptophyta; class Pinopsida; order Pinales; family Pinaceae; genus Pinus; species Pinus albicaulis. The sequence goes on along the minus strand of CM076583.1, from coordinate 807,665,223 downwards.
TTACCATTTCTTAGTCCAAGTATGCCAGTGATCTTCTACGCCACTTGCACATGGAAGACTGTAAGCCAGCCCCTTCTCCCTTTCAGTCTGGAGTCAAGCTTTCAATCACTTGTACTTCCCCTGAGGTTGATGCTACCTTATACCATCACCTTGTTGGTAAAATTTTGTATCTAACCCATACTCATCCTAACATTTCCTTTGTCGTTGGTCTTGTTGCTCGGTTTATGAACAAACCTCATTAAAATCACTAGAAAGCAGCCAAAAGAATACTTCGATATGTTTGAGGTACAGTTCAGTTTGGGATTCATTATAGTGCAAGAGCATCTCCATTGTTGGTTGGTTTCATTGATTATGATTGGGTTGGTAACCCTGATGATCGAAAGTCTACTGCAGGTTATGTATTCACTCTTGGTTCAAGACCTACTACATGGCCTCGTAAGAAGCAAAGTGTCATCTCTATTTCTTCGTCAGAAGCAAAGTATTATGGTGTTGTTGGTCATCAGAGTGCCATTCAGCTATGCAAAGATCTAGTTCAGCATCAGGGCATCATACACATTGAGCTACACATGCACTTCATTAGAAATCTCATTCATGATTGTGTTCTTGAAGTGCAATATTTTTCAACCAATGATCAAGTTGTTGATATCTTTACAAAGGCTCTCACAAAACCGAAGTTTACCAAACTTCAATCTATGCTTGGAGTTCAGGAAAGTTATCATTAAGGTGGGATAGGCTCTAATGCCTCCTTCCTTCTCCTAAATTATCACCTTTGTAAATCCTTCAATCTTATGCCAAGTTGTTCTTAAGGGTGGATGTTAGGATATTCCGACACATAGGAAATAGTTAAGTATAACTTGGTCTAGCGTAAAGTTAGGTAAAGTGTGTTTCTTTAGTATGTACTTTTGTAATTGATAATCTGATGGTCACAATATGTGGTGATCTGACAGTTCATTCTCTCCTCGGTATTACCGATACTTGATCCACGGCTTAAAACCCGATTGGTCCATGATCTATATTTAAAGAGCATGGAGGGTCATTTGTCTAGGAACCATTTATGAGAGAAGCTTATGTAAATTTTCTTTCTTTACATTAATAAATTTCCTGAAGTGGTTGTGTTGGCTCAGGCCGTGGACTATTTCCCTCTTTTAGGGTTTTAACCACATCAAATACTGGTATAGTGATTTGTGATCTGTTTGTGAGTGGTGACCTTTGGTGTTTTGATCTAAGGAACTTACCCTGTAAATTCCTACCCAATTAAGATCTTAAATCACTACATTTGATACAATGTTGAAATCAAGGATTGATCATATCAGAGAGATAGTATTCCAAGAGAAAATTTATACCTAAAGATATCATTAAAACTCTTGAGCACAACTAAGTATATCTTGACATACATAATGGTGTAAGAAAGAAAATATTTCCATACACAACATATATCATTTGCCTTACATACACACATTAGATTGACTCATGAGGCCATCTTATATAGCACCAAGATGCAACCAACTCCCTTGAAGTGAAGAAGACAAGGTCCACAGAAATTGGTGAGGGCACATAACAAACTCCTTGATTTTTTCATGTATTGTGCACTAATCGACTTCTTTGGTCTAATAACCTAACTAGTCAAATGTGTAGTCGACCATCTAGATGGATACATAGTCAACCACTCCATCGAGTTGATTTTTCTGTATCGATTGCTTGTCTCTAAAAGATCTAGAGGTGTGATAAACCTACATAGACTATTGTTCAAATAAATGATTTTTTGCTTATGAAATTAACATATTACATTCCAACATTAATTGTTAAAAAATTATATATTACAAAGTAATGCAACACATAAAATATGCGAAAAACACAAGTACACAAAACACATAAAACCAGAGAGACACAGATATATGTGGTTCACCCAGTTTGGGCTACGTCCACCCCGAACAGCCAGTCCTTCCTTTTTATTATCCAACAAAATGAAGAGACACAACCTATAGTAGATCCGATGTAATATCCTCTGTTCTCTCTCACAGTCTCTCTATCAGTTTCTCGCTCTAAGAATACACCTACAATACACAGCCGCAATACAATACCCTCATACAAAACGAGGGGTTGCCTTCTAAGGCAAAAAACCATAAATCAAACATAACTTCTACCGTCAGATCATCTGCCTAATTAACGGCTCAGATTGACTAAAAATTACTATACTTTTACAAGGCAATTTTACATCTGTTTTTAGCTTCGGGGGCGTTGCCCCCAAAACCCCCTTGCAAGGGGGGGCTCCATAAACTTGCAACCGCCCCCGCCCCCCAGGCAACGTACAATTACAGGCGGTGTTTCCATCCCATTAAGAACAGGGGTCCACTGCTGTGATACAAAATAAAGAAAATAATCAAGCTCCACACCCAACATTAATAACTCCTTTTGTCAATTACTATAATTCTTTCAAGTAAATTGATTTCACGTTTCATCAAATGATGAAATTCTCTCCATGATAAAATTCTCTAGATAAAACCTCATATTTTCCACTTTCTAACATAATTTACCCATCGAAATTTTCAATAGAATTATCACCCCTAACGCCTTAACATTTAAATCACACTATAGTACTAAGCCAATATTCCCCTTACCTTAATAGCAATCCATTATACCTTAACCTACTCATTGAATCTTTCTCTAAAAACTCCACAAATTCTTTCAATAACGACTTCTTTGAATCTCTCACATTATGCAATTTAACTTTAATTATTATAAATATAATACATCATTATTAACTAAAATAATTAATAAAATTGAAATTTAACATATAAAATTTTAACAAATTATCAAAATTTTCTATCTAATTTTATATTTTAAGAAAATTATGTAAATTTTCTATATAATTCTAAAATTCCAAAATAATAAAAATGAATAGATTATAATAGTAGTACACTTTGGGAAAAAAAATGGGTGAAGATAACCTTAAGCTAAAGGTGTTTAATCCTCCCACGGATTTTGATGTATCTCTCTCTAAGAAAAGGGTCAAAGAGAATATATTCCATGAAGCACCTAGTCACTTTGTTTTGTAAATCCATCATTATTTACTTCTATTATCCTCTACATCCTACCCTTAAATAAATAAATAAAAGGATAAAAAGGTGAAAAGTGGCATCGCATATAACTCTAATGGAGGACAATGACTAGGAGAGTACAAGGGAATATTGGTTCCATGGTGTCCACATTTCATTTTAAAAATAACTTTTATTCAAATATTCAGCTTGATGTTACTCGTTTAAACACTAGTAAAATTGTTTAATCGGCAACTTTTTTATTCTAGTCCGATTGCTGTTACTAGTTTAAACTCTTCAAAAATGGTTTAATTTACTATTTCAGATTCTTATTTATTGAAAAAAAAATTAATCCAAAAACAGCATCTTTCACATATAGGTTTAGAGACACATGATTGGTCACTATTTTCCACATTAAAATGAGAATTTAAAGACAATGTACTGCTTGCAACACCTAATAACTAAATATGTAGGAATCTTTCTATTATGAGGAAAGTCAAAGTTCTTTTAAAATTTTGTTTGGTATTTTATTGTTTCAATTTTAAAAATAATAAAATTTACAGTTATCTCATTGATGGTACTTAAAGAAGTGAAATGCTTTATTGTTAAAATGGAAAGATATTTATATTTTTTTAATGTTTAATAATAAAATAAAATAATATATATATATGAAATGTTTTATATTTAATAAAAAATCGTATAGATATTTGTTAAATTTAGGTCTATTAATATTAAAATTAGTTAGAAAACATAAGTGTAAATTTTATTTTTTCTTTTTTTAATTTAAAGTTGTATATATTAAAATTTACAGTTTTGGTGTTTAATAGTTTTTGAATTAATATATATTCATGCAAATTATTATATCCATTACAAACAGAGATAAGCAATTTTATTGCTTTATTGTTTTTATTTTAATCACTACTTAAACCTCGTCTATAGTACACATGGTCTCTTTACATGGTTAACATGCTTTTCTTTTAATGCTCTTCCAGTTTAATAGAGAAACCATGGTAGTTTCTAGAATGCAACTTAATAGAGAAACCATGGTAGTTTCTAGAATGCAACTAAGGATGGAGTAGCTTTCACTCAATCTCAATCACTACAATAGTTTTTTTTTTTAAATGGTACTCTCTAGGATTAATAGTATATCAAATAAAGTAGAAGTTAGATATCATTCTCTTGGTGATTCTTATAGGTTCCATTTCTTTTGAGATGCCACTTTAACTTTGGATAAGGTTTTATAGCTATTTTGCATAAAAATATGTCTAGGAGTAAATTACATTAAAATACTACCATTAGTAAATTAAAATAAAATTGAATAAATTTATCAAAATACCTCTAAAGGTAATTCAACACAACAAAATTTAGTGTCAATTAACTTTATCTTAAGAGAAGGCATTAGGTTGTAAAAACATCTTGTTTCATGAAGATATCTTGGTTTAAAGAATAAATTAGTGGTGGTTTACACTCTACACCAAGATTCAAATACTCAAGAGACATTGCACCCCTTGTTTACAATGTCAATTGTTTAAGGTCTCTATGAAAATGGGGCCAAAGTCTTAAGCATAGTTGGCAGAGGAGAATCCCATTGGTTGTGGCTTCTCAGTCGAGGGATTCTTTCTAGCATTCCAATATTTTGGAGGACACTTGCCACTGCATTAACTGGAAGCATTAAACAATAAAAATAGTGAGTTTCTAGTAGAATAATATCTTAATTTACAATGTAGCATGATATGGTGTCACTGATAAAGTGAGTAAGAAATCCTTTAACAATAGCCGAGAGAAGCCCATTTTTTCACTACAAATAACCAAAGTTATGGCAAGTAATAATACTTCTTTAGGGGGGTAGGTGTTGAAAAGGGATCATTGTTGATTCTAAAGGAAAATTTGAAACAACATATGCTTCAAGTTTAGGGAATTCCACCAAAAGACAAGCCAAGGCATATGCCCTCTTTCATGGTTTACATATTGTTGTTGATTTTAGAAGAAAATCTTTATTTAGCATAGGATATTCAAACATCTGACAAAAATTTAGCATCTATCCTCACTTGTTTTCAAAAGGAAGCATGTTTCTTTTAAGGAGCATAATTTCCAAGCAAAGTCACTTTCCAATGAGTATAATTTACAAGTAAACTCACTTTCCAATGAGGCGACCGCATTGAAATTGGAGATGCTAAAGATCAATGAAAGTTAAAGTTACCAAGCCATTCCATAACCTTATACCCATGTACTCAAGGGCTATCCTCTAATTCAAAGAGAGGCGATTAAACTTGATAAGACCAATGCACCACCCTTCACATACTTGAATTATAGAAGGGCATTGAAAATGGGGGCGCTAAAGATCAATGAAAGGTAAAGTTGCCAAGTCATTCCATAATCTTATACCCATTCACTCCTATCCTCTGACTCAAAGTGAGGTGATTAAACTTGATAAGACCGATGCACCACCCTTCGCATACTTGAATTATGGAAGGGTTGTCACTTGAGCAACCAATCAAGAGTCAGGAATTATCTTAGTCACGGTGAGATAATGGAATTTTAAAAAGGATTTCAAAGCAAGGCAATTCGGAACTTGGTTCAATCATCCATCAACCACCTAATAAGAAAAACATTTTTTTACAATTACAGTTGGTTGGATTTAGATTATATGTATGCCCAAGGCATGTTGTCATACCAACTCGAGTTCTTACATTCTTTCTAAGTATTGGGTTTTCTGAAATTTATGCATTTTCAATCATAATTTGGTTCTTGTTACCTTGGTTCTGTGAGTCTTAGTCATAATGGAAAACCTTATTTTGGTATTGTGGATTTCCCTTCTCATGGGTATGACCTCATGGCTCTATCATGCACATGTTCAATGAGCTTATTATCCCTTTTCAATCGTGGATATTGTGGCACCTTAGTGACAGTAAATAGTTTTTGGATGGTGGGCTTGCTTCTGTGCCGTAGGTCTATTTTAGGAAGAAATTAGTTCTAGAATTTTGGTTATCAAGTTCCTGTGGTTATTGTTTGTTGAAGAACTTGTCGGATTATCCACAATATCACGAAACATTTGTCGATGTTTCGAATCCCAACAGGGATCCATCTTCAGGACAATGGAATGATTGGCACCCCTATCTATGTGTTGTTTCTATGGGTTAGAGGGAATTACAAGAAATTTGAAAATTTATTTAAATAATAAAGAATCTATCTGTGCAAAAAGACTTCCCTCTCTTCAATCACCTCAAAGTTGCATGCCTATGTGTTGTTTCTATGGGTTACAAGGAATTACAAGAAATTTCAAAAGTTCTTTAAATACATAAATAATATATCTAGTGTAAAACGTATTAGAGGAAATTTCAACCTAAAATTGGCCTCCTAAGAAAATTAATAAAATAATAGTTAAAATAATAAAACAAGAGTTATGAATTTTGGAGGGAAAAGAAGAAAATTATTATTTTTTAAAATGTATTTTTGGCTTATATCCTTATAGGTTTACTCAAATTTCAATTGTAGACACTCGTTGGATGCGGAATTAAATTCCACATCCAACGAGTACCCATTATGCATACTTTTGAGAAGACCCACATTGATAAAAATCCAAATACATTAAAAAAACGTGTTTTTATCAAAGTGGGTCTTTAGTCTATGTTTCGAGTCTAAAACAAGACTCATCTTCAGGACAAAACCTGCCAAGAAGAGAAGAAAATAGGGCAAATAAATAAAGGATGGAAAGAAAGATGAGAGGTGAAAAGCCGACCTCCAACAAAAAGGTGCTTACAAAATTAATTGTTCTTGCGGAGAATGCTATATTGAAGAAACAAGTAGGACCTTCAAAATAAGGATTAAAGAGCATGGTGTTGATATTAGGCTTGGAAGAATAAAAACCTCGGCTTTGGCAGAGCACTCCAATAAACATGTCACCATATCTGCCTTGAAGACATCGTGGTCATTGTCAATTAAAAACATCATTTTAAGTGTAAAGTTCGTGAAGCCCTGGAAATCATCAAGCACCCTCACAACCTCAATAGGGATGGAGGTTTAGAGGTTAGCAGGAATTGGATCCTCGTTCTTTCCCACAAATAAGCTTGACCCCCAGCGTAGTTTGTCTCCATTGTCCCATCCCTCCCCCCCCTCCAATCTTCCCTCATTGCATTGTCCTTATCATTTAAGCATATTTCTCGGGCATATCCTGTTCACAATAGTGCTCCTCCCTCCACCATCACCCTTCACATTGTGCACTATTCCCCTTCCCTCTATCCTCGTATTTTCCTTCATTTCAATTTTTTCCTTTCCCCTCACTCCATCCCCTAACCCCAGTACCCTTCTAACCTCTTTTAAATAATAAGACTCTAAAATCTCAATCTTTAATTACCTAACAAATTAAAAAACTCTCTCTTAAATCTTATTACCCTTTCTTAATAAATTTCATTCATACCAACTAATATTATTAATATTAATTCTACATTATTATAAGCAATTATAATCATTGCTAATAATATTTTAGTTAATATTAATAATATGTAAAATTTATAAAAATATTCAAGAAAAAATTATAAAAAATCATTCTTATTAATTAAATCTAATTAGAATCTATGTTATTATATTTTATCATATCCATTTATTAACTAACTAAATAAATCTATATAAAATAATTAAAAACTTTTTGTCATCATAACTTAAATTCAAGTATTATTAATATTTAGATTACATTATTACAAAAATTATAAATATTAATAATAATAATAATAATAATTGAATTATTATTAATAATTAAAATTTTATTAATTAAAAAACATTTGGTATTATAATAAAAAATTTAATTAATTAATTAATTAAAATCCTTTAAATGTTATGAGCTAGTCTATTTTTCAATTCTCATATTTCTTTCCATTGTTTATTTATTTGTCTTATTCTCTTTTCTTCTTGGCAAGTTTGGTCCTGAAGAAGAGTCTTGTTTTAGATTCGAAAATTAAACTAAAAATGAAGACTATGTATATTCCAAGTTTTTTTAATCTCAAAATCTACACCACAGAAACCTCCAAACTATCAATGTGGATCTTCTCAAAAGTATGCATAATGTGTACTCGTTGGATGTGAATTTAATTCTGCATCCAATGAGTATCTACACTTGAAAATTGAGTAAACCTATAAAGAGATAAGCCAAAAATACAATTAAAAATGGTAGTTTTTCTTCTTTTCCCTCCACAATATTTACATGTACCTCTTTTTAAATTTAAAAAATTTTAATTGGTTTACATATTATAACATGGAAAATAGATGAAAATTCATTGGCACTTTTAGGCTGAAATTTCCTCTAAAACTTCTTTGTCTTCTATCACATCAAAATTTCATGAAAATAAGTATCAATACATCTCTCAAATTGCCTTTATCATAAATATACTTATTTAACAAAAACAACAAATCACCACCTTATATCTTAGATATTAAATGTATTACATTAAGAAACATGGTTGTAAATTTGAACAACAAATCGCCACCTTAAATCTTAGATATTGAATGTATTACATTAAGAAACATGGTTGTAAATTTGAACAACAAATCACCACCTTAGATCTTAGATATTGAATATATTACATTAAGAAACATGGTTGTAAATTTGAACAACAAATCACCACCTTAGATCTTAGATATTGAATGTATTACATTAAGAAACATGGTTGTAAATTTGAACAAAAGATCTTTGTCAAACGTGTTTAATCAAAGCATGTGAATCAATTTGAATCAAGGAACTCTAAGGAAAAAGACACGGTCTATCTATCAACTGATAGAAGACATGGAGCTTGGAAATCAAGGCTCTAAAGACATGGAGCTTGGAAATCAAGGCTCTGCTCCCTTCAATGTTAGATTGAAAAAAGTTAACAAGCACCATGTTTTCCAAAGTTATTAAAATATTAAGCGTGTTTATTGGAATATTAAGTTGTATTATTTTTCAAAGTTATTAAATTACTAGGTGTGTTTATTGGAATATATATAGCTATAAGAAAGATGTTTTGTCTGAAGACATATGTACACACTGTGTGTTTTGCTGCTGCCTATTTTGTTTGGAAAATAGTAGCAATATGTACTTTCGCTGTTTAGCCTAATTATAGGTTTTATATAATATAATTAATATAATTTTTACATTTTCCAAAAAAAGGCGAAACAGAAAAGAAAGAAAAGAAACAAGGAAACGTTACTTTTATTATGGGAGCTTTCCATATCAAGGATAAGGTTATGAAAGCATGAAAATGAATGACCTAAATAAAAACAAATAAAATAGTACATTGAACCAGTAACATTTAACAACACATCAAGGATCGTGCTTTAAACCGCTAAATCTTGGCATTAGCCCATGTTTTCTTAAGCCTGGGTCATTAGGTTCAGACACTGAATGCAAGACTCCCACAGACAGTCAATAATTGTGAATTTGGCATATCATGTGATTGAGAGCATGAAAATGAATGACCTAAATAAAAACAAATAAAATAGTACAATGAACAAGTAACATTTAAATCAAGAATCGTCCTTTAAACTGCTAAAACTTGCCATTAGCCCATGTTTTCTTAAGCCTGGGTCATTAGGTTCAGACATTGAATGCAAGACTCCCACAGACAGTCAATAATAATTGTGAATTTGGCATATCATGTGATTGAGCATATTTAACAATCATGGCTTGTGTTGGGGCTGACTTTAGAGCAACCCAAAACTACGATAATTATTGTATTTTTGATCAATTTTCCGAATATCCTTAAAGAAAACAGCTTCACATGCCAACTCCATGGATGCTATATTCAGCCATCTTTTCTTACTTAACCCAGCATGACAGGATATGACATTGGCATGTTACAGAAAAATGTAGAGCTTACTCGTTCTTTAGGAAAAGTAATTACTTCTATTAATTTCACATAGGCATGACATTGTTTTTAATATGCTTCACAATAATTGGCCCAATACAAGTATCTGACTTTGGTTAAAAAAAAATTGCATTAAGTTCCAGTCCAGATTGTGTAGTTTTAGAATTCTGTATAGCTGTAGGACTTTTCGCATAGTTAGAAGCACTGACCTCCATACTGGATAAGTGCAAAGCAGACAGATGTTATAGTGTTATTCCTGGTTTCATTTGCTTTCCTTCCTTTTTGGAGTATGTTTCTGGTGGCCTGTAAAGCTGGACAGACCTGTTTTCGAATACTTAGCCCAGGACATCATACTGCCATTAATGACCTCACTCTAATATGTTACTACCGTGTATGTGAGAATAACCATTTTCAATATTCCAGTAATTGAATAACACAATTATTAAAGGATCCTTAAGGCCTAAAAGGAAATAAATGGTGGAAGTGCTTTTGTCCTGTTCTTGGACCGTATTTATAATAAATTTATCAGTAGCAATAATGAACCACCCATGCAAATCTACTGAATAACACAATTATAAAAGAATCCTTAAGGCCTAAAAGGGGAAATAAATGGTGGAAGTACTACTGTTGTCCTGTTCTTGGACCGTATTTATAATCAATTTATCAGTAGCAATAATGAACCGCCCATGCAAATCTAGCATAAACATGCTCTCCAGCGTATAACGGATTCCAGGGAAATACGAGTTTCTGAGGATCAGAACACCAGCCAACAAGAATTTAAGCGCCAGAAGATGATAAAAATCCTCACTTTCATATTTGCATTTTATGTCAAATTTCAGGATGATCATCAATGCCCATATTGATCAATATGTTATGAAAATGACAGAAAAATGAAAACTATGAACCCCAACGCCAGAGATTGGGTTATGGAAATGAGGCCGATTGTTCCAAATTCTCCTCTCAAAATGGAAATTTAAGCAAATCAAAAGAAAATCAAAGCCTCACTTTCCGGGCTAGAAAATAAGGACAGACGATTAGTATTTAAGATTGATAAGCAAGCCGGAAAACACATTACCATTAGTTTGAAACTTCATGAGACAAATTATGAAACAACCGCTTTTCTGCAATTGCATACCGTGCATATTTGCATGATATTCAATGCTCTCAGACAAGAAAGAAAAGAGCAGTTAACGTTACAACTTCAGAGTCTGAAACAATCTCAATATATTTTGGATAGATTATTGACTTGTATACAAAGTTGTCAGGACAGCACAAAGCTGTTTAAGTCTAATTATATGACTCATACTTCAGCAATACAGATTGTGTTTGACTTTCAGTAACCCTTAGATGACTCTCTGGAGTGAAACATCACAGATTTACTTGTTCCCCATTAAGAAATTTGTAGTTAGACAGAAGTCACCATCTTTTGTCTGTGGGGACATTCTATCTGCAACAACTGGGGTTTTTCTTAGGAGCAGGCCTTTCAAGTTTAGGGGAATTCCGAGGATCTTTATCTGTTTTGCTGCTGCTTGCAGGTTCTTGTAATTGACTACCTCTTGTTTCAAATACATCACTGGCAGAGTTCCTCTCAGACTCAATTTTTACCGAAGAAGAGGATGGCCTCTGCTCTCCCTTGAAAGTTTCTTTCTGTCCCAAGCAAGCGTTACTAAGTTCGTTGCTAAGTTCATGCACTCGCACATCGTCCCCTTTGGCATCTTTTTCCCATATTGATGTATCATTATCACAATAGAAGGTCATTGGCCTTTTCTTACTCAAACCTTGCACATTCTCTTCAATCATCTTCCCAAAAGTCTCATTTGATGTCAAGCAGCTATCCACAGAGCAGTCTGTTAACTGAGTCTGCTGCCTAATATGATTGTGCTCACCACGAAAAGCAGTCATTTCTGTCAAAGAGGGGTAATTGACAGTACCCCGAGGGGGAGTCCTAAAGAAATCATTTGACAACTTAGACGCCAAGTCTGGAAGCTCTTGCCGCCTGGTTTCTGTGCCTGCAGAGGGTCCAGTTTGGCATGCAAGGGTCTGACAGGCTTTTTCTAGTATAGATTGCATGTATTTACCTTGTGCTTCTATTCGGATCTGCAGATGTCTCTGAACCTGCTTGATCAGAGAAAATCCAAGCAGCATTATAAGATGGCATGAATGTCTGCAGAAAGAGTGAGCTATACCTGTCAAGATTGGTATTGGGTTTAATCACCTCGAGATGCTCATGCAGTCTTCTCTGAACTTCCATTTGCATTCTTAGTGCCTCAGATATGTGGAAGCCCCTGCCAAATCAGAGACACGGTGGGGTTGCCAATATAAGTTTAATCTGCTACAACCAAGAGTTCAGAAATGCCAGCCTGGTAAAGGTTTTGATTTCAATATTTTAATTACGTTTTGCACATCTGAGCTTGAAAACAATTAGGCCAATCTGGACATTTTAAACAAAACAAGAAAGGGTAGATGGCAGTTCCCTCATTTCGTAGATCAGAATAGAAGCCCGGTACCTATGATTATGAAGAGTCTGAAGAACAGATGCATATACACAGATCTTGCAAACAAAAATATAGAGTAGAAAATTTGCAGAAGTCTAACGGGCATGCCCAAGACTTGTTCAGATATGTAAAATATTAATACAATATCCTTTGTTTCTGTTAATAAAAGAAATACAGGCTTATTCTGCAGCCAACCAAGGCTAGGAAAAGCGTTTCCACGCGAATCAATCCGTAACTTACTCATTCATTTCCTGGCCCATCATTCTCGAGGATGAAGTGCTTGCCCCATGCTCACTAAGCCGAGACCCTGCAAAAAGTCAAACATTCATCCTCTAATTACCTCAACAGAAACTTCTGACGTCAAGTTCAGCGAAAAAACATGTTACAAATAGCAACACAGTTTACAAACAAGGTTGCTTGTCTGTATATGGCTCAGCTTTAAAGCATCCCATCAGCTGGAGGGCAGCTTGTGGGTTCAATTCCTAGCCTATCCAAATTTTAACACGGTAACAGAGATAGGTATGTTAAACTGGCTAGGAAGCCTAAAGCCAAGCGTGCCTTGAGGGTGAATGCTGGAAATACAAATCCAATTCTCTGTAGAGCCAAAAACAGGAAACAGGCAATGTAGTGGAAAATTGTAACAGAAATAGAAGCAGGGCTGGAGGGTTTTGGGCAATTAACATAAAAGTTAAAACCCCCTCTTTCAGTTATAGCAATTCAATAATCATTAACACAGTTTTATTCCAAAAAATTTCTAACAATTCTGGTTTTACCAAGTGTAATATTTTTAAGCTGTTTCAAGCATAATTCAAATACATGAACACAAATTTAAAAGTCCAGTATGGCTTCAATATTCAAGTATATGTCATAAATACGAGAAAAAATCATATATTTTGTTTTAAATTTTTAAAGAAAATTCAACATTGCAAACATACAACAACTCAAAAAAATTTATTCGTGCAAATTTAATTAATTCATTTATATTTATAAATTTTTTAAAACAGATTTTATATAAATTTTCAAAAGCGAATTTTAATATTGCGAAAATTTAGTTAGTTAATTTATACTTATATAAACTTTAAACTAATTTATATTTATAAATTTTTAAAAACAAATTTGAATATAAATTTTCAAAAACGAATTTTAATATTTTTGAATTAAATTAAGGATATGAAGTATATTATCCAAAAACAATTAAAAAAACGCAACGCTGGCCATACTGTGTGCAATCTATAAGAAAAAATTCCAGAACTTTATATTCTTGCTGAGTTTCTGAGAAAAGGTCAATACAACGAAATCTTGCCGGTATGGTTTCAAGTGAGACCCATCACTTGATTAAAGAGCATATAAAATTGATTGATAATGGACCAATATTGTATCAAGGAAGGAATCAGAACACGAACTAGAAAGGGAACAGAACAAAATGGATCTTCTGGTCAGGCTTCTGGTAACATAGATTACACACTTTGCAAACAAACTTGCCCCCAGCACAGAGGTAAAGTCCTGTTGAAGTTTTAACCAAACTCAGGGAAAAATATTCGGAAAAAAGAAAAGAAAAATAAACACCAACCTCTTTCCCCGTCCTTGTGGTCGTTCAACTCCTTGTGAGGTTGTTTTCCAAGCCTGAACTTCTGCAAAAGCACATGGTCAGCAATCAATTAAAGCTGCCCAAAGGAAGAAGCCAACTCTGACTATCCTAACAAATCAAAATTAAACAAATCCGACAGAAAAGAACCAGCTTTCACAGTTATTAGATACCTGAAGATGACTCTTGAGGTGGTAGAGAGTAAGCCCCTTGACGCCCATTACTTTCATAATCGTCTTCGGCGTCGCCTCTACAGAACACAAATCTCAGGTTACAAAATCGAGACTCGAACTCGAAACCCCTCAACCAAAAAAACCAAAACCAAAACCAAAAAGAAAATGCAGGCAACTGAGTAAAAATCTCACTGTCGGGGCCACCAAGCTGATTGACAGCATCGACAAAGCGGTCATGCAGTTCGACAGTCCATCGGAGCCTGGGCTTGGGGTCAGTGGTTAGAACCAGGGCAGCATCTCCGGAAGAAACCTGCATGCTCATGTTGTTTTTCTTGTTCGCTTGCTGCTGTTGGTACATGTTCGAATCCCCTCACCTCCGAATCGCTCATATCTTTTCCATTTCCAGCGCCCGGAGACTGCTTGTTTCTTCTATGTCTTGTCCCGCGATCGAATCCCGTGCAGTAAAGCCATCTCCCGAAATGCGTTCGCTTTGCTTTGATTGATTCCCCGCCGCACGTCGACTGCAACTTCATCTATTCGATCTTGGCTTCGAATTATTCTTTTCAGCGAAAAAGTAATAACAGCAGGGTCCACCCGAAGGGTTAAAGAAGCCGTCTGTATGATCCAGAAGCAGGAAAAGAAAAATAAAGGGGAGTTGTAAAGAAGCTCATGGAAAATGCAAAGAGAAACCTATACCATCACCATTGCCATGAAATTAAGTGGAAAAGGAATCTGGACTTTTTCTTTATGATTGTCGGAAAGATTTGCGTTCCTCTTTCTTCTCGTTTAGGTTGCTGGCGACGCGAAGGAGGCGGAAGTCTCTGTCTGACTGTAACTCTTAGTAGCGTGTTGGGCATTTCTTGGGGTTTGGAATTGGAATTGGAATTTTGGAATCACAGACTCTGCGTTGGCTTTAGGCTTTGTCTGTTGCTTTTGAGAATTCCTCTCTCAAAGCTGCAAGCGATCGTCTTTATTCTAACATTATCAGTCCTAGTTTGAGGGTTCACTAAGTTTTAGAAATACAACCGTATTTTAGAGTTAATAGAGTCGTAGCAACTACGATTTAATTTGATTTGATTGGTTGGTCACACTGGATAGTGGGATAAGTGTTTGGTTTGGTGTGTTTTACATGATTTTTCTTTTTATTTTTCTTAAATCAAGGAATTGCTATACTTGTCATTTTTTTTGGGATTGGAGGACTGTTCTTATATTTCAAATTTTAAAGCAATTATTAGCCATCTTGTGGATTAATGAATTCTTCAATATTAATTACTAAACAATGTTATATAATTTCTTATATATTATAATTTTCATTCAATATTTTAACTCGAATAAATAATACAAAATATGTTGAATATGTATATAAATAAGTATTGTATTAAAAATATTTTTGGAGTACTTTAATTGGTAATCGTTGTTGTGATAAGAAGTGTTAAGTAAATTATGAGATTGAAGATTCAAATTTCTTTAAATGTTATGTAAACTATGAAATCCAAGGTTCAAATTCTCTTGGAGTAATTCGGTCTAGGAGAGGAGGATTGGCATAGTCCTGAAATCAACCCCATGTCATACTAATACAATCTAGAGAAAGATTGTCATAGGCCTTATAGTGGCTGAAATCAACCCCGTGTCATACTAGTACAATCTAGGGAAAGATTGGCATAGGCCTTATAGTGGCTGAAATCAACCCCTTGTCATACTAGTACAACCTAATCAGTGATTCATATATATATGTGTGTGTGTGTGTGTGTGTGTGTGTGAATGTCTATAAAAATAAAACACATATCAAATTTAAAATACATCTACTTGTTAGACCTCTCCAACTCTTCTAATAATTTTAAATCCTACAATGAGTTTACCATATCAATCCTCTTCTATTAGGCATGTTGTGTGGGGCATGTGTGAATGAGAAAATAGGTTGAATTTAAAACCCTTTTCAAAATTTTAATTCATTTTAATAATATGGCAATAAATGATGATAATATAACAACAACAACAAAAAATTAATTTAAAACCTTTTTCAAAATTTTATTTCACTTTAATAATATGACAATAAACTATGGTAATATGATAAGAAAATAAGTTGAATTTAAAATCTCTCTCAAAATTTTAGTTCCCTTTAGTAATATGACAAATGGTAATATGACAAGAAAATAGGTTGAATTTAAAATTATTTCAAAATTTTAGTTCACTTTAATAATATGACAATAAACAATGAGATAGGTTAATGACTTTAAAATATTTTGTTTCACATAAATTATTTTAAAACAATCGAGCTCCTGGGTTTTAAAAGAAAATAAGTAATTGAATAGAAATTTTATTCGAGATAATTTAGTTTATTTTAAAAATAGGGTAATTTGTGACATTTATATTATACTTGGACAAAACCTACTCATTCTAAAGAAATAAAGATATCACAATGTCTACTTATATGAGATTGGTGAATAGTTTTCAAACTCTTGCTTGAAGAGGCAAAAAGAGGGAAGAGGGGAAAGGATTGCAGGAGGACGTTAATTGGCCATTGCTTCAATCTCAATGTCATTCTCAAGAGTTAATTGGATCTTCAAAAAGTGCCCCAAATTTGGGACTAGACATCAAAATAGCGAGAACCAAACCTTCAAGGATAACATCAATAATCTTGGATAAAAAAATGACAATCAAGACCAACTATAGGGAAAGCACAAGTATACAAAAAGGAATTAAGGTATGGGTTTTGATAGTGATCACTTGAGATTTGTCAAACAATAAAGAGCATGATATCTCCTTAGGACCATTTTGGTGTTTTAATGCATCAACAGAAACAGGCATGGTAAATAATTCAAAAAACCTAAAAAGCTATCTAAAAATAAAAGAAAACAGAGGTCTTGATCTTATCAATGTTTGAGGCATCTCTCCCTCGCTCTCTCTCCAATATGAGAGGCATCTCTCCCTCACTCTCTCGAATATGATTGGCATCTATCCCTCGGTCTCTCTCCAAGATGATAAGCAATACCCTAATTGAGAAAGAACTCAATTCCTAACAACAACCTTAATGGGATACTTTTGTACCTACCACTAAGAAAAAATCAATAGAGCTGAAATCTAGGATAGTAGCCAATGGCAAGGTAGAATTAATTGCAAAACCTAGAATTAGGGTCACTATGCAATTTGTGCACCAACCCCTTAGGGCATAACATATTAGTAATTGTATTATTGTGGCCATCACAAATTACTTTACTAAGGACAATGGTAGAAAGTTCGGAAATCAATAATCATGGTAACATAAACATCATCCAAAAAAAGTCACCCTAGATCTCAAAGGTGGAATTTGACAACCAATAATAAAGAATCCAAGCAAACAACATCTAATGTGCTATTAACAGAGTACAAGCCAAGCCCTAAGAGGAAAAATGTGGAAATGTGAAATTGAAATAATGCACAGAACAACTAGAAGCTAAGGAGGACCAAAAGGGAAATGAATCGAATCTAGAAGAAGGTGGATTAAACATTATTTGAAATTCATAAGGAAAATGAAATCTCTTTGGGCCAAGGTCAAGGTCATTGAAACAAAATTCAAAGAAAAAATCAAAAGCTCTAAAAATTGGGGGAAAATAGTTGGAATACACCTTGGGGAGGCACTGACTAAGATTGTCACAACAAGGGAAGTGAAAATCATTATACAAAAAAAACATGAAAGGTTAAACAAAGTTATAAACATTATTTTGTGTATAAAAGAAAGAAAGCAGAAGTAAATAATTTGCTATGAGGAAGCACAGACTCTCATGCTATAATAAACTAGCTGGACATAATAAACATAATAATTTGCATCAAACTATAGAAAGAGAAGAGAACAAGAAATTAAGAACAGATTTCCCATTGAAGATACCTCTTAGAAATTTTCAAGACATAACTCAAATTATCAAGGGAAGGGGATATATAAAGGGATCAAAATGGTTCATTAATAAAGACCTAACCATTAGGCAAGAAGAGGAAAGGCAATATGTAACATACTCGATCTCACCTCCCTTCATTATCAGGGCACAATCACTCGAAATTTCTTCTTTTCTCTTCAAATTCATTTTCCTGCTACAGACCCAAATAGACTTTAACTACAATAGAACAAAACTTCCTATGCAAAATAAAAGTGCAATTAAAATGCATAAAATAAATCAATAAGGAGATTACAATTGAACTCGTGCATATTTTTATGAACACCAACTGCATCATGTAATCAATTCCATGTGCATTATTAAGTTCTTAAACAGAATTAGACTATTCAAGTGTAAATGCATAAACAAAGATAAACATCCCAACACATCAAATCTAGCATAACTAACTTTTGGAAGTGAACAAGCTAGCCATCCATTCCCAATCAAGATAAAATGGACAATTAGTCCTACTAATATATGATTAACATACATATAATTAAACATGCAATAAACAAATTTATATTTAAGGAAACAATTCCACTATAGAGTTCTCACATATATCAATTAATTCATGGAATTAGTAGCAACAATACTTCATATAGAAATTAAGACTAGTACTCATCTTTCTAAGAATGAACCGCCAAATTGGTTGTAAATGGGTGCTTTTCCACCCAACCATAGGCCATGCACTAGTAAAACCAATCCTAAGCTAGGACTATGGAGCCACAAGAGTGAAGACAAGATCTCAAGCTCTAATAACACCCAAAAAAACCCATGAACTCATTAGCTCTAGTAGGACCAAACACTATAACCACCATACCTATCAAATAAATCTTTTAGGGAACATATCAATCCCTTCAATCAGTCACCATATTTTCCCCATAATCATACACAAAACAAGGGTTGAATTCGCTTCTCTACCACATAATCCATATATTAAATCTATCCCCTTGAATTTTATAGTTCAGGGACATGAAAAATGAATGTGGTGGTTTCTCTTTATGTTCCTAAAATGGTAGCCTTGGCTTAACCAAAACTAATTTGTTGTACATGCATAGAGTTTTCGGGTTACTTTCCTTTTCCAACATCACACAATTGAACCATGTTTTCCATTCCTCTTCATATCATACACATAAAAGAATATGCATTCACATAGCTCGTGGAACAATGCACTTAACCTACATAAAATGGTGCAAAACTTGTGGTATCATACCAAAATTCACTTCAATTAGTCATCATCTAAGAGCAATTTAAATAGAGATGATGGTCATATTCAAAATGAATATTAGAAATAGGTAATTTGTATCTTTAAGAGTAAGACGATGAATAATAAACCAAATCAAAATAATTAACTAAATATCCAAATTTACATTATTAATGATTGGTCAAATACTTTAAAGAATTTATTTGATTAAGTAGTTATTGACTTTTAGTTATTTTTTCTCTAATCAAATAATCTTCTAATGATATAATCTACTTTGTAGTTCAAAACACATGTTCAAAACAAAATCTTAAATGCAAGATTCCATAAATATTTGTAGAATGTTTCTAACATCTAAAAACTTGAATGAATGCATGATATCCCTCGATGGAAGAAGTATGCTCAATGAATTTCAACTCATTGAAATAATTCTTACTAGTGTAGCTTGTGGAACAATGCACTTAACCTTGTTTAAAAAAGAGCAGAGTTGGTGATGTCATGACAAAATTTGCTCAAATTGGTCCATCTAAGAATAACTTTAATAGATATGATAGTCTCATTCTAAGTGAATCGTGTAAGCTTGCAAACCATATCCTTCATAATAATATGGTGAATAATGACCCAAATCGAAATAATTAACGCAAAAACAAAGTTGACATTACCAATGATTAGCCAAATACCTTGAAATATTAATTTTGTTAAGTATTCTAATTAGTTTTTAGTACTCTTTGTTCCAACGAGTTAAAATCTTGGGGATGAACTCAATTCTTTAGTCCAAAAATATAGGTTAAGTAAAAAATTATAAACACGGGATTCTATAAATCTTCTTGAATGCTTTTAATTTGTGAAAACCTAAATTAAAGTATCATACCCATCCATGAAAAGGGTACACTCAATGAAGTTTGATTCCTTGAAAGAATGTCTATTGACATAGATTATGAAACAATGTACTTTTTTTTTTCCAAACGTTATAGAACAAGAGTTGTTATATATACCAAAATTAGTTCAAATTAATCATCGTCTAAAAATAATTTTAATTAGAATGGTGGTCTTGTTCTAATTTTTTTTTGGAAATTGGTAATTCACGTCATAAGAATAAGATTATGAATAATAACCTAAGTCAAAATAATTAATTAGGGATCTAGATTGGCCAAATACCTTAAAAAAAATAATTTGATCAATATTTATTAGTCTTTTATTCTTTTTGTTCCAATGAGTTAAACTTCGATAATGGACAAAACTCTACATTTTGAAACATACATTGAGTATGAATATTGAACATAGGATTTTGTAAATATTTGCAAAATATCTCTAACCTATGAATGCTTGAATGAAAGTATTATGTCTCTCCATGAACGGAGTATTCTTGATGAAGTTTGGCTCCATGAAATACTTCTTATTGGCATATTTGGTGGAACAATGCACTTAACTTCCTTAAGAAGGTGAAAATTGGTGGCGTCGTAACAAAATTTAATTGAATTAGTCCTCAATCATCATCTAAGACTAATATGTTTGATAGACATTATGGCCTTATTCTAAAGGAATCTTGGAAACTATTAAATCACATCAATTTTTTTTTCTGAAGAAAAAAAAAACTTTTATTAGATAAAAATATGTTACATAGTCATGTTTATAGTATATGTGCCAAAATAACCCTGAAATACATTGCACATGCCTGCATGCATTACAATCCAGACTGAAAACCATAGCCAAATACATTACAAGAACCAACTAATAAACCAAAAACCCTCGCCAGAGAAGTTGTTGAAACAAAATAAGGGCACTCAAACCCACCACGAAAAAAACCCAACATGGAGCATAATAATAAGTCCAAAATGTGCCACAAAATTCAAAAGGGGTTTGAAAAAACCCCAAGAGGGTATGAACCCACAATATATAATACATGTGCACAAACCTCCCAGGTACCCATCACGCCCAGAAAAGCTGCATAAAACCCCATCACACCCAGAAACAGGGTACATAGAAACTGGGGTAGAAAACCCCCAAAGGAACCCCAGATGCAGGGGAGAGGCCTGAGAAACCCTTGTTGTGTGTAGTAACGACCATCACATTCAAGAAGAAACCCCTGTTGTAAGTAGCACCCGCCAGAGAAGAGGAGTTTGTATCGTTGCTTCTTAGTGAAGGACCATAGTCGCGACGACCTTCGTCTTCACAATTTCTTTCATTAGGCAGCCATTTTTTCTTGCGCCTTCGAGCTCCTTGTCGGCCACCACAACAGGCCCCAAAACTTATGATATCTCCGCCATAGCCAGAACCGTGACCAAATAGACATCCTCTAACATGGTGCATCGGAAAAACCCTCCCTAAACCACCATTCTAATATCTGTCAAAACCTTGGAAACACTTGGTGTTTGCAGAAAACCCTTGAAGCCTCTGATATCTTAGATCCTTGGTGCTCTCAAGTTCCCTCACTCTCGCAAAAAACCCTCCCACATAGGTTTAAAATTTACCAACCCTTGGCACTCTCAAGTCCCCTCACTCTCGCAGATAGCCCTCGTAGAAAACATTCCTTCCCAACCACCACCATCTACATGTCGATTGATAGAGTTGTTTATTAATTGAGTGATTGCTAGTAAGAATAAGAATCCAAATTGACATAATTAACAAAGGATCCAAGATGACATTATCAATGATTGACGAATTAATTTGATTAAGTATTGTTATTCTTTAGCTCTCTTCAATTGTATGAGTTAAACACTTAATGATGGACTAAACTATGTAGTTTGAAACATATGTTGAGTACAAAATCTTGAACATCTAATTCCATAAATCTTTATAAAATGTCTCTAACTTGTGAAAACATGAATGGAAGTATCATATTATTCCATGGAAGGGGTATTCTCAAATAATTTTGGCTCCTTAAAAGAATGTGTAATGACATAGATTGTGGAGCATCCCATTAAAGCTTCTTTTAAAGTTGTAGCATTGGTGGTGTCATACAAAATTTTATTTGAATTAGTCACCCTTTAAGAATATTTTTAATAAAGATAATGTTTTTTTTCTAAGTAAAAATTGTAAATTGGTAATTTGCATCCTTAAAAATATAATTATGACTAATAACCCAATTTGAAATAATTAACTAGGATCTAAGCCAACATTATTGATGGTTGGCCAAATATATTGAAGAATTAATTTGACTAAATATTTATTAGTCTTCAATTCTCTTTATTCTAATGAGTTAATGCCTTAATAATGGATTAAGCATTGTTATCCAAAATGTATATTGAGTACAAAATCTTGAATAAAGGATTCGTCAATAAAATTCATATCATTGAAAGAATGTGTATTGGTATTGTCATTGTCATGGAATAATGCATTTATCCTTCTTAAAAGGTGCACAATTAGTGGTGTATATTGAAAATTTATTGGAATTAGTCATCATCTAAGAATATTTTTATTAATATAGATAGTTTTATTTCTTGAGAATATTGGAAACTAGTATTTCATTTCTTTATG
The DNA here is from genome assembly GCA_034641835.2 of Pinus albicaulis. Lineage (NCBI taxonomy): Eukaryota > Viridiplantae > Streptophyta > Pinopsida > Pinales > Pinaceae > Pinus > Pinus albicaulis. The sequence goes on along the minus strand of CM076583.1, from coordinate 807,642,513 downwards.
AGTAAAGTTATGAACAATAATTCTAATTGGACTAATTAACTAATAATCTAAATTAACACTATTAATGATTAGCCAAAAACTAAGCATTTATTAATAGTTACTTTTTCCAATAAATAAAATGATTATTATTGATGGACACCACTATAAATTCCAAAATGTATTTTTAGTACAAGTACTTACATTTTAAAAAAATATTCGGAAAAATTATATCACTTCTTTAAAAATAAGGTGATGAATAATAGCTCTATATCCAAGTTGACACTATCAATGATTGGTTAAATATCTGCAAGAATGAATTTGTTTAAGCATTTCGTAAATATTTGTTGAATGTGTCTAACCTACGAAAACTTGAATGGAAGTATAACATCCCTCGAGGGAAGGGGTATGCTTAATGAAATTGGCTCTTTGAACTACACACTTAAAATTTGCTAAATTCACAAAATTTATCACTTACCCAAAATGAAGTTGCAAGAGATGTACTTTCTTTCATGGAAATAGCAAGGGAATCTCAACTAGAAGTAGAAAAAAAGTGCTCACGCTTAGTATTGAATTCATTGTATGTGCTTCAAAATGGCATCATTCAAATTTATTATAGTGGATATATTTGGGCTTATCCCATTTGACTTAATGTAATGAAAACTTGAGAAAGGGAAATTCCATACCCATAAAATGGTTCTTTAAACAAGAAAATTCTATTCCAAAGGAGGAGATTCTTATTCTTATATGTGGTTGTCAAGTAATCTATTTTTTTAAGAAATGAATGATGGATAAGAGAAGAATTTTTTAAAAAAACCCAAAAAACAATATACATTTAATAAGAAAGGATAAATTCATAAAAGTGTATACATTTTTTTAATTCAAATGTGGTAACAAAATTTGATATTTTACATATTTTATAATTTGAATATCTAAAAATTCACAGACACTCTGACAATTTTATTATGCAGTAGACAATTTATATGAAATTTTGTTATTTTTTACTGATTTTTATTACTTTTAATTAATATTATTAATGTTTTAAATTTACTTGCAATTATATGTTCTTTCTTGCATGTTTATCAAAAAGCTAACAAATGGTTGTAGACAATAACTATTTTGGTAATAAATATATAATTTCCCGCAAGACATTATAAGAGAAAGATCTATAAGTTGTGTCATTTAATATATACTTTTTTTTTTGTAACATATATTTATTATTATTTTTTATAAGGTAATTAATTAATTTTTGAATCACATTTTATACACCTTTGGGCTTGTAATAAATTTTTTTACATAAAGTGAAAAATTAGAAATTATCATCTTAAAGACTAAACATCCATAAGTATCTTAAATATTTATTCTAATTTTTTTGGTTGTGTAGTATTTAAGATATTTATTTTTCTTTAGGGATCCTTATTACTAAGGAAGGAAAGGAAAAGTTCAAAAGTTAGAACAAAATAATTTAAAATTGTAGTTAGAAATCAAAAGCAGAAATTATATACCATTGGATAGAGGATTTAGTGATTGAAACTATAAACATCAAGTCCATAACTTTTGATGCAAGAGATTAATGTATTTCACCACCTATAAGTTGTAACTCCATAGAAACCTACAAAAATAGGGAATGTTTGTTGACTTTTAAACCCTCAATCAATGGATTTTAATGACCCTCAATCATGGTCCTATTTTGACTTAATCCATCAATGGTAGTTCTAGGCCCTTGATTGAGGTTTAGCCCTCAATTAAGGGTTTATATAATGTATCATCTCAATCAAGGGTCTATTTGACTTAACCCAACAACCATGGTTTTATACACTCATATGAAGTTTTCAGTGCTTGATTAAGGCTTAAAACCTTGATCAGGGGTTTGGATCTCCTTTCCTTTCTTCATTTTTGATCTCCTCTCCAAAGTGAACATATTCTCCTCCTCATAGCATGACATTGTTGTATGATAAAATGAAATGAAAACCCTTATTCAAACCTCTCACCCTTGTTTTTTCTCAAATTATAAAAACTTATAATGATGCCAACAATTATGTAATAACATCATGAATTTTGACACAAATAACATATTAATTAACATCATATTTTTCTATTTGCATTATGATAAAATTATAATAACTAACTAAATAAAAAGTTAAGGGTAGACTAAGAGATCGAGCGTTAAGGATCATAGTGTATTAATAGGGTCAATGTATTAGGAGGCTACTATGTTTAGAACCATAATGTATTTACTTGTTAGTGTGTTTAAGGTCACATTGTGTTTATGGGTGATTGTTTCAAGGGTCATAAGGAATAAAGGGTATACCATGCTCAAGTTGAAAGTGATTAGAGGTTATAATATAATAGGTGTTCGGTGTATTCAAATTCATAACTTTTAGGGAGTGATTATGCCAAAGATCAAAGTCTAGTATGGGGTTAGTGTGTTCAAAGTCATAATGTATTAAGAAGTCAGTGTATGAGGCAACTAGGGTGTTTAAGGTCATAATGTCTTAAGGGATTATTGTATTTATGGGGTGTTAGTGTTTGGGATTATACTATCTTAGGGTGTTCATGTCTTCAAGATCACTATATGCAAGGGGGTGATTGTTTCAAGGATTATCCATGTTAAGGTTCATAGGGATTAGGGGGTACATTGTATCCAAGACCATAGTTATTATTGATAATAGTTTATTGGAGGCTTAGTATGTTTTGGGTCATAAGGTATTAGGGGGTTATTACATTAGGTGTCATAATGATTAATTGTCAAGGGGTACTAGGAGTTTATTGTTTCCAAGTCCATGTGCCTTAGGAGTTAATGTTTATGGGTCATATTGTACGAGAGAGTGATTGTGTTAGAGGTTGACTATTTTCAAGGTGGATAGAGATAGAGGTTATACTATGTCTATGATTATAGTTATTGGGAGTAAAATGCTTAGGGTCAAAGACTTGGTGATATGGTTAAGTATTAGTGTTAATATGGGGTTTTAAGGATCATCATTGGGTTAAAAAGGTCACAAGGGTCATAGGGATCATAGTCAATATGGTTAACAATGGTCAATGACAACAAATAAGGTTAATGGTAGTCAATAATTAATGTGTTATTGAGATTAGAAGGTTGTAATATTAGCGGCTCAGGTGGTTAATGGGTCAGTAAATGTGTTAGTGGTAGGTGGACCTAGTTTTGACAAGAGATTGATGTTGACTAGAAGTCCACATTAGTGAAATAGGAAAATATTGACTGTGAGCTTATGGATGAGTGGGTTACTAGATAAATGATGGTTAATGATTGTCAGCCATGATAAAATTTAGTTAAGCATGGTTAATATGGTCATTAGTGGTAACAATGGTCAATAGTGGTTAAATGTGGTTAATAATGGATAGTAGGATTGATGAGGATAAAAGGTGGATAAGTTATTGGAGTTACTAGATTAGGAATTTTTCCAGTTATGGGGTCATTTATTAGGCTAGATAGTTGGATGCTTATGAGTAAGAGGATATGACATCAAGAGGCGTAAGCATGTTATGGCTTAGTGCTGTAATGTGGTTAATATGGTGAAGCATTATGATATGATTTTAAAGTGAATATGGTCCACACAAATAAACCATTTTCAATGATTGTTGATATGGTTAACGATGGTAAATTGTTAGCGAGTTACTTCAATTTGTGGGTTTTGGGGTTATAGGATTATGTGGTTAATGGGTTAGTTAGTGGGTAGGTGACTAGTTATGATAGTTGAATTTGATTAACTAATGGTTTTTTTTAGTAAACATGGGTCAATATGGATTAGGGGCTTACAAGTGAGTAGGTTAGTAAATTAACCATGATTAATAATGTAAAACCATGATTAATAGTTATGGTTTCACCCTAACTCCCCTAGTTAATTGAATATGTTGTTACTTAATGTATTATGTCCATCCTTATTAAATAATATCTAGTCGTTAGTTACTATGTGTAATCAATAAATGTATGGTGGACTCATTAAATAAGGTCCACTAAGTGGTTGATTTTGCCTCATTAGATGTGGTCCACTGGTTAAGTGACGTAGTGTCATTAATAAAGGGGCACTAAGTGGCTATGTTTTAAGATAGATTAAAACTATCTACAATAGTACAAGAGATGTAGTTAGGTGGTAAATGATTAATATTTTATTGTAGTTCTTCCCAATTTGAGGTTGTCACATTCAAGAGGCAAGTGAACATTTCTATCTATTCAAAAATATCAATAAAATATTGTCGATTGTTATTGATTTAACAATTTGATTCCATTTATTTACTTTATGTAGTTACATTTCTATGAATATTTCTTTAAGTTTTCTTTTTCAAGTATCAAGGTAAACCATAAGTGGTATTAGAGAAATTTGTTGTACTATCACAAACCCAATTTTCAAAGAAAAGTATTTTAGTCTATAGGTGTGCTTGGACATCTTAAAATATAGTGATCCATCATTGAATATGGAGAATTATAAATGTGAAGAATACATGAAGGAAATACAAAGGGTTCACCTAGTTGGATGCTCTTGTACATCTTTGTTGGTACCTAGTGAATGTCATTGCATTAGATGAAACCTATATATGAAATCAATTTTCCACGTACCCTTGGGTATAATGGAAGCCACGAAAGTTTTGTAGAAATTTGAATAACTGTTAAATTATTCACCGAGATTATCCTGATCACACACTATTTGAGCTTCATGCATAATACATAACCTCTTCTACTATTGATCATTCATTGCGGAAATATAAACAATCGCATGCGCACATCAAAACCATAAAAAATCACACATATAAACACAATATTTATGGGAAAGCTTAAAGCTGAAAACCCCCAACTATCTGTATATTATAATGATAGAGATCATGTAACAATCATTATACAAACTCCTCACAAGCTCTCAGTACAATCTCCAATTGTTACACACTACACAAGCTCAGATCATACAAAACACATGCTCCAATCTGCTCCACACCTTGTGCCTCTCTGCCTTGATAAAGTGGAATAATGGCCCTGACTGAGTTCGAATCCACCTGGTATGCACTGCGCAATCCTCATTGGCATCTCCATCAATGTGTGGTGCAAACTCATGCACCGGTATAGTCACAACTGATAGTCACACTTGCTCTTTCACCTACCTCTCCACTGGTCTCCACTGAAACTGTCCATGCACTGAAGTTAACTGATGTATTCTTTAGTTGATTTATGAGTTAATAATTAGTGAATTAATTAATAATTAATTCACACCACTCTCACTAGTGTATCAATCAGTTAGACTAGATACAACTAGCTCGAAGCCCCATATGTTGCTTAAGTTAAGTTTACAACAACTCCCACTAACTTCCTTAATCACTCAAGCTACTGTCATGGGTTCTAACTAAAAGTCTCATACGTAAACTCCACTTGACCCCAATCAACGTAATTCCTTAAACCAATTTGCATGTGCCACATCTGTGCATAGCGAAGTGCTCAAGAGGATAAGATAATGTTTAAGTCCAATGTTATTAAAGGCTAATATTGAGCATATCTATTTATGGAATTGGAAATCTAAATAGATTAACATAATATGTCTAAAAATAAAAGTCCATATATTTTTCGAAAGACTTGATAAACCATCCAAAAATAGCAACCCTGCGACTCATAGAACATGATCCATATGTCCTAAAAATAGACATGTCTAAAAATAGACTTTCGCCAAAAATAGCCTACGGGCCCACTTAGTGAAGGCGACTCTTTTCACTAAGCTCATCATCTTGTTGCAATCTCAACACTCCCTCTCAACAATTGGATTATACGCAACCCTATCTTGCCTCGTTGGTATTTGATTTATCTACAGTGAGCACAGCTTTCTTGAATATCAGCGTCCTGATCCTTCGTAGGAATGTATGAAAGTAACATGATTCTCCGCTACACACAATCTCTGATATGATGATACCGGATGTCAATGTGTTTAGATCTATCATGAAATACTGGATTAACCGAGAGTTTGATGCAACTCTGATTATCACAATAAATCACAGTAGGCTCTAAGTGTGAACCGAACAACCCGACCGGGATCTTCCTCATCCATATAGCCTCACATGCAGCCGACTCGAGCGCCGCCTCTCGACCTCTGGCCCAGGTGCCACGGATCTGCCTTTCTCTTTGTACCAAGCTACATGGCCGTCTTGAAATCCCTCAGATAGCCCACCCACCAGTTGGGCCCTGCCCAATCTGCATCCGTGAAGCCACACAGCTTCACCTCATCCGACTGTCTATACCATAATCCATATCCCGATGTGCCTCTGAGATATCTCAATACATGCTTGTCTGCCTTCCAGTAGAGCTTGGTTGGCTTAACCATAGCTTGTGAAAGCTGGTTAACAACATAGCATATGTCGGGTCATGTATTGACGAGATACATAAGCGACCCCACCAACTGTCGATAAACAGTGGCATCCACTACCTCCGCCGAAGTAGCATCCTCCTTACTCCAACCACCAGGAAGAGGAGTATCAACAGGCTTGCAACCATGCATGTTGAACTTCTCCAGTATCTCCCGGGCATACTTACCCTGAGAAACAAATAATCCATCACTGTGCTGCCAAATTTCCAATCCCTGGAAATAATGAAGGAGGCCCAAGTCCTTCATCTCAAACTCTTTTGCAAGATCCTCCTTGCACGAGAGTATCAACAGCTCATCACCTGTCAAAATCAAATCATCTACATAAAGTACAATGATCAGCAACTTACCCTCCACCACAATCTGGTATAGGTTAGGATCCGCCTCACTCTTGGAGAATCCAAGTCCGGTGAAATAACTGTTTATCCGTGTGTACCAAGCACGAGGTGCTTGTTTCAACCCATACAGCGCTCTCTTGAGCCTCGCACACATGCGACTTCCGAGCGTCGAATATTCCCGAAACCTTCGGGTCGCTCTATGTACACCTCCTCCTCAATGACTCTGTTGAGGAACGCAGTCTTCACATCCATCTGATGAATGTGCCACCCCATCTGCGCTGAGAGAGCAAGAATCGTCCATATGGAAGAATACCTTGCGACAGGTGCAAAGGTCTCCTCATAATCGATCCTCTCAATCTGTGAAAAGCCTCGGGCAACAAATCTTGCCTTGTACTTCTCCACACTCTCGTCAGCTGCCTGCTTCAATTTGTAGATCCATCTCGAACCCACCACTGATTTCCCTTCCGGCCTCGGGACAATCTCCCATGCACTGTTTCTGATAATCGAATCATACTCTTCCACCATGGCATCTACCCATGCGGGGTCCTCCACAACTTCCTCGAAAGAGGATGGCTCTGTCACGATACACTTTCATAAGAGCCATGTATCCGTGTACCGGACCGGGGGACCTGCCCCCGTTCGCACCGTGATGTAGGTTGTATCACAACCTTCTCTCGCATCTCAATTCGCCGCTCGCCTTTCCTATAGTGTGCTTCCGCCCTCTGATGGTTGGCGCTGCATGAGTGGTCTTTTCCACTCCATGAACTTCCTCTTGTGGCTGATCCACATCCTGAAGCTCATCCTTAGGAACTAATAGCTCCTCCTCTGCATGCAAGTGTGGCTCCCTCTCAAGCGAACACTTCATGGCTTTCTCCTCCTGAAATTCGATATCCCGTCGCACAAAAGTCTTGCGACTGTCTGGAAAATACACACGATAGTTGTGGGGCGTATCAGTGTACCCCACAAATATCCCAACCTCTGCAGTCGGCTCCAGCTTCTTCCTGGCATCCTTCATCACATGAATGTAAACATGTGAACCAAAAATCCTTAAATGGGAAATATCAAGCCTCTTACCAGAAAATGCCTCCTCGGGTGTACTCATGCCAAGTATCCTGTGAGGAAAATGGTTCTGCACATATACTGCAGTATTTCATGCCTCATCCCACAAGTGTATGGGTAGGCCCTGATCATGCAACATCACCTGTGCAGCACCCACGATCGTTCTGTTCTTCCGCTCAGCAACCCCGTTCTGCTGTGGGTTATGAGGTGCTATGAGCTCTCTTCGAATTCCTTCTGCACTGCAAAAGTCCTTGAATTCGCTAGAGATGAATTCACCACCATTGTCGTCGAAGAGCTCTCTGGCTTCCGATTCTTTCTCAACCAGTGCCTTGAACTCACATAACTTTGAGTATGTCTCGCTCTTCTTCTGCATGAATAAGATCCAGCACTTACGAGAAAAATCATCAACAAATATCACAGTACCTGGCCATCAGTCAAGTTTACCGAGAGTTGGTCCACACATGTCCGTGTGAATTCCTTCTCAAGGATCGTCGTGGATTATCCTTCTCTCGTGAAAGTGTGCTTTCACAATTTTTCCCAAGGTACATCTCACCGATCCTCCGCGCAGCACCTTAGGAAGCCCAGTAAAAATCTACTACAGTATCTTCAAAGCTCCATGGTGAAGGTGGCCCAATCTCCGATGCCACAACTCGCCATCATCCCGGCTCACCACTCCTTCTGCCTTGCCTGCCATTGCTACGCAGCCATCTACCTGCAATTGATAAAGGTTCTTAACTCGAACCCCTATCCTTCGGGTCTCACCAGTTGCCTTACTGCGCAGGAAAGCCTTTCCCTCGCTAAAGACAACATCATATCCCTTGTCTTCTAACATCGCCACAGAGATAAGATTCTTCTTCAATCCTGGAACATGCATCACTTCCTTCAATACTAAGGGTTTACCAGACTCCCTCTCAAAGGAAATGGTACCGATACCGGTCGCACTGTATCTACCATCATCGCCCATCTCGATGTGCACTCCAAGATCTTTCTCATCCAGATCAGTAAACAAATCTCGATCTCCTGTCATGTGAAAAGACGCACCATTGTCCAGAAACCACACTGAACCCATCACACTTGAGACCAAGCATGCGATCAGCAAAAAATCCAGCTCAAACTGCGAGGCTAAAGCCTCTCCAGCTGCAGATCCAGCAGCCTGCTTATTTTTCTTCTTCTGCGGACAATTTGTGGCATAATGTCCGTGTTGGTGACAGTGAAAGCACTTCACCTTGGACATGTCCTGCTTCTTGCCTTTCGCACCGGAATGAGAAGCTTTCTTTCTCTTCCCCTTCTTTGCTTTGGCAGCCAAAGTGCAATTCTCTTCATCAGAGTTCTTTGATGAAGATCCGTCCCTGGTACTCCGCCTTATCTCCTCTTGCACAAGATCTGACCAAAGTCACTCCCATCCTGGCAATTTCTCCCGACCATTGACAGAGTCTTGATAGGATTGCCAACTCTTCGGAAGCCCAAGGAGAGCCAAGCTCACCAAGTCCTCATCATCAACAGTAACCCCCACACTTCCCAGCTCATCCCTGCATTGGATGAACTTCGTGAGGTACTTGGGCATACTATCGCCTTTCTCCATCTTTATGTTTCTGAGTTTATCCTTGAGCGCCAACTTCCTCTGGTCGCTCTTGCTTTGGAATAAATCTGTCAACGCTTTCCACATCAAGTATGGGGAAGCTTTACCATGTAGGCTGGATACTATGTGATCCTTCACGCCCTCCAATAGAATCCTTCGACACTTCGCTGTCTTCTTTTGCCAAGCCTCAATTACAACAGCATCAGTAGAAGTTGGCTTTGGGACTTTAACATCTATGAACTCCTTCAACCCATTTTCATCTAACACAGCCTCCATCCTGTCCTTCCATGCAATATAATTCGAGCTTCCCTCAAGGGCATACTCCAATCGCAATCCGTTGAAAGACATCTCAACTTCGACACCAAGAAAACACTGCCGCAAATTCGAATTCCACCAGCACAAAACTCAACCGCTTCAATGTTCTGCAATTGCTCCAATGATCAATATTCGCTCGATACCATGTAGAAATTTGAATAACTGTTAAATTATTCACCGAGATTATCCCGATCACACACTATTTGAGCTTCATGCATAATACATAACCTCTTCTACTATTGATCATCAATTTGCGGAAATTAAACAATCGCATGCGCACATTAAAACCATAAACAATCACACTTATAAACACAGTATTTATGGGAAAGCTTAAAGCTAAAAAACCTCAACTATCTATATATTATAATGATAGAGATCATGTAAAAATCATTGTACAAACTCCTCACAAGCTCTCAACACAATATCCAATTGTTACACACTACACAAGCTCAGATCATACAAAACACATGCTCCAATCTGCTCCACTTGTTAGCCCGCCTCTACTGCACAATCCAATATGGATAATCATGAGATCCAAGTTCGAATCCCACCAGTATGTACTGCGAAATCCTCATTGGAATCTCCATCAATGTGTGTGCAAATCTCATGCACCAGTATATTCACAACTGATAGTCACACTTGCTCTTTCACCTACCTCTCCACTAGTCTCCACTGAAACTGTCCATGCACTGCAGTTAACTGATGTATTCTTTAGTTGATTTATGAGTTAATAATTAGTGAATTAATTCACACCACTCTCACTAATTGTATCAATCAGTTAGACTAGATACAACTAGCTCAACTAAGTTAAACTGAACACAACTCCATTAACTGTCTCATCAACTCCACCAAACTCTGTCACATGAGTTCTAACTGAAGTCAACCATGAAATAGCTCCACTAAACCCTAGGAATAGCGTAATTCCTTCTATCAGCTGCATGTGCCACATCCGTGACTCGAACTGAAGTGCTCCAAGAGGATAAGATAATGTTTAGAGTCCAAATATTATTAAGAGCTAATAATATTCGACATATCTATTTTTAGACTGGCAATCTAAAAATAGATTCCGCCCAATATCTCTAAAAATAGAAGTCCATCTATTTTTCCAACTTGACCAACCATCCACAAATAGCATCCTGCAACTCATAGAATATGATCGACATGTCTAAAAATAGACATAGTCTAAAATAGACTTTGCGCTAAAAATAGCATGTGGGCCCACTTATTGAAGGCGACTTCTTTCCACTAAGCTCATCATCTTGTTGAAATCTCAACAAGTGTACCTAAAATCACATTTACATCAACTTGTTGTGCATGTTGCTATAGTACACCAAACACAACATTCAAGGAGATCACTCGTGTACTAAGGAATAAGATAGTACATCTAAGGGTATGATTTATCCTCCTTAGTTAGCATAGTAAAATATTGGTCAAGTACTATTAGATAGCTATAACTACTACCAATAGTTTTCTTCTAGTACCATGTAAGATTCTGACCTATGTAACATAACAATGAATTTATTACATAATTTAAAATACCAAGAATTGAAAATTTCATCAGTATAATAATACCAAAGTGTGTTGCGGTAAATTTCATCAGTATAATAATACCAAAGTATGCTGCAACACACATTGGTATTATTATACTGATGAAATTTTCAATTGTTGGTATTCTAAATTATGTAATAATTCATTGTTATGTTACATAGGTTATAATCTTACATGGTACTAGAAGAAAATTATTGGTAGTCGTTATAGCTATCTAATAGTACTTGACCAATATTTTACGATGCTAACTAAGGAGGATAAATCATACCCTTAGATGTACTATCTTATTCCTTAGTACACAAGTGGTCTCCTTGAATGTTGTGTTTGGTGTACTATAGCAACATGCACTACTTTAGGTACATTTTCGTGGCTTCCAATATACCCAAGGGTACGTGGAAAATTGATTTCATATATAGGTTTCATCTAATGCAATTCCATTCACTATGTACCAACAAAGATGTACAAAAACATCCAACTAGGTGAACCCTTTGTATTTCCTTCATGTATTCTTCAAATTTATAATTGTCGATGTTCAATGATGGATCACTATATTTTAAGATGTTCAAGCACATCTATAGACTAAAATACTTTTCTTTGAAAATTGGGTTTGTGACAGTACAACAAAGTTCTCTAATACCACTTATGGTTTACCTTGATACTTGAAAAAGAAAACTCAAAGAAATATTCATAGAAATGTAACTACATAAAGTAAATAAATGGAATCAAATTGTTAAATCAATAACAATCGACAATATTTTATTGATATTTTTGAATAGATAGAAATTTTCACTTGCCTCTTGAATGTGACAACCTCAAATTGGGAAGAACTACAATAAAATATTAATCATTTACCACCTAACTACATCTCTTGTACTAGTGTAGATAGTTTTTATCTATCTTAAAACATAGCCACTTAGTGCCCCTTTATTAATGACACTACGTCACTTAACTAGTGGACCACATCTAATGAGGCTAAATCAACCACTTAGTGGACCTTCTTTAATGAGTCCACCATACATTTATTGATAACACATAGTAACTAACGACTAGATATTATTTAATAAGGATGGACATAATACATTAAGTAACAACATATTCAATTAACCAGGGGAGTTAGGGTGAAACCATAACTATCATTAACCATAACTATTAACCATGGTTTTACATTATTAATCATGGTTAATTTACTAACCTACTCACTTGTAAGCCCCTAATCCATATTGACCAATGTTGACTAACAAAAACCATTAGTTAATCAAATTCAACTATCATAACTAGCCACCTACCCACTAACTAACCCATTAACCACGTAATACTATAACCCCAAAACCCACAAATTGAGGTAACTCACTAACAATTTACCATAATTAACCATATCAATTGTCATTGAAAATGGTTTATTTGTGTGGACCATATTGAATTTAAAAACATATCATAATGCTTCACCATATTAACCACATTACACCACTAAGCCATAACATGCTTACCTCTTGATGGCATATCCTTTTAATCATAAGCATCCAACTATCTAGCCTGATAAATGACACCATAAATGGAAAAATTGCTAATCTAGTAACTCCAATAACTTATCCACCTTTTATCCTCATCAATCATACTAGCCATTATTAACCACAATTAACCACTATTGACCATTGTGACCACTAATGACCATATTAACCATGCTTAAATAAAGTTGATCATGGTTGACAATCATTAACCATAATTTATCTACTAACCCACTCATCCATAAGCTCACAGTCAATAATTTCCTATTTCACTAATGTGGACTTCCAATTAACATCAATCCCTTGTCAAAACTAGGTCCACCTACCACTAACACATTTACTGACCCATTAACCACCTGAGCCACTAATATTACAACCTTCTAATCTTAATAACACATTAATCATTAACTACCATTAACCATATTTGTTGTCATTGACCATTATTAACCATATTGACTATGAGCCCTATGACTCTTGTGACCTTTTTAACCCAATGATGATCCTTAAAACCCCATATTAACACTAATACTTAACCATATCACCAAGTCTTTGACCCTAAGCATTTTACTCCCAATGACTAAAATCATAGAAAAAGTATAACCCCTATCTCTATCCACCTTGAAAATAGTCAACCTCTAACACAATCACTCTCTCATACAATATGACCCATAAACATTAACTCCTAAGGCACATGGACTTGGAAACAATAAACTCCTAATACACCTTGACAATTAATCATTATGACACCTAATGTAATAACCCCCTAATACCTTATGACCCAAAACATACTAAGCCTCCAATAAAATATTATCAATAATAACTATGGTCTTGGATACAATGCACCCCCTAATCCCTATGAACCTTAACATGGATAATACTTGAAACAATCACCCCCTTGCATATAGTACTCTTGAAGACATGAACACCCTAAGACAATATAATCCCAAACACTAACACCCCATAAATACAATAATACCTTAAAACATTATGACCTTAAACACCCTAGTTGCCTCATACACTGACTTCTTAATACATTATGACTTTGAAGACACTAACCCCGTACTAGACTTTGATCTTTGACACAATCACTCCCTAAAAGTTATGAATTTGAAGACACCAAACACCTATTATATTATAACCTCCATTCACTTTCAACTTGAGCATGGTATACCCTTTAGTCCTTATGACCCTTGAAACAATCACGCATAAACACAATGTGACCTTAAACACACTAACAAGTAAATACATGATGGTTCTAAACATAGTAGCCTCCTAATACATTGACCCTATTAATACACTATGATCCTTAACCCTCGATCTCTTAGTCTACCCTTAACTTTTTATTTAGTTAGTTATTATAATTTGATCATAATGCAAATAGAAAAATATGATGTTAATTAATATGTTATTTATGTCAAAATTCATGATGTTATTACATAATTGTTGGCATCATTATAAGTTTTTATAATTTGAGAAAAAAACAAGGGTGAGAGGGTTGAATAAGGGTTTTCATTTCATTTTATCATTCAACAATGTCATGCTATGAGGAGGAGAATATATTCACTTTGGAGAGGAGTTCAAAAATGAAGAAAGGAAAGGATAATGAAAAAAAATCACATGAGAGCAAGGATAATGGATTAGAGAAATATCATTCCTCATTTAGAAGTGTTTATTCCCAAACCCCATTTTTTGACTTTTTTTTATGAACAAGTGAATTTTTGTCATACTTTTAGCAAGTCATTCATGTTAAAATGGTCTTTCCAAACCCTTGATCAAGGTTTTAAGCCTTAATCAAGCACTTAAAACTTCATATGAGTGTATAAAACCATGGTTGTTGGGTTAAGTCAAATAGGCCCTTGATTGAGATGATACATTATATAAACCTTTAATTGAGGGCTAAACCTCAATCAAGGGCCTAGAACTACCATTGATGGATTAAGTCAAAATAGGACCATGATTGAGGGTCATTAAAAGCCATTGATTGAGGGTTTAAAAGTCAACAAACATTCCCTATTTTTGTAGGTTTCTATGGAGTTATAACTTATAGGTGGTGAAATACATTAATCTCTTCCATCAAAAGTTATGGACTTGATGTTTATAGTTTCATCACTAAATCCTCTATCCAATGGTATATAATTTCTACTTTTGATTTCTAACTACAATTTTAAATTATTTTGTTCTAAATTTTGGACTTTACCTTTCCTTCCTTAGTAATAAGGATCCCTAGAGAAAAATAAATATCTTAAATACTACACAACCAAAAAAATTAGAATAAATATTTAAGATACTTATGGATGTTTAGTCTTTAAGATGATAATTTCTAATTTTTCACTTTATGTAAAAAAAGTTATTACAAGCCCAAAGGTGTACAAAATGTGATTCAAAAATTAATTAGTTACCTTAGAAAAAATAATAAAAAATATATGTTACAAAAAAGAAAGTATATGTTAAATGACACAACTTGTAGATCTTTCTCTTATAATGTCTCGGGGGAAATTATATATTTATTACCAAAATAGTTATGGTCTACAACCATTTGTTAGATTTTTGATAAACATGCAAGAAAGAACATATAGTTGCAAGTAAATTTAGAACATTAATAATATTAATTAAAAGTAATAAAAATCAGTAAAAAATAACACAATTTCATACAAATTGTCTTACTGCATAATAAAATTATTAGAGTGTCGATGAATTTTTAGAGATTCGAATTATAAAATATGTAAAATATCAAATTTTGTTACCACATTTGAATAAAAAAATGTATACACTTTTATGAATTTATTCTTTCTTATTAAATATATATTATTTTTTTGTGTTTTCTTAAAAAAATTCTTCTCTTATCCATCATTCATTCATTTCTTATTAAAAAATAGATTATTTTACAACCACATATAAGAATAAAAATCTCCTCCTTTGGAATAGAATTTTCTTGTTTAAAGAACCATTTTATGGGTATGGAATTTCCCTTTCTCAAGTTTTCATTAAGCCAAATGGAATAAGCCCAAATATATCCACTATAATAAATTTGAATGATGCCATTTTGAAGCACATACAATGAATTCAATACTAAGCGTGAGAACTTTTTTTCTACTTCTAGTTGAGATTCCCTTGCTATTTTCATGAAAGAAAGTACATCTCTTGCAACTTCATTTTGGGTAGGTGATACAATTTTGTGAATTTAGCAAATTTTAAGTATGTTGTTCCCTCGAGGGATGTTATACTTCATTCAAGTTTTCGTAGGTTAGACACATTCAACAAATATTTATGAAATGCTTAAGCAAATTCATTCTTGCAGATATTTAACCAATCATTGATAGTGTCAACTTGGATATAGAGCTATTATTCATCACCTTATTGTTAAAAAAGTGATATAATTTTTCCCAATATTTTTTTAAAATATAAATATTTGTATTTAAAATACACTTTGGAATTTATAGTGGTGTCTATCAATAATAATTTTATTCATTGGAAAAAGTAACCAAATATTAATAAATGCTTAATCAAATTCATTATTTAAAGATTTTGGCTAATCATTAATAGTGTTCATTTAGATTATTAGTTAATTATTCCAATTAGAATTATTGTTCATAACTTTACTCATAAGGAAATGAAATACTAGCTTCCAATATTCTCAAGAAATAAAACCATCATCTATATTAATAAAAATATTCTAAGATGATGACTAATTTCAAAAAAATTTCAATATACACCACTAATTGTGCACCTTTTAAGAAGGATAAATGCATTATTCCATGATAATGACAATACCAATACACATTCTTTCAATGATATGAATTTCATTGACAATAACCCTTCCACGGATGAAGATTATGGTATTTTCATTTAGGTTTTCATAGGTTAGAGACACTTTGTGAAGATTTATGGAATCCCTTATTCAAGATTTTGTACTCAATATACATTTTGGATCACAGTGCTTAATCCATTATTAAGGGATTAACTCATTAGAATAAAGAGAATTGAAGACTAATAAACATTTAGTCAAAATAATTCTTCAATATATTTGGCCAACCATCAATAATGTTGGCTTAGATCCTAGTTAATTATTTCAAATTGGGTTATTAGTCATCATTATATTTTTAAGGATGTAAATTACCAATTTACAATGTTTACTTAGAAAAAGACCATTATCTTTATTAAAGATATTCTTAAATGGTGACTAATTCAAATAAATTTTTGTATGACACCACCAATGCTACAACTTTAAAAGAAGCTTTAATCGGATGCTCCACAATCTATGCCATTACACATTCTTTTAAGGAGCCAAAATTCATTGAGAATACCCCTTCCATGGAATAGTATGATACTTCCATTCATGTTTTCACAAGTTAGAGACATTTTATAAAGATTTATGGAATTAGATGTTCAAGATTTTGTACTCAACATATGTTTCAAACTACATAGTTTAGTCCATCATTAAGTGTTTAACTCATACAATTGAAGAGAGCTAAAGAATAGCAATACTTAATCAAATTAATTCGTCAATCATTGATAATGTCATCTTGGATCCTTTGTTAATTATGTCGACTTGGATTCTTATTCTTACTAGCAATCACTCAATTAATAAAAAACTCTATCAATCGACATGTAGATGGTGGTGGTTGGGAAGGAAGGTTTTCTGTGAGGGCTATCTGCAAGAGTGAGGGGACTTGAGAGCGCCAAGGGTCGGTAATTTTGAAACCTGTGTGGGAGGGTTTTTTGCGAGAGTGAGGGGACTTGAGAGCACCAAGGATATAAGATATCAGAGGCTTCAAGGGTTTTCTGCGAACACCGAGTGTTTCCAAGGTTTTGAAAGATATCAAAATGGTGGTTTAGGGAGGGGTTTTCCGATGCAACGTGGTTAGAGGATGTCTATTTGGTCACAGTTCTGGCTGTGGCAGAGATATCATAAGTTTTGGGGCCTGTTGTGGCAGCCGAAAAGAAGCTCGAAGGCACAGGAAAAAATGGCTGCCTAATAAAAGAACGTGTGAAGGCGAAGGTCGTCATGACTATGGTCCTTCACTGAGAAGCAACGATACAAACTCCTCTTCTCCGGTGGGTGCTACTCACAACAAGGGTTTCTCCTTAAATGTGATGGTCATTTCTACACACAACAAGGGTTTCTCAGGCCTCCAGTACAAGGAAAAGACCATCTAGCAGAGATTACAAAGGAGGTTTTTAGTGTTATAAAATTGGCCAAAATTGTCAAAAAAACATTTTCTAGAACTTCTGTTTATGGTTACAGAGGTTTGCTTTTAATGGAAATTCAATACAACTAAAAAAAATGGGCGACCGGAGGTTATTACGGATGTTTTTTCATCGGTGCGCTACTCTGGATTTAATGCACCAGTGCGTATATGTAGAAGGCGCCCCAGGGCGGTCGAAGGAGAATGCACCAGACCGTTAAGGTATAAAATCGCACCGGGTGTAGTG
This sequence comes from Pinus albicaulis, assembly GCA_034641835.2. Lineage (NCBI taxonomy): Eukaryota > Viridiplantae > Streptophyta > Pinopsida > Pinales > Pinaceae > Pinus > Pinus albicaulis. The sequence continues at coordinate 807,624,401 of CM076583.1, read as the reverse complement.
TTGGTGATACAATGCACGTGGCCGTTCTATTTGGTCTTGGGGATTTGTGCGATGCCCATAGGTCATATCAATGCATCGGTGCGTAGACTTATAGAAATGCACCGGTGCACAATATCACACAAATGTGCCGAAATTTATAATTGGTATCGGTATTCGTGCGGTGCCCATAGGTCGTACAAATGCACCAGTGCGGATAGACACATAAACGCCCCAGTGCACAGTATCACACAAATGCACTGAGATTTATAATTGGTATCGGTATTCGTGCGGTGCCCATAGGTCGTACAAATGCATCGGTGCGTATGACACATAAACACCCTGGTGCGTAGTATCACACAAACCCATCGAGATTTATAATTGGTATCGGTATTTGTGCAGTGCCCATAGGTCATACAACGACACCGGTACATATAGACACATAAACACACCTGTGCACCGTACTGCACAAACGCCTCGATATTTTTAATTGGTTTTGGTATCTGTGCGGTGCCCATAGGTCATAGAAATGCATCGGTGCTCTTAAGAATACAAACGCACTGGTGTACAATAACTGACATGCACCGGTTTTCATTTTGTATTTTTTAGAAACATCAACCTGTGACAGTGCAATTATTATGATTGTTTTAAATTCACTATTCATCAAAAGTCGACACATCTTATAACAATATTCATATTAATTAAATTTTTATTAATGCATTTGAATGTGATGTTTGGATTAATTTGTTATATCATATCATAATTATTGTAGTTTTTAAAAATTCATTATTCATCAAAAGTTGACACATATATATCTTATAACAATATTCATATGAATTAAATTTTTATTAGTGCATTTGAGAACGACAATGGAGAACGCAATAGCGGCAATGGAGAATGCAATAGAATAAATTAAAACATATTTTATTATATATATATATATATATATATATATATATATATATATATATATATATATATATACGAATAAGACATTCTTTGTCGTACAAAATGGGACAGTTATTGGTATCCCTTTATCTTTCAATTGGGACAATATGTCCATTACATTAAAGAAAATGTTTGATTTTACAGACATTTTTCAAAAAATACAATGCCTTGCTTTTATATCCAAACATAGTGATCATCATTCTTCGCTTGAACTGTTGTCACTGCTAGAGCAACTTCCATGACTTGGGTTATTTTTCAGAAATGTTTTGTTCATAGTGTTGATTGTTTTCTTCTTCTTCACCTTCCATCTAGAAACATAAAAATAAACTGTAATGAGTGTATATACATTGGTGAGAATAATGAAAATTGAAATATTAAATAATATACATCAATGTAAATCCGAAAAGAAATGACGTACTCATAAACTATACAATTGACTCATAAACTATACACATTCTTTCAAAACCATGTAACATGCCATCTTTCAAGATTTCATCTATTGGCGCAGTTCCATACTTTGTTTCCTGCAAGTTTTATACCCCATAACAAATCATATATTTAATAGAAAATATATATATATATATATTTATTAATTATAGACGGAGTTAAGTAAAACAAGATCGATAGATGCTTACAAATTCCACAATTAAGTTATGATATGCCAACATATATTCACAACCCATATTTAACCCAATTTCAATCAATTCCTTTGATGGTTCTTCTTTGTATGTTAGCACTTGTTTGAAGACATTCAATGATTATTTTTGTAAAAAAACTTAAAAAATACAAAAATGAAATCTAGTTAAGTTGTTATAAGGAAGTAACAATTACTCACAAATTTAGATATCGACCCTTTTCTTCCTTGTCGTCCTGTTTTATGTGTTGAATGGGTTCCATTTTCTTTTCTTTTCTGCCAAAAAATACTTGAAAATTAATATTTAATGCTAAATTGTTTATTTATTGTACCTAATGATTGAAAAAATCAATGATTACATATTACATTTGAAGCACGTTGTTGTTGATATGGCTCCTCCTACAATGCAATTTTGTCCATTTCTTTGACCATCTCCTTGTACACCTTTTTGGACATTCCTACTGGCATATTTCTGATATCAACTCATTCATCTTTTAAGATTTTCATAATCTTCCTGAAAATGTAACATGACAATAAACTATTTAATTTTTATATTGATATATGAAATGTAAATATAACAAAAGTGATATTTAAAAATAATTCTAGACAAACATTTAAAGGAATATTATTTTTTCATTCCTTTTTTTTTTTGTACGTTTTTGTTATTAAAAGTCTGACATGTCTCATTGACCAATTCTCTGGAAACTCTTCCTGTAGTTTAGATAAAATTTGGTTTTTGGAATCATTAGATTGATTTTTGTATTGTAAGTGGAAATAACGTCTATACATTCATTCCACTAGATCCCTCAAACTTTTTAAAAATATTTTCCCCCTTTCGTTAACCTCCAAAACCACTCCAGATGAGCTAAGGAGCAATTCATTTTCATTTGCATGTTCTATTTTTTTAATTTTCTTAGAACAACATTCTTTTCTGAGTTGTTGGTCCCTGTAAAACATTAAATAGATGTGAATTAATAGACTATTTGACATATGTTATCTAATAATTTTAATTATATTATTAATGAAAATTAAAAAAATTAACTCATATTGGATCGATAGTATTTTTTCATTCACCTGATTCATCTTTTTGCAATTTTTCCATCAAGATTTTACGTTCTTCTGGTCCTAGATCAAAAATAATCTTCTCGAGCTTCGTCATTTTGTAGCTCTGCATGATACATAGTAAACAATACATATTAGTTAAACTCACATATAGTTCAAAAATAATATTTTTTGTAAAGAATTTACAAAGAAATTGCCTTTTTTTCTTTTCTTGATGTGTTATCAATATTTTTGTTACTTGATCTCTTGTCAGTCATTTCTTTATCAATCTCAAACCTATACCATATCATTCATTAATATATTTATAAATAAATTTTCAACTTTTAAAGTATAAATAATCTCAAGAAATCGGTGCGCCATTCATGGTGTACGCACCGATGCCGATGCGTGGGTGTTTTAGAAACGCACCGCACAAACAGTATTATAAACCGTACGATGATCTATGTCAACAAGGAGCACAGGTGCATTACAAGTCAACCACTGCACTGATTAACCATGATAAAATAATAAAAATCGTCAAGTGTTAGTTTTTGTAGCATAAACCGGTGCCATATTTTACATATGGTGCACTGATAAAAAAAAAATTGTTTTTTTTTTTATCACATTACTTTCGTGGTGCGCTTGTATAATACAAAACACCGATGCACTAGGTTATGCTGGGCGCACCGATGAAAAAAAAAATATGTTTTTTTTTTTTAATTCACGCAAGGACCGACATGGATTGAGATCCGACTATGCAAATCCTCTCGTCGGTTGGATGTCTTAGGTCTATATTTAACAATACAAACCTTATAAATATAAATTGAAAAGCCATAATTCTGAAATTACAAAAAGAAGGAGAAGAAAGGGAAGAAACAAAAAGAATGTAGGGTTTGTATTTTTTGAAAGTTTTGTTTTTGTTTTTGTTTTGTAAAATAGAACATTCGCGGTGCGCCATAATGAAATAGCGCACCGGCTGCATATTTTACAAATGGCACATTGAGAAAAAATATTTAATTTTTTTAATTTTTTATCACAATACTTTCACAGTGCGCTGGGATAATAGAGCGCACTGGTGCGCTTAGATACACAGGGCGCACCGATTTTTTTTTTTTTCAATTTACGCAAGAGCCGACATAGATTGGGATCCGACTAGGGAAAATTTTAAGGATGGAAGATTATCTTAAAGTTTAGAAACCTTGGCAAATCTTACTAGTCCCGAGTATGTCAATTATAAAAAATTTAATGATATTTTTGTAAAAATATTTAGGTTTTTAATTATTTTATATTAGTATATAAAATTTTGGCGATTTTTAGGGTAAAATAATTTTATACTATAAAATTTGGGCGAATTAATTTTCAAATAAATGGAAAATGGCAAATATGTTTTTGGAAAAAACATGGAAAATTAGCCCACATACGAATATTAGACCCTAAAATTTTCCCTGGATCCGACTATGCAAGTTGTCCCACGGGTTGGATGTCTTAGGATTATATTTATCAATACAAACCCTATAAATATAAATTGAAAAGCCCTAATTATGAAGTCACAGAAAGAGGGAGAAGAAATGGTAGAAACAAAAAGACTGTAGGGTTTGTTTCTAAAATGGATTTTTTTTTGGCAAAACAGCACATTCGCGGTGCGCCATAATGAAATAGTGCACATGTGCCATATGTTACATATGGCACACTGATAAAAACATATTTTTTTTTAATTTTTTTAATTTTTTATCACTATACTTTTGCAGTGCGCCGATATAACAGAGTGCACTGGTGCGCTATGTTACGTAGGGTGCATCGAAGAAAACGATCTGTTTTTTTTTTTTTTAATTCACGCAAGGGCCGACATGGATTGGGATCCAACTATGCAAGTCGTCCCATGGGTTGGATGTCTTATGACTATAAAGACCCTATAAATCTAAATTGAAAAGCGCTAATTCTGAAATTACATAAAGAGGGAGAAGAAATGGCAGAAACAAAAAGAATCTAGGGTTTTTGTTTCTAAAAATATATTTATTTATTTTATTTTTTTTGTTTCTGAAAACTGCAGAAAAAGTAAAAAAAATAATAAACTTTGATTTTGTGCTTTTAATCCATAAAAAAAAACTGCAGAAAATGTTAAAAAACAATAAAATTTGATTTTTTTCTTTTTACTGCATAAAAAAAATGCAGAAAAAGTAAAAAAAAAAAAAAAAAAAACTTTACTCACATCGTTTGAAATTCTATGCTACATGGTTTGAATCGCCAGAGGTTTGGAATTCTGATTGTCTGAATACTTTTGTTCGAACGTATTTCCCTACTCCACAGTGTTCTCTGCTTTTTTTGCTCCAGGTATGTATCCTGCAAATATCTGGCTAATTTTTTTTGCAAAAATAGTGAAATAATGAAAAGTGTTTAGTATTTAAAGAAATGTTTTATGAAATTAGATTTTCGAAAATATTTTGTCACCCATTTTTCAATTTACCGCTTTTTTTTTTCACTTAAAAAAATAGAGTTGCATTTTTTTATTTGCGGTTATTCATCAGCGATGCGTCCCTTAATAGAACCGCTATGGTGCATCTGGGTATAAAACGGAACTGGCGCGCATCACCAAAAACACACCAGTGCGGTGATCTGTACATTACGTACCGAAATTACATTTAGGCGTGTGCACCAAAATTTATTGTTGTTTTGCTCAAATGAAGGGAGAAAATATCATAATTATATGGCATGGAAAATTCTTCGAAATCCAGCTCGTTCCATAATATTTCTCAAAGTCCATCGCAGAGTTCTCCCTATCCATCTCGAGACGTAATATTTGCTTTAGATTTTATTTATATTTTCACTATCTAATTGAATTTATGTTTTTTATCCATGCAGTCAATCATGCAAAGCTTAATTAAATTTATAATGTATAAAAATTTGTAGGTTCATGCAGATTCAACATTGAGTTCAGATGCACAAAATATTGAAACTACTCCAAAACGTCAGAAGTTCTTATCAGGAGCTGCATATCGCAAGGCGCATTTGGTAGATGAAAATGGACAACTGCATCACCCTGCCAATTGTAACAATATTGCATCTTCTAGCCACAATCCTGGGACAATGATGGTAATTATAATTATAATTGTTTGGTATATATATTGATTAATATGTAATTATTTCAACGTCAAACCAATTTATAATCATGCAATATTTTCAACATGGTTACTAATTGATATCATATATTTTGTACTAATCATGTTCAATTTTTTTTTTTAATTATTAGGATTCTAGTGATGATGAATGACCTACCTACCATCTTCCGTTGCACCCCACGACAATGTCAAATCGAGAGAAGACTAAATTAAGAGAAAAAATTGGAGAGGAACAATACCAAGAATGGTTGAATCAACCAAAGATTCAATTCCCGCTGTGTCCAGATTCACCAATTAGGAATGACTACAGCCTATAGTTCTTCACAAGTTGGAAATGGAGGCAATAAAATAGAGGTTGGTATGGATGATTACTTAAGGGATACGACTTCCACGGATGCAATGTTGTTAGATGCATTCCAAAACGATGATCAGCTAGGGGATGATACTCATATCACTGACACCTTTTTCGAGAGCCTTAAATTTTCTTCCACCACCCCTCTCTTTGGACTTGGCGGTCAGTCAAATTCTACCCAGTTGGGGAAAAAGATGTTATTGTACAACTTGAAAGCAAATTTTGGCTTGTCGAATGCATGTTTCTCGAAACTTTTGAGGTAAGTTATTGTTGGGCCTTAAAATTGTCATTCACTTCCATTACATTTTCACTTACATTTCCATATTATCACCTTCACTCCACCTCCATTTCATTACAATTACCTTACCATTACCATTATTGGGTTACATTTATGTTTTTCCACACTTTATTAATTCCTTGTATTTTAAAGTGAATTTGTGGTTAAAAATTAGAAAATAATATGCACATACTTATACCTAACAAGTGGAATGAGTTTGTTGCCATGTGTAGGTCAAAATGAAGCTTCCAAAAGACCCTTATGTGGACTCCTAAGGCCAAATTCGAATTTGGATGGAGAAGATCATGGGATCATAAGGGTATGTGTCTCATTTCCTATTTCTATTGTAACTCTAAGAAGACATATGCCTTATCATTTCATATTTGGATTGTAACTCTAGAGATATAGGGAGAGAGACATGGACTCTCATTAATAAGATAGCTTCTCATTTTTTGTATAAATAGGGGTAACTTTCTCCTATAAAATCATGTGTAAAATTGGAGTTATGCTCAAGCTTTGAATACAGAATTAGATTGTGGCACCTTACTCATGAACGTTCCTTCATTTTGATTTGGTCTTGCCTACATATGGAGCATCTCGATTTACCATCTCTCATACTTTTAGATCAACTGCCTAAAATGTTTGAGATTTACTTGCTTTCATAGATTAAAGTTTATTTGATTTCTTAGTATTAGTTGTAGAATAACTGTGTAATCATTGTTCTTCTGAAACATTTCGTGAGGATAAATCTTTCTATTTTCAAATTGAACTAAGTTTGAAGCAATACAAATTCACAGTTATATAACTTCTTTTATTGTTTTGTCATTTGCTTTCCTAAATTAGAAATATCAATTAATTGTATTAATGGATGTTCTTAAAGGTAATTTCAAGATGATGATTCTAAACTAAAGGATTGAATGTCTAATTCATACAGTTATTGAGTCTTTCCTCTACACATTTTACTTGCTTTCTAGGAACTTAGAAACTAAGGTATAATTGATTTCTTACACAACATCTCAAGAGGTTAATACTTCATATTGAATGTTAGAGTAAATCAAAATATACATTAGTTAACTTTACATGCTTTTTACATTTTCTTTAGATCCTCATTTAATTGCATCACTAATGTTCCTAAAGGTCATAATTTCCAAAGTTGATTTTATCATATTTTTAGACTGAATGATTGAATATTTAATTTATGCAATTATTGAGTTTTTCCCTTTGCATAATTTACTTGCTTTTCTAGATCATTCGGTATATTTGGTTACTTAACATCATCTTAGGAAGGCGACACTTCATATTGAATGTTGGAGTAACTAAATATACATTAGTTGTTTTCCTTTACATGTTTTGAAATGCTTTCTTAGATTTAAATTTCAATTCCTACAAGTGTGATTGCGTGCTATATTTTCTTTTGAATTTCTTTTCTTTCTTTTCGTTACTTGATTTCATAGTTTAGCTGAATTTAATTTTCATTATTTTATTTCATAGATTAGATGAACTAGTTTTTGTTATTCTGTAGTTAGATTGATCAAAACTGAAAGATAATTTCTAGCACATACAGTGCACGCATGCTTCACAAGCTTATGAAACCCCCAGGTTGACAAATTAAATGACAGGCAATTCTTTTGCCCCAACATTTTGGTGCCATTGCCGGGGAAGTGTGCATAGGAACTAGCTTTCAGTCTAGAGTGTTTTTTATTTATTTATTTTTTACTAACCATTTATGGATAAAGAATCTAGAATGTAGCCCAAAGAATACATTGAGAAATGGTATAAAAAAGCGATTGCACCACAACATTCATCAATTCTTCAAGAGATACTTGTGGCAAATCAAAAGATCAAGTCAATTTCGCATATCCTTACAAACAATGAGGTACATTTTTCAAGTTGGGATATGAGCATTTCAAAAATTCTAATCCGTAAATGGCTTCATTGGAAGCATGAATATAATTAAAAATAAAAATAATAAATATTTTTTTAGATAGATAGGAAAAATAAAAATAAAACCAAACTTAGCTAGAATTTTAGATTTTCTTTTATTTTTTTAATGTTTTTCATTGATTAATTCATTTTGAATAAATTTCAATGACGGAGTAAGAATCACTTCGTTTTTTATCACCATCAGAAATAAAATTTGTGTGTGAAAATATGAATTTATTTGACGACGCTGACTAGTATGCTCTCTTCCCCCACCTCGTTGCGACCTGGAAGATCAAAAAATCAGATCAGTCAATTTAAAAATTCAAAAAAAAAAAAAATCGTTAAAATTTTTTGCTGGAAATTGATCTACAATTATATTGAAAATCGTCGTTTCAGTCATTATCATTTTATCGGTTCTGCAAATTTTAATGTTTTGCATTCTCTCAATCTTTTTATGATTTATTGAATCGCATGTGCACAATTTTTCTTTAAAAAAAAAAAACATAATATTTTTTATTTTTATTTTATTTTTTTTGGCCAATGGAAAGGAGGCCCATGCATATGCATGAGGCCAGCCTTTGGCTTAGCCTTACGCATATGTGCAGACCTTCAATCCACACAAAGAACCATGCACTGCAATAAAAAAGGAACCTTCTCTTTTCCATATTCGGTCTTCTTTAAGCAGCAGTTATTAGAAATCGATTTTAAAAGTTGCCGAGACAGACAATGAAGGTATATCGGATGACGAAATTGTTGATGAAGAGAAGATTGCAGATTCAATTGCAGAGACAGACAATGAAAGTGTATCGGATGAAGAAACTACTGATGAAGAGAAGATTGTAGATTCCATTGTAGGTAATTGGAATGAGGGTGATCAATATGAACTTCTCTGTGAGAGACGAGCCATTACACATCAAAACCTACAAATAAAAAAATTAAACCACAACAAGTTTATTTTGTTGCAGAAGTAATTGCGAGAAAATGAAATTGCCAAAAATGCGTAACTGTTAAAAACACCCGATTTTAAAACGCATTTTATGAGCAAACCAAGGCGAAATAGGAAAAAATAAAACATGGGTTTTTTCGGGAATGGGGTGAATTATATAAATTTATATTAATTTGCTGAATTTCACAACTATTTGGGAGAAATTGAGGGTTCTTCGAAGATTCGTTTTGCAGATTGCGTGAGGAAAAACAATTTGTTTTGAACTGTTTAAACGTGGCAAGTTGAAAGCAGAAGAATCCAAGTTAATAACAATCTCCGCTCCACATGGCATGTGGTTTAAGAGTCCAATTTGATTTAATAAATTTGATTTTAGACACATGTGTCTCATGATTAAAATAATAATAATAATAATAATAAATCAGTTGAGAGAGTTATGGTAAATTTCACATGCTCAATTTCACTTGCCATTTTTCCAACATAATAGATCATCCATAAATTGCATCATTATATTTTTTAGATCTAATTGGGATCCTGAAATCTCCAAAAACATTATCCTTAAAAAAAAAATAAAAAAATAAAAAAATAAAAAGCAAAAAATAAATTTTTTTTGCAACACAGATGACAATTCAATTTGGCAGATTTAAAATGACTTGCAGAACAATTGGAATATTATTTAGATGATTTCTCAATATTTTAGCATTAAAAATATTATTGCTGTGTATTTTTCTATGAAGCTTTAACTCTTTGTGATGCTAATCATATTACTGAGCACATTGCATGAAGTCATCTGACAACATGGAGTTGATTTATTTTTCATGGTTATTTCTTAAAAATGGATTGTTATCAGTATCATAAATTGGACTGAATATAACATTTTTTATTTTCCTTAATCTGTTTTATTTTGGCATTCAAATTTTTGTGTAAGAATCAAAGAGGAATTGGCCATTTCTTTTTTAAAACACTTATGTTCTTTATGTCAAGTTTTTTTTGCAGGTTTGGGATGATCGAATGATCATTGAAGGAAACCAATTTACTAGCACAATTGGTCTTCAAAGGACCAATTCCATGAGAATCATAAGAACAAATCCATGTCCATATCCGTCAAGACCATTACCTTTCCTTCCTTTTGAATTATAAATCCAACCAAGCAATTTAAAGCAAGCCATAGTTATTTTCTCAGTCAGAGTCAGTTGTTCCTTTTTATTCACATACACTTTCTTTGTCTACTCCTAACCCACAAATAAAGGAAAGAAGCTCACTTACATGCTTATTTCCCATTGTCATTTTCCATTTTCATCTTCCATTTCCATTTTCATTCTCCTATCCTTTTCATTTCACAAATAAACCTTACTTCAATGCAAATTATTGAGTCCATAGTCCTTTGAGTATAAAATCCTTACAAAAACACCTTGAGGCTTGCATGCCTTAATGGCAAGTCTTCTCGCCGATGAACAATGGGAATACATTAATGCCCCTTGTTCATTGGATCTTCTAGGTACTCGACAATAACAAAATTATTCGTACCTAGAAAAATGTGTTTGGACATCTTTAATCTCATTGTCATCAATGGTGAGAGTTCTTGTGTTGACTAGTGGCATCCATTAATGGCCACTAAGTCAACAATTTTTTGCTATGTTCGACATCAGAACATCTATTCACATAGAAGGAATTATGCCAACGAGTTTTGAAGACATGAATATTATCATTTTTAGCATTTTGAAGCAAATGAAGAATATATGCAGCCACAACAGATCAACACCATTATGCAACTGCAAAATCATAGGATAGCTGCAGAATCAACACAATTTTGCAGTGAATTCAACAGTCTTAGTAGAAGCAATAAAAAGTCATATTGACTCTTTTATACATAACTTGTACAGCCACATGAAGAATATTATGATCAGAATTTTGTAGCCACCATTTTGCAGCAATTTCGGCAGTTGTAGTAGAAGCAATAAAAAATCATCTTGACTCTTTTATACATAACTTGTACAACCACATGAAGAAGATTATGATCAGAATTTTGCAGCCACCACACATGCAGCTCATCTATTTCCAAAGGGCAAGTTAAGTTATGTCATTTTCTAACTTTTTACCATAGAATTCCTTGAAAAGCTAGAAAGATAACTTTTGGAAAAAACACTTCTTTTCCTCATTTCATAAAATTGCCAATACCACTAGTTGGGGGGGGGGGGGGGAGGGAATACATTCATACTCACATTTTTCCACATTCATACCACATTCAAAAGTCCACATAATTTCAAAGAATATTAACTATTACATTATTATTATGAGCATACAATGGCTTTTCAAAAGTACTCAAAAAGATAATTGGATACAAACATAATCATGGTTGTCACACAAGAACCAACCATGATGCAATCCAATAGAAATATACTTTGCAACAATAATCATATTATCATTATGCAAAGTTCAAAGATAAAAATTGAATGCAACAACAAAATATGGTTGAAACACAAGAACCAACCATGTTGCAATTCAACTAAAATACTTTGCAGAAGTATGAAGTTATCAAATGATATCATGTAAAGTTAAGCCAAAGCTCAAAGGATAAAAAAGAATTAATGTAATAGATTGCATGAGGACATGCAATAGCTTCAGTTGGGGGGTATGTTGGGCCTTGAAATTGTCATTCACTTCCATTACATTTTCACTTACATTTCCATATTATCACCTTCACTCCACCTCCATTTTATTACATTTTCCTTACCATTACCACGATTGGGTTACATTTATGCTTTTCCAAACTTTATTAATTCCTAGTATTTTAAAGTAAATTTGTGGTAAAAAATTAGAAAATAATATGCACATACTTATACCTAACAAGTGGAATGAGTTTTTTGCCATGTGTAGGTCAAAATAAAGCTTCCAAAAGACCCTTATGTGGCCTCCTAAGGCCAAATTCGAATTTGGATGGAGAATATCATGGGATCATAAGGATATGTGTCTCATTTCATATTTCTATTATAACTCTAAGAAGATCACTTCATATTTGGATTGTAACTCTATATATATGGAGAGATTCATGGACTCTCATTAATGAGATAACTTCTCATTTTTTGTATAAATAGGGTAGCTTTCTCCTATCAAATCATGTGTAAAATTGGATTTATGCTCAAGTTTTGAATACAGAATTAGATTGTGGCACCTTACTCATGAATGTTCCTTCATTTTGATTTGGTTTTGCCTACATATGGAGCATATCTTTTTTTTATCTGAATAAGCTTAATCTATTAGTATACAAAAATTACATTACATGGAGGCCAGGGCCTCAGAAGTTCTGGCCCGAGAGATGGGAATTATAGTACATCCATGACACTCTGACAAATTATCAACCCACAGTACCAAAACACAGATACAGCCATGAAGCTCAGTCAGACAACTCAGCAAAAAATTCCGCCCTCATAGGGGAAACCGGCCGCGAAACTCCAGCAGTTTATCAACCCACAATGTCTAGAACCAGAAATACCAACATAATCGTTCCCATACAAAAAATCCTACCGCCCACGAAGGGGAAACCGGCATTCAAACAAGCTGTAGAACTAATGAAAACTAAACTGAGACAACGAGCAACAACCAGAGCTGAGCCTGGCTCGACGATCATCCAAAAACAAGCTAATATGAAGATTGGCCATTAGTTACCTTGAGAGGAGGGGGGAGACTCGTCCACACGACAGGCGAAGGCGTAGGGGTCATCCTCGGCCTGCAAATCAACTTTAGCACTGGAATCGTCATGTTTGGTATCTTCCGCACCCACCTTGTCAACAGGAGCAACAAAACGACCTCGCTTGATGTCGCTCGCTCCAGAAGAAATTTTGAGGTCCTGCGAGGAGCTACCCTCGACCTCTTTCCATTTCTGACCTCCTCTGGAGGGAGAGCATGGCCTGTTAGCCGCCAATTGCGCCAGTTGAGAACCCGTGAGCTCGGCAGCCAATTCAGGAGGCTGTTATTTGAAATCGATAGTTATGGTGGCTGTAACAGTAGGCATATTAAGCAAACAGGGGAAACAGAATTGTGCCTTATGCTGCTGACCTGGGATGAGACTGGAGATGCCTCTTGCAGGCTGAGAAATCCCACGCCCCGCAAGAGAGCCTCGTCCACTTCGAGTTTCAGGGTAACGACCCCGCGGGGAGTCGGAAGGAGGAGATGAGGAGCTCGGAGAGGTGGAAGGTGGGTGGCGGGGAGGACCTCCACGGCTCGAGCCACGTCGGTACCTCATCCTTTGGCGCAACTAAGGCATGGAAATCAGGTGAGAAAGACTGAGCATGATAGAGTAGGAAGCGGAAGACTGGGTCTGGACAGGCAAACCACAACTGAGAATAGAGGGCTGAGAAGAGCCGAACGTCTGTAGGAGAGAAATAGAGTGAAAACCGATACGTTGAGAGCAATGGGAGCTCTGCGAGACGTGCAGACCTGGAATAAGGTTTAAACAACAAGAAAGTGAGCATCTGCGTCCAGTAATGGTCCTGGAGCTAGGCTCAGAGACCACTGAGGAGCAACAGGAGCAAAGAGGCAACAATGCCGGCCTGCAACTTCCAGAAGAAGCCATATCCCTGTGGAGCAGAAGCAAACATGGGCAACTGTGCTGCGTTAATGCCTTGGGCGGCTTGGCGTTAATGCAATTAATGGTCTGGAGGACGAGGGTAAGGGTGGCGGTGGTAGAATCCCACGCGCCAACCCAAAACCTCTGCCACCTTTCAAACATTCTGAACACCCACATCCGGGGTACATATGGAGCATATCAATTTACCATCTCTCATACTTTTAGATCAGCTGCCTAAAATGTGTGAGATTTACTTGCTTTTATAGATTAAAGTTTATTTGCTTTCTTAGTATTAGTTGTAGAATAATTGTGTAATCATTGTTCTTCTGAAACATTTCGTGAGGATAGATATTTCTATTTTCAAATTGAACTAAGTTTGAAGCAATAATAATTCACAGTTATATAGTTTCTTTTAATGTTTTGTCATTTGCTTTTCTAGATTAGAAATATCAATTAATTGTATCAATGGATGTTATTAAAGATAATTTCAAGATGATGATTCTAAAGTAAAGGATTAACTATCTAATTCATACAGTTATTGAGTCTTTCCTCTGCACATTTTACTTGCTTTCTAGGAACTTAGAAACTAATGTATAATTGATTTCTTACACAACATCTCAAGAGGTTAATAATTCATATTGAATGTTGGAGTAAATCAAAACATACATTAGTTAACTTTACATGCTTTTTACATATTTTTTTAGATCCACATTTAATTGCATCACTAATGTTCCTAAAGGTCATTCCAAGAAGTTGATTTTATCATATTTCTAAACTGAATGATTGAATATTTAATTTATGCAATTATTGCTTTTTTCCCTTTGCATACTTTACTTGCTTTTCTAGATCATTAGGTATAGTTGGTTACTTAACATCATCTCAAGAAGGTGACACTTCATATTGAATGCTGGAGTAACTAAATATATATTAGTTGTTTTCCTTTACATGTTTTGAAATGCTTTCTTAGATTTAAATTTTAATTCCTGCAAGTGTGAGTGCATGCTATATTTTCTTTTGAATTTGTTTTCTTTCTTTTCGTTACTTGATTTCATAGGTTAGTTGAATTTCATTTTCATTATTTTATTTCATAGATTAGATGAATTGGTTTTCGTTATTCTGTAGTTAGATTGATATAAAATGAAAGATAATTTCTATCACATACAGTGCACGCATGCTTCACAAGCTTACGAAACCCTCGGGTTGACAAATTAAATGACATGCAATTATTTTGCCCCAACAGTTACCATAAAGTACTCCCTTATATAAATTTGAAATATAATCAGTACTCTGAAATGAACATTACAAATGGTAAATTTTATGAACGTTAATAATTATATCTACATTAATGTACATTTATTAATATATTTTCCCATGATCACCAACTACAGGTTATTCAAAGACAAGGTTCTTCCGAGTGATAATGTCTTGCCTGGTAGCTGTGAAGAGGCAAACAAATTGTTGAAAATGTTGGTTGTTGAGTACATATCATATCATGCATGTCCAAATGATTGTATTCTATAGAGGATAATATGCAAACAAAGAGATGTGTCATAAATGTGGGCATGAAAGGTATGATAAATAAAAAAAGAAGGGTAAATCATGCACTAGTCCTCCTTTTAAGATATTGAGGCACATGCGTATAATCCCAAGGATTCAAAGGCTCTTTTGTTGCAAATAATTAGATATGTTGCAGGGATGGCATGCCTCACACAGAAGTGAGTTGGGAGTTATGCGAATCCCAACTGATTCAATAGCCATGAAGCATATAGAGGATACATGGCCCTAAAAATTCAAGGATTAAGTATGAAGTCTACGACTCAGCATAGCCATGGATGGCATCAACCCATATTCCCTCCAGAACACCAACTATTTTGTTTAGCCTGTAGTAGTGATCAATAACAATATCCCCCATGGTTGTCTGTGAAGAATGAATATCTTATGTTGGCTCTCATAGTCCCTGGTAGAAGACAAGTGAAGAATATGGATGTCTACTTACAACCATTGGTATATGAATTGAAGGAATTATGGGATCGGATAAATGTATACGATGTATCAAGACCCATCGCAGCAGAGAGGAGTTTTACGTTGTATGGCATATGTGCTTACACGACACATGATTATCCAGGCTTAGGAGTTTTCTCTAGTAAATTACATGTTTAATTTATTGATTTGTTTATATACGTAACAATATTCTTTCACATATTAGTTATTTAATTCATTATAATATTTGTTCTAATCTTCATGATATTCTTTAACATGCCATGCATATTAATTAATGTATACAAATATAGTCTCGTAGGTCTTGTAACAAAAGGGTATTTTGGATGTAAATGTTGTGGACCTTCTCTAAAAGCTAGATGGTCCAAGGACCTACGAAAGCCAGTGTATGATTTCTCCAGGGTATTCCTACCAGAAGAACACCCTTACAGAAGAGCAGCATCCACTTTCAATGGTAAATGAGAGAGAACCCAAAGGCCTCCAATAATAACACCAGCTGAATGGCTTAGAGCATATGAGAGATAAAAGGAGAATGAGTTCATAGAAATGTTTGATTCAAATGGGGAGCCTATGTTTGATGATCCAGATTTCTTCGACACCTATGTTGAGAAATTTCCCATTGGGATGAAAAGGAAATATATCTTTTATGACCTCCCATATTGGGAGCATCTTAAGATTACCCACTTATTAGATCCCATGCATATATTTAAAAAATTTTCATCTTCTTTATGGAGGCACATATCATCGAAACAAAGTGACACATTGGCCGTTAGGAAAGATCTTATTACTTCAAAAACTAAAAAGAAAAATTGGCCAAGACAATTAGAAAGTACGGGATCAGAGGCAGGCATTGGTCCCTCTAATTCATGGTTTTTCAAAGAAGGTGATGTCCCATGGATTTTAAAAAAAAATGATATTTCTTTGACAAAGGAAGTTATAATGGGTGTGAGGGTGCCAACTTCATACGGGTCTTCACTATGGCACTGCTTCACCGTGGATGACCATTTTTCGGGGTTGAAATTTCATGACCATTTGAATATTCTAAGAGTATGTATAATGCCAAAAGCATGATTTTATTATTTGTTATATTAATAAATTTTATCCCATGCGGGGATCATAAAACATAACTAATTTTGTATATTATTACACGTGTTTATAACTTTGCAGTGTAATTATCCTTTATTCATGCATGGATCTGTAAAACATGAATTCCCACAAGACCTAGGACGTGCCATATCTAAATTATCTGCATTTGTACGTTGGATCACATCAAAGGAGATTCATGTGGCTAGCATTCCATGATGGCGTCAAGAGATAGTTGAGATTTTTTGTATGTTTGAGAAGGAACTGCTGAAGAGTTTCATGGACTTACAGATTCATCTTCTAATCCACCTAGTAGATGAGGTTGAATTATTTGGGGTGGTTTCTTATCGTTGGATGTTCTTATTAGAGAGGTACATGAAGAAATTGAAAGGTTTTATTCGACAAAGGGCAAAACCCAAGGGGTCTATGGCAGAGGGGTACATATCGTATGAGTCTTTCTATTATGCCAGTGAGTACATCAAGCAGATTGACATTAGACCAGGTGCAGTGATTTGGGACGATGAAAGGGATGAAGACAAAAGAGAAGGGGAGTTGCTCCAAACGAGTGGAAAAAAGTGTTTGATAAAGAGTAAGCGACTTATAATTTTTCAAATTTACAAAAAGTAATTAATATTCATGTTGAAATTCGATATAATGTATATTTTGATCTCTAAGTACTATATAATGTTGGTTTGATTTCATCAGCGAATGCAGAAATTGAAGCAATCAATAAATTCGTTCTTTACAATTATGAAGCGACACAACCGTGGGTCACATTATACGAACAAAAGAGGATGAAATGGGATAATGAAAAGAAATAATTCAGATGGTTGAATGGTAGAAGTGTGCCTTATCCTGATCATTTAAAAGAAAATATGCCAAAAATATGTCCCAACAGTTGAGTTGCTAACCAAGTCAAAGAGAAATACGGTGCTACCACTCGTTACACGCGTGCTGAAGAGGATGCGCTAAATGTAGGGATTGGGTGCAACAACTTGGTAATAATCTTTTTAATTTATATGTAAATTTGAAACTTATATTAAGACATCTACATTTCATATTTTAACTTTTGGGTTATTATAAGACACATGACACTATGATTTTTTTAACTTTTTTATAATAGGTGCATTTTTTCCCATCTATGTGGGCATATGGACACCATTTTCGCACATAAAATTCCAATGCTGGAAACATCACACAACACTGTGAAGTGGAAGTCGAGTTCGATCTGTTGGAAATATGATGCAGAGTGTTGTCCTTGATGGCAACCCACTGAATGAAGATAAAGACATGTGACAGTTGACATGTGTTGTCCTTGATGGCAATACACCTGATGAAGTTATGCTTGACTTGATGGACTTGGTAAACGATGTAAATATGATGTGATATGATGTTAGTTAGCAATATGATGCTAAGTGTTGTCCTTGAAAGGCAACTCACTTAATGAAGAAGATGGCAACTTACTTGATGAAGTTGTGCTTGATAGAATATGTTCTTGATGAAGTAAATCTGATATATCTGCAGTATGTACAGAAGGTAGTGAAGAAAAGAAGTCAGCAAGTGCTAAATCTATGATGAAAAAGAGTATGTCTTTTGGTATACGCGGATTGGCCTAGGGGAAGTCGCGTATGCACGCGGAAAAGAACGTGCCAAGTCGCGTATGGGCTAAAGCGCTCAAAAAGTGCAAAACCAAGGGTAACCACCATGGTATTAACCCATGGTATTGGGTAATGATCCGCCTAATTGACCCCGTCCAGGTAGTTGTGGGTTCATGGTATTGTTTTGGCCCATGGTATTGAAAAAGGGGCTCATGGTATTGAAAAAGGATAAACATATATAAGGAGAAGAATTTCATTGTGCAAATCATGAGTGGGTGCAAGATGTCTGAGCTTGAATGAATACTTCTCTCTGAAGTATATCTGAATGGAAAGGGTTACACTTGAATGATAAATCTGATTGTATGATGCACCAATGATGAAGAAGGGGATCTAGATCCGACCACTTTGCATTTTCGGGATCCGATTATGGAAGGCTTAGATCTCATGATGAGGCCAGCATCTAGGCAAACATCTGGTCACAAAGGCAGATCTCGAGAATGATATCCCGATCCGGCGAAGTAAGGCAGCCTATTAAAATCCTGCATCTATACGTTTACTACTTTAGAAGGAGAAGCGTGTATATACGTGAACAATCTCCTGCTGGTGCCACAGAGCAAGCAACAGAGTATACACCGAGGTATACGTCGGCTTGTGTGGACGGAAAGCAGACATACACGCCGGAGCATCGCTGAAGTAAAAGGCCAGAGTAAACTAGGTTTGTCACAAGGGGCAAGGAAATATCTGATCTGTTCTGCTGTGTTTCTGTTATCTGATCTGTGTTGATAAGTATCCGTTGGTGATGTATGTTTGTGCTTAAAAGTATGGAAAGGGTCCAGTCTGAAAATATGATGAAATGTGGCCTGCAAGTGTTGTTCTATTGAAGTTGTTGGATCCAGTGTGAAAATTGATGAAACGTGGTCCAAGGTGGTGCTGAGGGTTGTAGCTCCCTTCCAGGTGAGGCTGGTAAACGAGATCGGGGGGTCGTAGCTCCCTTCCAGGAGAGGCTGGTAAACGAGTCAGGGGGTTGGAGCTCCCTTCCAGGAGAGGCTGGTAAACGAGCGCAGGTGGGTGCCTGCGTGCTGGTCAAGTCTGCGCCAGCACATATGTTGTAAGATGCTTTCTCTATAATAAAATATTGAAGGCTGAGCAACTGCAGCGGTGGTTTTCTCCCGACTTGGGTTTCCACCTAAAAATCCTGGTGTTCATGTGTGATGCTTTTTGTGATGGTTTATTCTGTTCTTACTGCACATGTTTACTGCTTATTGAATATCTGATGAATAAATGATGGAATGGTTTAAGTGAAGTTTAATGACATATACGCGAGTTTCATAAAGGGGATCCGCGTATATACGCTAGTTTACTGAAGGAAAGTAGCGTATGGGTTTTAAGGAATGAAAAAGTAAAAATATTTGATTATGCAGTAAATACTGATTCACCCCCCCCCTCTCAGTATTTTTCCCAACAATCAATCTAGTCGATCTAGCCACCGTGATCAAAACCTAGTACGAGGGACATTAGGTTACTTCGGAAAGATACAAGAGATCATTGAAGTGGATTTCTCTTCTTTCCAATGTGTTATTTTTAGGTGCAAGTGGTGAGACACCTTTGATCAGAATAATGTAAAGGAAGATCGCGATAGTAGGTTGATATGTATCAACTATAGAAAGATGTGGGATGAAGCTAAGGAGCCCTATGTTTTCCCTAAACACTGCAACCAAGTTTTTTTTTACCCAGACGTGTTGGATAGGGATTGTTGGTTCGTATTGACACATGACCCTAGATCAAAACATATTTTTGAAAAAAATAGTGTTATCATGCCATTCGAGCTAGAAGATAATGATGGTGATCATGAGAACCGAGAGTGATATGGTACATGTGTTATTTCATCAATATTTATACTTTTTAAGATGGGTTTTTCGAAACATTATAATATGTATTTTGAATTAATTGGTAATTTGCATTGTGTTAATGTTAAAATCAATAATTCACTTGATAATTTGCAATTATGTTGATCTCAAAAACAATGGTGTACTGTATAAATTAGTTCTTTTTTTGTATCTAAGATCATAATAAAATAATGATAATTCTAAAGTACATGAATTTATTTGCATTATTTTCTAAACTTTATTAAGTTACAATAAATCATATTATTCTAGATTTATTATTTTACAATTATTTAAAATTCAAAAATTCAAAAATTTAAATTTTTTAATAAATTCATTTCACATTAATACAATTAAAATTAGAATTAGAATTAGAATTAGAATTACAATTTTACAATTTCACATACAATTACAATTACAATCTTAGAATTTTACATACAATTACAATTTTACAATTACAATCAATTCACAATAATACAATTAAAATTTTACAAATATTTTACATACAATTAGAATTAGAATTACAATTACAATTTTACAATTTCACATACAATTACAATTACAATTACAATTTTAGAATTTTACATACAGTTAGAATTACAAATATTACAATTTTACAATATCATGATCATTTAGTATTAAATTAATTAATAAACATCACGTTCATGATAACCATCGTACAAACATCATATTTGACTAAAAAACATATTCAAAATCACTAACATCATCGTGATAATGATCATCACAACAATTAACATTATATATTAACATCATCACAACACAAACATCAAATATACATCTCATGTCAAATAACTCATGCTATCACATACACATCTATCTGCAAACTGCACATTAAATGAACATATCTAACATGACCTAACAATATACACATCATGATGATCACCAACATGTAAATTAAGTACATTTGCAACATGAACATAAAATACATGGACCATATATATATATATATATAATTGATGAATAATGTTAAAAATATACAACTGTAATATAAATTTCATGGATCAGCTGGTGGTAGTACAACATCAATATCAGTACTAGTGGAGGCCTGCTCAGTCAATGGTATAGCCTCGACGGTCGATGGTCCAACATGCTCATGATCATGAGTACTGATGGATGTTGCAGGCTGCTGACTGGACGTGGCCGATGGTCCAACCTCATCTCCATGATGGCTGCTACTGGATTCTAATGGAGGCTCATGCTCATGATCTGGAACAACTTGAGGTGAACGATCATGAGATGATGAGTCGCTGCTCGTGGACTGTCCATCACGTGCTGCGGATCGACCACACCTATAACGTTCAACAGTCCCCGTCAGTCATGTATAGTTGTCGTAACTCCTACGACATGCTGCATCAGGTTGTACATGTGACACGACATGCCTCTCCACATTTGTAATAGCCTATCATTGACCTCTATGTCTCTGTAATGAGCGGTCCTAATGCCCACCTCAAGAATCAATGCACTGAGTTGGTCATCCAACTCCATCCGGTATCTAGCATCAAGTCGACCAAGCCTAGCTCCGGCCTCCTGATGATCCTCGACATCTGGCATGCCCTGATCGTCGTCAGGATCCACACCTAGTTCATGTGGTGGTGCCAGAATCTCCTCGCCATCAAAAGAGCCAATGTCTGCAAATTATATACAAGTACACAACAATAATTAGAAAATTTCATTACACAATTTAATAAAAACAAGTTAAAGAACATGCTAGAATAAATTTAAATATATAAAACAATAATATTACCTCTATCATCTGGCATCTCATCAGCTGTTAAGAGGATGTTGGCACACCCCCGCCAATCCAAACCCGCGTAAGGGCAGGGGACCATAACGAAGGGATGCTCATCAACACTGGCTAGCAACTCCAGTGCATCCTACGGTATCCTTGCTAGAAACAGAGTCTCGTCCCTCTTGGGCATCATCTACCCCCACATGTGCATGTGTGTCTCAAACGTCGTCCTACGAGGTTGCTGAAGAAAAGTAGGCCTCGTCTCTGGAAACCATTTGAAAAATAAACAAAAAATCTCTGAAGCAAAATGGAAGTTCACCCTCTCTTGTGCATGAGCAGGACATCTATCTAAGGTTGTACAGAACTGCCGCAAAAAAATGGCAGACCACCTAACAAGTCGTGGCTCCTGTACTAAATAATCAACATGATATAGAAGTGAGCAACTAATGTGTTGCATGTCACTGGTGTTGTGCGAAATAGTCGAAATGATAAGTGAGAGACACTACACCTCCTCCCTACCAAATGCACCAATACGTAACTAACCTCCAGCAACCCGAAACTCTGTAGGAGACAGTACATTTTCTCCAATGTATCTCTCTGAGTAAACTAACTGACTCCTTGTTAAACAGCTAGCTGGAACCTCTAGGAACGAGGGAAAATCCACCCCTCTTCTTGATAGCCCTGTAATGAAATATATATCCTCCTCAGTGGGCATGTACCATTGGTTGATACCAACCCGGAAAGCCTGTTGCTTAGCATTCCACCTTTGGATAAGATGTCTCAAAAACAAACTATGGCCCTTTAGGGAAGTAGCCTCCTCATAGAACTTGAGGAGGCCTACCTACCTTAGGAGCCCCTATGTAACTGCTATAATAGGGCAAGGGTACACATCTCTCTCCCTTTCTCGTGCCTCCCACAGGCAAACCATGTTATACTGCTCCGCCTGTTGTTGTTGTTGTTCCCTCTCTTTTATCCTTTCACGTCTCTCAATGATTGACATATTAAACACAATTTTTTTATTAAATGAGACATGTATTTAGAAATATACATATATAATTTTTTTTGAAAACAAATAAAAAAACAGTCGGTGCACCAAAAACATAGTCACGCACCAGTCCCGATGCGTCTTTCTATGGAGCACACCGATGTTAGTACACCTAATAATATTAAGGGCCCTGAGGAAGGTGCTCCAGAAAAAAATTTGTGTGCCGTTGACTATGTACGGTGTCAGGAGGGTGGTGCGCTAACGAAAATATACACCCCAGGGTGTATAGTTAAGTTAGCGGACCGATCTCCTGCCATCGTGACATAGTGAATGGTGCAGCCTTTTACAAGGTTGCACCGTAGACGCAGGTGAAATACGAAAATTCGTGCGCTGACAAAAATAGTCATCCCGTGGCTACTATTTTGGTCAACACACCACGTCACAGCTATTCCACTAGGTCAACAGTGCGATCGGATAACCAACCGCACCACACTTTAAAAAAAAAATAACACAGTGCGCCTTTGGTACCTCCCCAGAACTGGTGCGGATACCGTTAGCACCGGTTTACCAGGCTGAACCGTTGACCATGTCGAAATGCGGTATGCGGTGCGCTAACAACATCACCTGCCCCGGGGCGGATAATTTAGTCAACGCACCGTGTTGCCACTATTCCACATTGTCAACGGTGTGGCCTGGTAAAGGAACACACCGCTCTTTTTAAGAATTTTTAAAATAACATGGTGCGCCCATCATTACCACCCCAGAACCGATGTAGATATCATTAGCACCGACTACGGTGTGACCTGTAAATTTACAAGCAACACCGCAAACTAGTGCGAGCTGAACAACTTGAGTGCACCGCGTGACAAATTTATTTTTTTTCCTTTGAAATGGTTAATTTTAAGGTTATCTAGAATTCTAGTATGCTAAAAGGCTTAATTATGGAAAAACAAGAAAAATACCAGTACATTTGCTCATCGAGGAGGCATATTGGCTGTAGAATTTGCAAAAGAAATTTTTTTCCACCATTTTGCAAAATTCAAGCTGGAGATTGGTGGGAAATGCACAACAGTAGTGCGTGCAATGAGTGCAATGGGAGCACCGATGTCAGGGCGGCTCAGACAAGGATAAATTGCACCGGTACTTGAGAGCTATGTAGCACTGACAAAAGTGAAAAATGCGGTTTTTTTGCCATAATTTTATTTTTTATTTAACCCTGTTCCAGTGCGCTGGGTTCTATAGGCACACCGGTGTGTTTGCTTCATTTCGCATCGGACGGTTTCCATTTTCGCGTGCTTTTTATGAGGCACTGGTGTGGACGGTTTGTAAAGCACCAGTGCGCTACATTAATACAATGCACCGGGCGGGTGTGTATGGAGCGCACAGAGTCCAGTGTGCCAATGTTTTGTGCGGTTTTTTGCCCGTAATTTTTTTTTTATTTAACCCCATTCTAGTGCGTGAGGTTTTATGGACGCACCAATCCGTTTTCGTTATTCCACGCCGGGCGATTTCTGTTTTCGCGTGCTTTTTATGAGGCACCGGTGTGGATGCTCTGTAAAGCATCAGTGCGCTACAGTAATAAAACATCCAGGTGCATGTGTACGGAGTGCATGATATCCGGTGTGCCAATGTTTTGTGTGATTTTTTGGTCGTAACTATTATTTTTATTTAACCCCGTTTCAGTGCGCGATGTTTATGGGTGCATCGGTGCGTTTTATTCATTCTGCGTCGAGCAGTTTCTATTTTTGTGCGCTTTTTATGAGGTACTGGTGTGGAAGTGTTGTAAATAATCGGTGTACTAGAGAAATACAATGCACTGGGTGGGTGTGTACAGAGCACTGGTGTCTAGTGTGCCAATTTTTTGTGCGGTTTTTTGGTCGTAATTTTTTTTATTTAACCCTGTTCCAGTGCGTGAGATTTTAAGGGAGCACCAGTGCATTTTCGTCATTCTGCACCGGGTGGTTTATGTTTTCGTGCACTTTTTATGAGGCACCGATCCAGAAGTGTTGTAAAGGACCAGTGCGCTACAGAAATGAAACGCACCGGGTGGGTGTGTACGGAGTGCACGGTGTTCAGTGTGCCAATGTTTTGTGTGCACCAGTGCGTTTTACGGTGATAAGTGAACCAGACGAAATAGATCCGCAAACACCTCCGCCTGCCAACCTCCTCTAGTAACCTCAACTAGAAACGAGTGTCTAGGGTATTTTTATAAGGGGTTCCTCAAAAACATCCGCTAGACGTTTAGTGAAATTTTTTATTTCAGATCAGATCTTGGCAGAATGGTTTATCAAATCATTACTTCCAAAGATCACTGAAGATGTGGCTAACGGAGGTGTTGTTATAGAAGAATAGGTCATTGCTTAAGCATAATACTTAGACCTTGTATATACACAGTCTGGTACTTTATAAGAAAAAATTCCTGACTTACCATGTCTCGGTCAAATAACTGCAACTCCTTCAGGTTCTCATGCTGCAGACGGTGTAATTGGTTTAGTTAGCGCTAATAAAAGTAAGAAGAAGTCCTCCAAAAGTACTTCTCCTATCATAACTTTACCAGATTCATCGAAAGGAGATTCTTCCCTTGAAACTCTTGTTGAGATTCATGTTGTAGACTCATCTACAACTAAATATAAAATCGGCAATAAGAAGAAAGGAAAGAATAAAAACAAACAAACTACATCTCCCAAAGAGAAAACCGAAAAGAATGAACTAGCTGATGAAAAACGGAAACCTCGTTATCCTTGTGTTATCTGTGACAAGGATAACTATACCAAAGAGTGCCCACATTGGTCTG
Source organism: Pinus albicaulis (assembly GCA_034641835.2). Classification (NCBI taxonomy): domain Eukaryota; kingdom Viridiplantae; phylum Streptophyta; class Pinopsida; order Pinales; family Pinaceae; genus Pinus; species Pinus albicaulis. Next base: position 807,598,533 of record CM076583.1, on the reverse strand, counting down.
AGGTCTCTAAGTTTGTCAAAGGTTCACCCACACTCGCTGTCTTGAAGGATCCTTTTCCCACTCAAGATAGCAAAATGATAGGATCTTCTTCAAATTCACCGACAAATATTTTAATGATGTCTAAGGTTATGGCTGCGAGGCGATCACAAGAATATGGAATTAAAAATCCTGTAATTGGTAAAGAGACAGAAAATTCTAGTCAAACACTAGCTATATCTCCTTCGGTTTCCGATCCACTTCACATCGAGAAACCTAATCCTGATATAGTAATTAAAGCGCTTGCTAAAGGTATACTTGGAAATTCAACTTTCAATACACATGCGAGAGCTGCTCATAATTAGAACATTGTTGAAGATTTGGCGATATCCCCTGCAACAATGTTGGCCTTAGAAGTGCTACAATCATGTCCAGCACAAAGGAAATTACTATTATCAAGTATCAGAGCTATCGATCCTCAGGATTCCAACCTCATGGTATTTGATCTATAAAATTTTACACTGAGACACCCTCATCAGATGGCTTTTCATATAGCAGTATCAGTAAAAAACAGACAAGTCTTTCGAACTATGATTGATGAAGGGGCATCCACGTGCATAATGTCATTAAACTGTTGGAAATATCTTGGTTCTCCAACACTCAACCAATCACCGAAAATCCTTAAAGCCTTTGATGGAAGAGGATTCATCCCTATGGAACACTCCAGGATCTACCTATAGAAGTAGAAGGTAAAACCGTTAATCTAGATGTGGAAGTTGTTGATGCCCCTCTAGATTACAACCTTCTTCTGGGTAGTAGTTGGTATTATGCCATGAATATTGTCGTTTCATCTGTCTTTCAGTTAATCATGTTTTCTCATAAAGGAAAAATTGTGAAAATCGATCAGTTGTCATATTATTCGTCCGGCCCTACTTCTACAGACAGTATCCAAAATGTTGGAAAAACGAATATCCCATATGAAGATGTTGGTGTAGGTTTAGTAAAGGAATCCGCTCTGATGGGAACTTTCTCTATGCCTCCACCCAACGTACCGCATACCATTGCCAACATCAATATGATCTCATCAAGCACAATACTATTCGATGACACCTGGGTAGTGCCTTCAAAATCAGAAGTAGACTCTTTCAATGGAGAGATGCCTTTGAGTCATTTTGAAATTGAATATGTGGTAGTACATTCGTATTTTGACACACTTTCAACTACTCCTGAACAAATGAATGTGATCACCGAAGAATATTCTTCACTATCAAGCTCATCCTTGACATCACTTTCTGATCCCTTTCAACATGTTAGGTCCCTATATTACTAGTATAGTCCCTTATTATTGTTAGTGTAACCCCCTTATTATTATTATTGTACCCTTGTAACCCCCATTTTGTTATTATTGTGCCCTTAAATTATTATTGTTAGGTCACAGGATTAATATCAGGTCTAATTAGATTACATTATGGCCCCATGGACTCCTATATATAGAAAGGAGGTTTTGTAAATTGTATCATCCAAGAATTGTTCATTTATGTAATGTATTGGAGGTTGCCCCCTCGAAGTGGCTTATTTCTAAGGCGTTGATATCTTTTTTCTTCTATTTTTGGAGCTGGTTACACAACATTTGGTATCAGAGCTTTGGATTCTAGGGTTTCGCTGCTCCAAACATGTCATCGTGGCATTTTCGCTATAAATTTTTTTCTACGAAGTTTCAGAAGCTGAAATTTTTAGGGTGCAAAGCTGAAATCCTGAGGAATAGTGTCTAACAATTTCAGAGCTTAGTTCGCAATATTTACGGAGATATCATCTGTGGATGTTAGGTCTTTTTTCAAGCTCCTAAACAGGTCATCGTGGAATTTTCGCTATAAAATTTTTTCTACGAAGGTTCAGAATCTGAAATTCATATGGTACGAAGCTTAAATCCTGATTAAATTCGTCAAAAAATTTCAGAGCTTGTTTTGCAATATTTTTGGAGATATGATCTGTGGAAGGTAGTGTTTTTTCAGGCTCCTGAATTTCATCTCAAAGAGGTGATCGTGGGAAAATTTCAATAACTCTCTCTCTGGGAAGTGGATTTGAGTGCCGTAAAAATTGGTTGCAAGTACACGAACTTTAGTTTCTTGGCTATCAATTTCAGAGACAAAGGATGAAACAGTGACACGTGGTAAGTCCTACAAGTTTGCTCTACTGAACCAGTCCAGAATTAAGTCATTGTGGGAGATTGGACACAACTTTGTCTTGGGGAATCAAAATTAGATCAGACCTGTGGCATTTGAAAGAAGCTTCAGAGGGCTACTACAGGGCTGAATTTCAGATATTTAATATTTTCAATTACAGAGATAAATCAATTTCAATATCGAGCTCCTCAAAGCAAGTAAAAGGTGTGTATTTTTTTTCCGAATTGCATAAGTCTTGTTTGAAGAATCAAGTTGAATTGATTCCAAGGGAATATTGTAGAATAGGTATCAATATTGGATTATAAAATGGCGCCTAAAAATAATTCAACACCCATTAAGCCTTCAGAAGGCTCTACCATGACTCATGAAGATGAAGAATGGAAACATGATCTATCAAAATTACAAGAGCAAGTGCAACAAATTTCACTCTCGCAAAGAGCAACAAAAAATGAAATGGAAGTTTTGAAGAAAGGCGTGGAAGTGAATATGGACAGTTTGAAGAAAGGCATGGAAGCTAAGATGGATGGCGTGGAAGTGAAGATGGACAGTTTGAAGAAAGGCGTGGAAGCTAAGATGGATGGCATGGAAGCTGGCATGGAAGCTAAGATGGATGATATAAAATCAAACATCGAAGATTTGACAAAGTTGATACAAGAAATGTTTCCTAATGGTGAAAAGATAGTAGAAGAACCTCATGATGAGAACAAAATAAATGTTAATCGTGATTTCATAAACTCTAATGTTGGCGGGAAGAACCACCATATTCCAAAATGGATATGAGGAAGTTTGATGGAAAGGATCCTGTAACATGGATACTACAGATGGAGCAATATTTTGATCTCCATAATGTGAAAAACACACAAAAGGTAGGCATTGCAACTTTACATTTAGAACAAAATACATTTGTATGGTATCGATGCTTTGCTCCCATAAAAAAATTGTCACTTGGTCAATTTTTACTGAGGAAATGATAGCACATTATGAGGATACAAAGAGCAACACCTTCTTTAGCCAATTGATAAATATCAAACAAAAGGGTTTAGTGGGGCAGCACATTGAGGACTTCCAAAAATTGAATATAAGGGTAACTGATATTCCAGAGGAACATAGGATTGATCTCTTCATAGCACTTTAAAGGATAACATACAACATTAATTTCGTGTTCTGGAACCTGATTCATTGGAGAAGGCATTCAGGTTGGCAAGAAAAGTTGAATGTAAAATTATGGCGACAAGGAAGCCTACCACTCAATTCTATAAAGAAGGAAGTGTTGCTACGCCTAGATTTCCACAACCTACAAGGTTGACACCACAACAATTGGAAGAAAAAGAGCAAAAGGGCTTTGCTACAGTTGTGATAGCAAATACACTAAAGGTCATAAGTGTGCTGAGAAGAAATTATTTTACATAGATTGTGAAGAGGAAGAAGAAATGAACAAGAAGAGGATATACACCAGGAACCAGCCCTAGAAGAGGAAGAAATGAATCCGACCATATCGTGTAATGCACTGGCAGGAATTACCACTCCTCAAACTCTCAAGATAGAAGGACAAATCAAGAAGAAAAAGTTAATAGTGTTGATTGATTCAGGTAGCACCCATAATTTTATTCATTGTAAGGTAGCCAAGGAATTAAATTGTTTCCTATACCCGGCACCAGAATGTCAAGTGATGGTTGCAAATGGAGGAACTATAAATTGCTCTGGAAAATGCCATAATATCAAGCTAACCATGGGGAATATGTGTTGACTAGTCCAATGCTTTCCATTCCTATGGGAGGTGCTGATGTTGTACTAGGAGTACAATGGTTACAATCTTTGGGGATGGTAGCTTTTAATTTTCAAGCACTTTTCTTGAAATTTTTTTCAGAAGGAAAGGAAGTCGAATTACGGGGTATTGAAGGGAAGTCGGGAAGGATAATAAGCTCTAATGTCATGACAAAGCTTCTAAAGAAAGAACAACGAGGCGTAATTGCACAATTATGCTTACTAGAAGTTCCGACATCAAAATCATCTATTTTTGTAGATCTCCAACAAGTCTTGGACAATCATTCCAAGGTGTTTGAAACTCCCAAAGGACTCCCACCTATTCGTGATCATGATCATGCTATTCGTTTGATTCCAGGAAGTGTTCCTCCAAACATCAGGCCTTATAGATATCCTTACTTCCAAAAGAGAGAAATTGAACGTATGATTGCAGAAATGTTAGAGGCGGGTATAATTCAACCTAGTCAAAGTTCTTTCTCTGCTCCTGTAGCATTGGTACACAAGAAGGATGGATCATGGCGAATGTGTCCAGATTATAGGGAGCTCAATAAGCTCACCATTAAAGATAAATTTCCCATTCCTGTGATTGATGAATTATTGGATGAATTACATGGAGCAATTTATTTTACCAAGTTGGATCTTCGTTCACGATATCATCAAATTAGAATGAAGACTGAAGATATTCCAAAAACAACATTTCGAACTCATGAGGGTCATTATGAATTTTTGGTCATGCCTTTTGGCCTTACCAATGCACCTTCTACATTTCAAGGGTTGATGAATTCCATTTTCAAACCCTTCCTTAGAAAATTTGTGCTAGTATTTTTTGATGATATACTAATCTATAGAAGGTCTTGGAGGATCATGTTGAACATGTTGACAGGGTGCTCAAACTATTGCAGGAGAAACAATTATATGAAAAAACATCCAAATGTTTCTTTGGAGTACAAGAGGTGGAATATCTGGGTCATATTATATCTCACGAGGGTGTTAAAGTAGACCCTAAAAAAATTAAAGCCATTAAGGAATGGAAGGTCCCCAAGACAATAAAGCAATTGCGAGGATTTCTCGGGTTAACAGGCTATTATCGCAAGTTTGTTAAGAATTATGGGAGAATAGCAGCACCTCTAACAACATTATTGAAGAAAGATGAATTTTCATGGACTCGTGAAGCAACTAAGGCCTTTGAACATCTTAAAGAGGCAATGGGCCTAGCACCGGTCTTAGCTACGCCAGACTTCACAAAAACCTTTATTGTGGAATGTGATGCCTCAAGAAATGGAATTGGTGCAGTTTTAATGCAGGAAGGAAGACCCATTGCTTTTGAAAGTCGTCCAATCAAAGGAAAATTTTTACAGAAACCTATTTATGAGAAGGAAAGGTTAGCAATACTGCATGCACTAAAGAAATGGCGAACTTACCTAATGGGAAGACACTTCAAGGTAAAAACTGATCATGATAGTCTTAAACACTTTTTGGAACAAAGACTATCTTCAGAAGAGCAGCAAAAATGGGTCACAAAGATGTTGGGTTATGAATTTGAAATAATCTACAAAAAAGGATAGCTTAATGTTGTTGCAGATGCACTCTCAAGAAAGAATGAAGAGGTGGAAGCATTGCTTTGTGCCATTTCTATTATCCAACCAGATTGGATAACCGAAGCAAGAGATGAATGGAAGAAGGACAAAGATGTATGGACACTCATTCAAAAGTTGCAGCAAGATCCTAGTACATTTGATACATTTAGTTGGAAAAATGACTCCTTATGGTACAAATATCGCTTATATCTTTGTAAGAATTCCCAACTAAAACAAAATATTCTTCTGGAATTGCACACTTCTCCTTTAGGAGGACACTCAGGATTTTTAAAAACTTACCACAGGGTGAAGAAAGATTTTTTTTTGGATGGCCTTAAATCTGATATTCAAAAGTTTGTGGCGGAATGTTTGGTTTGCCAGCAGAATAAAGTGGAGACAATTAAGACCCCGGGACTTCTACAACCTTTATCCATTCCAAGTCAACGTTGGGAGGAGATTTCAATGGATTTTATCATAGGTTTACCGAAGTCCGAAGGAAAGAATGTCATCATGGTGGTAGTTGATAGACTTACCAAGTATGCACACTTTTGTGCATTATCTCATCCATTTAAAGCAAGTACAATTGCTACTACATTTGTGGACAGAATTCAAAAGCTACATGGAAGCCCAAGGGTTATTGTGAGCGACAGAGATCCCATTTTTACGGGAAATTTTTGGACGGAGTTATTTTCTTGTTTGGGTACTCAATTAGCTCATAGTTCATCTTATCATCCTTAATCTGATGGTCAAACAGAGATAGTAAATAAATGTTTGGAAGGATATCTTCGTTGTTTTGTATCTGATAAACAAATACAATGGGTTAAGTGGTTACCTCTCGCTGAATGGTGGTATAACACTTCCTTCCATACTGCAGCAAAAATGACCCCATTTATGGCACTTTATGGATATCATCCACCATCGATCACATCATCTTTAAGGGAAAATTCGAAGGTTCAAGCAGTGGAAGATCACATCGAGCATCAGCAAGAAGTTCTTCAACTCTTAAAGGATAACCTGAATTTGGCACAAAATCGAATGAAACAACAGGCAGATCAACATCGCAGCGAGAGAAGTTTTGATGTAGGAGATTGGGTATTTTTATGGCTACAACCATACAAACAAATGTCCCTCAAGCAAGCTAAGAAGGATAATAAATTATCTCCAAAGTAATATGGTCCTTACAAGGTGTTGCAAACGATTGGTACTATGGCATACAAATTGGAGCTTCCTGCTTCTTCGTGAGTACATCCATTTTTCCATGTTTCATGCTTAAAAAAGGTTATAGGTGAAAATCTTCCAGTTCAAACAATATTGCCAGAACTTGATGAGGAAGGAAAAATCATATTGGAACCTGAAGCGGTCAGGGAAACAAGAACTCAACAGCTACGGAATCGATCAATTTCAGAGTATCTCATCAAGTGGAAGAACTTACCCACTGAAGATTCTACATGGGAGGATGAGAATTTTATACAGAAGCACCCAGAGCTACTCAAGCGTTGAGGACAACACTTTTTTGAAGGAGAGGGGCATGTTAGGTCCCTATATTACTAGTATAGTCCCTTATTGTTGTTAGTGTAACCCCCTATTGTTATTATTGTACCCTTGTAACCCCCATTTTGTTATTATTGTGCCCTTAAATTATTATTGTTAGGTCGGCTAGGATTACATCGTGGCCCACTAGGATTACATTATGGCCCCATGGACTCCTATATATAGAAAGGAGGTTTTGTAAATTGTATCATCCAAGAATTGTTCATTTATGTAATGTATTGGAGGTTGCCCCCTCGAAGTGGTTTATTTCTAAGGCGTTGATATCTTTTTTCTTCTATTTTTGGAGCTGGTTACACAACACAACATGTGTTTCACACTGATGAAAGTATTCAAGAATTTTTTTCATTGGATGAATTACCATGGGATGATCTACATCATAGATATTCATTTTTACCTTATCTTGATAGGTTTATAAATGGTTTTTTGTCTATTTTTACAATTTATTATGTCAAGGAACCACAGAATCCCATATCGATTACAAATTCAGATTATGTGACTAATTAGGGAAATATTTCTACAATTGTTCCTACCGAAATATCAGTTAAACTTGGAATTATTGAAAACATTCCTATAGGTGTTTCTTGTAAAATTGATGAGATTAACACATACAAAGCCCTATTTCAATAATTCTGAGACATATTTTCTTGGTCTTACGAAGAGATGCTAGGAATCGATCCTAAGATTCTCATTCATGAAATTAAGACATACCCGGATGCCAAGCCTATTAGACAAAAATTGTGTGCAATACATCCGCGAAAAGCTCCAACTATCAAAGCTGAAGTTGAAAAGCTATTACGAGCCAGATTTATTTATCCAATTCCATTAACAGATTGGGTATCTAATATAGTTCCCGTTACCAACAAACAAGGGACTATATGAGTATGTGTCGATTATAGGGACATTAATAAAGCATGTCCAAAAGACAATTATCCTACCCCCTATATCGACCAAATTATCGATGATTGTGCCGAAAATGAAATTTTCTCATTTATGGATGGATTTTCTGGGTATAATCAAATCAACATACTCCCTACCGATCAACAAAAAACAACGTTTATATGTCCTTGGGGGACATTTTCTTATTGCAAATTACCTTTCGGATTAAAAAATGATGGTGCAACTTTTCAAAGGGCTATGTCTTACACTTTTCATGATATCAAACATATTGTACAACCTTATCTAGATGTTTTACCTACTCACTCTTTACATAGAGATGATCATCCTACACACTTACGATCTATTTTCATGAGATGTAGGCATTACAAGATTCGTTTGAACCTGCACAAATGTGTTTTTTGTGTGCAATCAGGACGATTACTAGGATTCATCGTTTCAAAACATGGAATTCATGTCAACCCCTTGAAGGTTGAGGCCATCATTAATTTACCTCCTCCTTCCACACTTTTCCAACTCCAAAGTTTGCAAGGGAAAGCAATTTTTTTACGTAGTTTTATCCCAAAATACGTTGAGTTAACAAAAGGTTTTATCCGGTTGTTGAAATAAAGTGTTCATTTTATTTGGGATGAGATTGCTAATAAATATTTTGATGCACTAAAATATGCATTGACCCATGCACTGTTATTGCATCCACCCAATTACCACCAAGACTACTTTTTATACTCAGTTTCTTCTGATTCCACCATTGGAATGGTTCTGGTTCAAGAGGATGAATCTCACAATGAGCATGTGATATATTATCTAAGTCAGAATCTCAACCCGACGGAAATTAAATATTCACATGTGGAGAAAATGGCCTTGGCAGCAGTGCAAGCTGTCCAACAATTCTATCACTACATATTGTTACGTAAAACAACTGTGATATCTAATTGCAACCCGATGATGTATATTTTGACAAAAAAATTACTCGGGGGAAAATACTCTAAATGGATTGCCATCCTACAAGATTTTGATTTGGAATTCGAGAAATCTAAGTCAAATAAATCACTGGTGTTTGCAGAACTCATGTGTGGCTTTCCCAATTCTGAGACAAAAACCGTGGTAGAGAATCCCATCGCAGATGAATCTCTGTTTCTTATCAGTACATTAGATCCATGGTATGGAGATATCATTATATATCTTCAAACCCAAACCCAAACCCAGAGATTTCACGTTCAAATCGAAGGAGAATGTGATATCAATCCCAACAATACAATATTGTTGGAGACACTCTTTATCATCGTGGTGCAGATTCTGTTTTTCGATGTTGTATAACTCACGAAGAGGCTGGAAGGGTTTTGAATGATTTCCACTCTGGAGCGTGTGGTGGTCATATGTCTGGGATTTCCATAGCCCAAAAGATATTGTGCGCTAGTTATTTTTGGTCATCATTATTAACTATTGTATTATTTCGGTCTGAAAATGCCACAACTGCCAACTTTTTGATTGAAAGATGCGTGCACCTCCAGCTCCTCTTCACCCAATCATTGTTGTCGTTCCTTTTGCGAAATGGGGCATTGATTTCATTACATGTAACCCTCACTCATTCGGGGGGCATGGATATATTATTCTCGTTGTAGATTACTTTACCAAATGGGTCGAGGCGATGCCTACATTCATGACAGATGGAAAAACTGTAGCTACTTTCGTATTAAATCATGTGATTGCTCATTTCGGTGTGCCTCGAGTGTTTTCCGATCAACTTGGCATGCACCATGATAACTCTACTCCAAATTACCCGCAGTCTAATGGTCAAGTTGAAGCCATCAACAAGGTTTTAACCACCATGATTAAACGGATTATTGGAACTCACAAATCGAATTGGCATACCATGCTTTTTTTGGCATTATGGGCATACCGAACCTCTACGAAAAATGCTACAGGGAATAAAACTTGTCTATGGTTTAGAAGATGTGTTACCCATTGAATGTGAAATACCGTCACTCCAATTAGCCATTGAGTTGTTACCAGCTACCTCTGAAGAGGAAAAACACTTTTTATACTTAGCACAATTAGATGAGACTTGGTGCACCATTGCATTGGTTGCTGAAGCTCATAAGAAACGTATGAAAGCTTGGTATGATCAAAGTGTTAACCCTCTTGTTTTTTCAGAAGGTGACCTAGTCTTAGTATATGATCAAGCTAACAAAAAGCTAGGCGCTGGAAAATTCGAACCAATGTGGCACGATCCCTACATTGTCAAGTGTGTGCTTGCAAAAGGAGCCTATGAATTGACTGATTATGATGGGGTCTCTTTAGATAAGCCTAGAAATGGTATTTATCTTAAGAGATATTATGCTTGAATTTCATGTGAAGATCTCTCTTGTACAATAGTAAATTTTTAAATAGTGTGCCTTAGATTAGAAAAGTGTGCCTAGATTAAGTTTGTTGTTACTACTATCACTGCTTATCTTGATTACTCTTGATATTGCAGATGTCGACATCTCTTCAAACATACGTTGGTTTTGCTAATGGTGCCTGTCGTAGTACATGGAATATATCTTCCGTGGCTTGGGTTATCTATTCACCCACCGATGAGTTAGTTTCTGTGCATGGGGAATGACTTGGTAAAACAACGAACAATATTACAGAATATAGCGCAGTCATTGAGTTATTATCTGATTCCATTTCATTTGGTATTCGAATTTTGATCATTATGTTTGATTTAGAACTCATTGCATTACATTTAAATAGGGTATATGCAATTAAAAATCCAGCTTTATTGAGATTATTTTTGAAGGTTCATCTCTTGGAATGAAAATTTGATTATATTTAATATCAACATATTTCAATAAATTTAAACACATTGGCCGATGCATTAGCTAATCATGTTCTAAATAGACATTTGCAACATTAACATAGTAAACCAAAACAACATTCGATCCATGTTGAACAAGATACTCAGAGAAAGTAGTAATATCATAGATAGGTTTGTTTTCAAAAAAAAATATTACATCATCTATGATCATAGGTTCAAAAACCTTATGATCTAATAGATACTGATACAAAAAATTTTTTTTTGATCCACAATGATCATCCACTATCCGTGACGATGATCATGGTAATAGACTATGGCATGTGCCACCTTGCACAGGAATCTCCTAAATGGTCCAGGAACACCTGTAACATGTCTCTGAAGTCGGAGAGGAATGTCATATGTTCATGTCTCAGGAATTTCTATGGTTAACCTCTCCAGGTTGTGTTTCATATCTTCTAGGATCTCTGCTACCTGATATTGTGGAGGTGCTATAGGTTGTGCTTGCCGCCTATCAAAGCGATAGAGTGTAGCTGGTCATCATGGACCGACATCTGCATTTAAATATTTTTGTCAGTGTTGGATGATAAAATAAAAATAAAAAATTAGATTAAAAACATCAAAATGATTCGCTTACCTGACTCATCCCACTGTCCCGTGGAGGCAAAGACATCTCAGGATCACCTCTAAAATCCATCCCTGCATTGGGGAAGTCTTCGATGGTGAAGACTTGGTTCCTTAGCCACATAAAGTATTTCGGAGTGAACTGAACCACTGAACTGCCATCGCCACCATGGCGAGCCATTAATTCCACCCAACGTACCATCCGAGGTTCCCAAGGTTCCCCACGATCTATTGGAATCAGCTGAGGAGCGAGAAGCGAGATTCTCTCTAAAGCAAATGAAATGAGAATGGCGCCATAACTAAAGTTTTTCAAATTTGCATTCTTTTCTCTAGTTAATTGGCCTTTCATGTTGACCAATACTCCTTTGAACCAGTTAAATATGGTCCCTCCGAAACACTCTACTGCGGTCTGCATTTGTGATTTAGTGGCTACATGTGGAGCTGCACTCCCACACAATCTGGTTACTATAAATGCAATCAATTTGAGATCTAATCGCAAGATATTTTTAATATCTATGCGACTATCCTTTAAGTCTTCCTCATCACTGCAATACTATTGTTTTTAGCTGGCAACGAGAAGGCCTCTCTGTCTAGCCCCAAACAAGGATATGTTTTCTCCCCTCCGGGACAATCCCGTGAGAAAATAGATATCCTCTAGCTCAATTTCGAGCTGATGGTCACCAATGATGAAGCATTGGTCTTGAACTTCCCATGCATTTACTAGCCATGTCATCAACTCTACTTGTGCTTTCATACCTTGGATAGCCCAGAACTTATATAAACCACAAGTCTGCAATGCATGTATTGTTGTAGCATCTTCCATGGCTTCATTGACTATAGCCTTATGTTCACGTTCACGCCACTCTAACATGGTGGAATAACCTACAAATAAACACATTTGAAAGTTAGAAACCATTTGGATGCAAAACTTGAACCATTTTTAAGAGAATTTGTGAATTTTAAAACGGCCACGGTGCCTCCGCAGTTTTTGTGAGGAGACAGTACGGATGTTTGCAAGGGCTCCACAAAAAAACAGCAGTAGCCCGATAGCTTTTTAGTTAAAAAATTATTGAGGTCTGCAGTTATTGCATGCATGACCTGTGGACCCGCGAGAGCGCATTTTTAAACACAAATTCATCCTAAAAAATGAAATGAAGACTAAAAAAGAGAAATGAAACGGATAGAAATGAAGAAGAAGATGATGTGGATTACTTGGTTCTGACGATTCAAGGAATGGATGGTCGGTTCTCCTGATATTTTCTCTAGAACTTTTTAGCCAAAAGCTCTCAATTCACTGCTTTGAAGACAAAAGGTGAAAATGATTTTGTTTTAACTTTTTTTTTATAGTTTTTAAATGAATAAAATATTTTATTTTATTTATTTTTCACTTTAAAAGGCTATTTTTAAATATTTTTTTACTTCTTGGAAATAGGTATGTGTAATCTTTTGAGTTTTAATGCAGGATACATGATTTTTTGGTGAAAATAATTATTTTGATGCTAAGTATACTTTTATCACTTTTTTGGGTTCTTTAAAATTACAAAAAAACGAAACCCTAGAGTTCTCTTTTATGCCCTTTTCAGACTCTCTAGATATGAAAATATCACCGATTACTTGACTATTTGAACTCGTTAAAGTAAATGAACAGTCGTCCCTTAAGTATAAGTTTACCTCTTTTCAAGACTGAAATGGAATAATTACGAAAAAGGTATACGTTGACTAAATCATGGTCAATAGAGTTCTCTCTAGCATTATTTTATCATTTTTCGGGCCTGAGAGACTAAATTTACGAAAAAGAAAAATCAGGGAGTTTACTTATGTTTTTCTTTTGACTCCCTAAAACTGAAAAACGCTGAGTTTATCCTATACTGGACTCGTTAAAATTTAACAGTAAAGGAACTGTCGATTACAAACAGGACTGGACCACTCCTTCTTAGGATTTGATTTTAATACTGAGATGGATTCATCCAAAGGATGAGCTTACACAAAAAAGAAAATGTTATCCTCCTAAAGCTTGTCAAAAATAAAGAGGTACTTTCCAGTAATGGTGGGGGAAAAAGAGAGAAAAAGAATCCAGTTGTCACCCTTGTTTAGAAAGCAACATTCCACTCTTGAACATGACACTTTTTCACACTCGTACTTGGGTTGGGAAATCCTTTGTCTAACAGTTAATCGAACTACATTGAAAGTCTTCAGCTAGTTATGGGTATTAGCTTTAGGTAAAATGCTGCCAAGCCATATGCAGTGTCGTTATGTGTTCAAGGGAGAGTTCAAATAAACCATTCATTGCAAACATTTGTCTCCATTCATGTTGAATTTCCCTGAGTCAGTCCTTGCAAATATTTCTTCAAAAATTTATCTAATGGTTTTGTGTCGTGGGCTTTCCTACGATGGATCACTTTTTATCGACGTCAGCTCATCATCTAGAAATTTGATCTAGAATCCTATCATTTTCTTGGGATCTTCATGCCTGAATGACAGGATTATCGCCTTCGATGACAGGTTACATCGTTGACCTTCGATCGAATGATTCTATGAGTGTTCAACTGCAAATCATTCGTTAACACTTCATAGATTGTACTTGATTACTTTGAGATCCATTTTCATTATTGGTGGTTTTTCTCACACTTGTTAACAGTTCAAATTTTTGACTGGTAATCAAGTGGTTTCTACCATGTTCGACTTCGACACAATCAATCACATGGATAGAATCATAATAGTTCGGGAAGTGGAAATCAAGACCCTAGATCTAGTTTCCACCATCCAGGCTTCGAGGAGTTTTATTATTCATGATATAGTAGACTACTTATGATAGATGGTTGTGCCCATACTGTGTCTACTTTTGATGTAATATTGAAACCATATCTGCACTAGAACATTTAGTTAGTTTTGATCTCAGTATGGGAATGCCTACCTCAGCGATGATATATATATATGTTTGCATTGAATTTTTTTACAAGTTTTCAACCGGTGTCCCCAATCCAATCCTCAAAATGATAAAGCTCTTCACTCTTCAGAAAAACCTCAGACTTCGCCCTTTAGAGGGAAATCTGTTACACGTTATTTTGTCACCATGAAATTTGACTGTCCATATAGGTCTATCACTACCTATATTGTGCTCCCTTAGAAATCAAAACCCTAATGTTCCTAAACCAAGTCTTGGAATTGGAGAAAATCTCTTTAAAACCAAAAAAAGTCTACCTCTGCACTTTTTCTAGCCTTTTCCTGCGGGTTCGCGAATACTTGGTCTATAAACTGCAGAAAACCCAGCAAGTTCTGCTACTAAAACCTGCAGATCCCCATAATAAGTCGAATTAAATAAAAAGTAAATTCTAGAAGCCTAGCTGGTTGAATATTCTCCCAACTAGAAGCTTCTAGAGGCACGATCAATTTGAGCTTTATCCCTCCACTCATGGGGCTTATCCCTTGGTCCATGAAGCTCAAATCCCTTCATGAGAGGAATCCATCCCCCTCTTCATGGAACTGAAACTACCTCCATTTCCCTATAAATTGAGCTCATGTTTCAGTCTCAAGGGTAGACATACATTGTAGTTGTTGAAGAAATTCCCAAGAGTGCATACTTTCTACACTAGTTGTTGTTGGCATGAGAATGATCACATCCTTATGTCCATAACTCCATGCTGGTATTTAGAGAGGAAGGCTTGTCAAACTGAAGGATAAATGATTTTTCAGGACCTCGGGAGAAATCCGTATGACATCAAGGCATCAGGTTGTAAGATTACTCTTTTCATTCAAGATAATACATATGGATCTCTTTTTCTCATTGAGTTGTTCTTGTGCTTATTGAATAACATCAATACTTAGATTCCTTGATCACTAAGTTGGATTATCTTTTCTTGATTATTATATGTTGCAGACGCTTTGATTCTTTTGTCTTGTCTTTGATTGCAGGTTCTACTTACTAAAGAAGCCTCTTTGGAGTGACTGGATAAAATACTACATCGAATGTTGGATTTCAAGGTAGGGGCATGTCCTATCTCTTTTATTATAATAATTCTGAATTGAAATTAGTCTAGATAAAAAATGGATGTTTGTTTCTAGCTATTCGTTGAATACTAGGGAGATCACTCTTGTCCGCAAGAGGAATTAATCCACATAACACTACTTGAACCTTGAATCGATGTATGGATATATTCATATCTCTTCCATTTCACTTTCATATTGGACAATGATTGATCATTTGTATCAGTATGATATTTGTTTTGAAATTTAGTCAAATTTCCACAATCATCGCATTTTTTACCACCAACACATTTCTTTTCGTAAAATAATTCATGGATTTCTCTTCCACATAGAATTTGAGATATGAAATCATGGATAGTGGAAGGAGGAGGTGAATCTTTCCAAACTTCTCTACCAAAATTAAGGAATGTGTCATAATATAACTGAAATTCCACATGATAACAACAACAACAAGTGTCGCGTACGGTGATAGGTTTTAGATACCATGGTTTTTATTTCAAAAAAGCATTGATTGAGACATAAATTTCACGATTCTCTTCTTTGAACTTGTTGAAAAACTCTATCTGAGTGGTGTCCAAGAAAATTTTTGGATATACTTCGTACTAATTTCGTGTTATTATTCTTCGCATCACATCCCTTGCATCTGGCGAAACACGTGAATTTTTCATCCAATATTTATATATTGTTTTTTTACCATTTTATCCAAGTACATCTTTGTATGGTTTCCTACAAATAGCTCTCCAACAAGCGAGTTCATCATTTACATCTATTTGCAATTGAAATTTCTAATGTTTGTGCAAAGGTTTTCGTGAGGTTCCTAATGCTCATGCCATAGATTTTACCAAGCGATTCTCTTTAGTACTTGATGAAACCACTGCCATATGTATCGCTCTACGTGCAACTAAAACATTTTTCTGTCTAGATCTTCTAATTGAATTTATAGCACTACTTATATTTTGTATCACATTTTCCTTAATTTTTTTAATCTTTTGTTGATTTTCGAATACCCAATAAAGTCGTAGATTATTTTAATTTCCTTAATGATAGGAGACCTTTCAACAATTGGGCTCGAACTGCCACATTTTCCTTTATGAAGTACGAATAAAAAATGTGCTTAACACGATATCGTATAACATGGTCAACTTTTTTATCTCCATATGTGTGAGTGTTAACATTTTATAACATCTCATCATCCATATTGATTTCATCTGTACATATTCGAATTAATAGTACATAATAAGTTTACATATTCAATAAATAACTAAATTAATAAATATGTATAATTTCAATAATACATGCATATGTTCAACACACACACACACACACACACACACACACACACACACACATATATACACACACCTCGTGATTCAATTTCTTCACTTATATATATTTATATACACCTTGTGATTGAATTTCTTCACTTGAATTTCTTTCAACATTTTCACCATCTTGAATCGTTGGTTCAATATCTCTTTCACTTTCTCTTTCAAAATTTTGTATCTCATCATCACTGTTTTGAGGAATATCTCTCTCTGTTTACATTGCAAAATATTTTTCAAATTAGTTCATCAAATAAAAATTAAGCTTCAAAATTTACACTAGGAAAATTTTAAATATCAAATTTATAATATTTACATTTACATATATGCTTCAACTTCTAGTTGAGGTTGATTTTCCTTTTCAATATTTGAGCTTTCTTCTCTCTTTTTTTTGCGAGATTCTCTCCCCTTTTCTCTACGTTCCTCAGGGTCTCTTTTTTGATCATATTTTCTGTTGCAATTCCTTTGATTCCCTATGATAATTGAGTATGAAGTTCAAAAAATTTCCTTAAAAAATTTAGACAAAAACTCAATTAAAAAAAACATCACAAAAGATTTAATTAAAAAAAAATAAACTCATTTAAAAAAATTTACAAAAAATACATACTTCAGTCCAAAACACTTTAAAAAATCCGAGAAAAAAATGTCTCATAAAAATTAAATGAAGCTCAAAATATTTCCTTCCAAGTCCTACAAAAAAATTTCATTTAAAAATTTAGACAAAAACTCATTTAAAAAAATCATTATAAAAGATTTACTTCAACCCAAAACACGTACTCTAAAAAAATGTCACTTCAAAAAATACCTCCAAAAAATGTCCATTGAAAATTAAGTCCAACTTCTTAAAAAACGACACTTTAAAAAATACCTCCAAAAAATGTCCTTTTAAAATTAAGTCTAGAAAGCCTCTAAAAAAATATCACTTTAAAAATTACCTCCAAAAAATGTCCTTTGAATATTAAGCCTAAAAAGAGTCCTTTCAAAATTAAGCCTAAAAAAATCCAAAAAATGTCTTTTGGAAATTAAGCCCAAAAACCTCTAAAAACAAAATACATCGAAAAAATGTCCTTTGAAATTTAAGCCCAAAACCTCTAAAAACAAATAAATTTTAAAAAATGAAGCCCAAAAAACATCCAAAAAACATATCACATACCTCCAAGAAATGTCCTTTGAATGTTATGCCAAAAAGAGTCCTTAAACCCAAAAAAATCCTTTGCAAAATCAGACCAAATGAAAAAATGTGCGAAATTATGCGAAAATAATGAATCCGTTTACATCAATTTATATTTCCGTGAAATGTTTTTTTGGAGGAGCTTCGTTGATTTTTATGGCTGACGTAAAGTCAATTAAAAGTTCGGCTGAACTTTTGTAAAAAATTCGGCCAAACTTTTGTGTCGTTAGACTTGACGGGTCGTCGGGGCAAAAAACAATTCGGCCGAACTTTTTTTAAAAGTTTGACCGAACTAACATGTCTACAATTACGCAGAGCTGAGCTCTGAACACATTTCTTCAACTTTGGACTGATTAAACACCATGAAACTTTGTGAATTAACAATTGGAACCAACACAAGCATTTGCAGAATTCAATCTACTTTCAGGAAATATAACTTTTATGGAATTTCATAAATATTTACTAATTTTAATTAATTTTGTAATAAAATGGGTGCAAACAATTTATGAAGGTCATTATGATTCAGTGAAATCAATATTCTGTATCTTCCAAAATAAACTGTAAAAAAATTTGAAAAAATTATGCTGCATTACATTGGTCTGTCGTCTGTAATGGGTAGTTTAGATTTTTAGTTTATAACTTATATGTTGAGAAATTTTGTGCACGCCGAAACATATTCAAAATATGTCATTTTTTCATATTGGATCAGTTCAAAAAAATTTAGTAATTATGACATGCATCAGTTGGTTTTGTAAATATAACGAAATTGAAGTAGACTCTGTCTAGATTGTTGTAACACATTTTGTTTCTCAAAAACACAAAATTTTCAAAGAATACACTAGCACATATTAACATGACTTTTTATGAATTCTTTCATTGTTAAAACACACACACTCAAATAAACGCTAAGTTGACATATCAAATGTGTATAAAAAAATTCCAAAAATAAGTAATAGAAAGCTAATAAAATTTCTGACAACTTTTATTTTTATCACAAAATGAAATTCTAAACAATTTTTTTTTTTGGCTTGCAGAAAGTTGAAGAACATAAAAACATGAATTTTTTTTCTCAAAAAAGGGCAAAAAGTGTTACCGAACTTCACATTTTCACCAACTTAGCTTGCATAGTTGTAACGATTCTCTTTAATGTAGGCTTCTTATTTCCCTGCAAGACTCTCTTTTCTCCATCACCATCTAGAAACTCAATTTCCTTATCATAACAATCTACCTTGGTCATGTGATTAAAAAACCAATCCATTCTCAAAATCATGCTATATGCTCCCAAAGGAAGCATATTTAATTGTGTTTATGTAGGCATTCCATTAACTTGTTCAAATGAAAAATATCTCACCCAATGGTGAACTATTCTCTTGGTCCCTGTAACCAACTGCACCAACCAATATTTTTAATGCACTTATTTATTCAAATGACACTGGTCCACCATGTCAGGACTAGCATAGATATAATTAGATCCAGGATCAATCAAAATGGAAATAACTTGATCATGAAGCTTACCTTACATCTCAATAACAAATTTCTGAGGGTTTTCCTACTTGTTATCAATTGTTGCATAGAACTGAGGAATGATCTGACCAACATTCCCAATTGTCTGCGCCTCTTGAGCAATGTATATTTGTGGCCTACCACCCTATTACAATGGACAATCCTTCTTGAAATGGTATTTACCACAAATCAAACACTTCAACGGTTCCCTTCCATTGCGTTTATTATGCTGCTCTCCAGGCTGAGACACATGTGCTTTCTCAGTTGCATTAAACTTCTTATGAGGGGTTTTATTTTATTTATCACCTGCATCCTGAGATCTTCCTTGTTTCATAGGCCATTTTCGTTTAGTATTCTCATTACCATTCCAATCACGCTTGAACTTATGATTATGCTTTGAATGCTCATAATAATGCTTCAACTTCCTAATGGCTTCATCCAATGACAACGGCTCATCAAACTTTATCTAGTTTTTGAATGACAATGGAAATCCACTAATGAATATTTGGATCTTTGATTTCTCATCCTTAAGGTAGGGAACATACCTCAATATCTCTATAAATCTGGTTGTATACTCTTCATTTGTCATGGAACCCATCCTAAGCTCATAAAAATTATTGTCTTTTCCTTCATAATATATCTCAGATAGGTACTTCTTCCTTAAGAGTATTTCAAACTCATCCCAAGTCAACTTCTCTTCTCTTATGCCTTTGACATTGTTAATATATTCCCACCAAATATCTGATTTTCCTTTGAGACTGAAGGTGGCTACCTTGGCTTTCATATTCTCTGAGTAGTCATGCAATCTGAATAATTTATTCATCACAAGAAGCCATGCTTCTGCATCTTTTCATTTCTTCATTTCCCCATCAAAAGTATGAGGCTTTTATTTCTCTAACTCCTCTAGAAAATACTCACTCCTCCTATGATGTTGGTAGTGATGGCGATGATGTCTCGTGGAAGAAGAGCTAGAATAACACCCATGTGTACTATTCCTCTTGTCAGGTGCATCCAAGAGTCTGACACTCCTCACTGTATCATATTTTTCCAACCTATACCCTTTCCGAGACCTACTACCATATGCCCCATTAGTCCTTTCCTCCTGCCTATCTCCGTGACTAATCCCCAGTTGTCCCTTGTTTTGTAAGTCTGAAAGGATTTGAAGAATCACTGCATTGACTTAGACTTGCTTTTCTTGATCCTTTGCAGGTATTTCTTGTGCATCAATCAACCTATTATTATTTTCCTTGAACCTCCTAATCTCTGCTCTCAGAGTCCTCAATGCATCTACTAGATCAGGAGAATATTCCTCTCCTTACTACTCAACTAAATTTCCCCATAAAATTGATTTCACTTCAGGCTTGTACTGGGAGTCATGTGAATAGTAATCCACCATTTTTATTTTCATATTTTGGCCTTCTATTTAATGAAAACATACCATGTTAGATAAACTAAATAGAATACATAATCAAAATCTCAGGGGAGGATTTTACATCTGCACAAGTCAGTCCAGATTAGCACGATATATAGTAATAGCAACAACATATCAAAATCATGATTCAATATCATGCATGAATCAATAATAAAAATATATAACTACAACTGCATGCATAATAACCATGAACATCTATATGTACCCCAAGGTCATATACTGTAAACCTCACTTTGATACCACTCGATGACACTGGTACCATAGAAAATTTTACAGGGAATGAAAATTGCTTTAATACCACCCTGTAACACCCCACCCCACATTTACCCACTTTTACAAGCTCTCCAGGGTAAACATGAGTTGAGATTTACCATAACATGACTCAACAACCAAGTTCCAATTATGGAAGTGGGGTCTACTAATCAGAAACTTACTGAAACCTCTCAGGGACACCATATCACCTAGGTGTCAAACAACAACCACTGGTAATCAAAGCCCAAGATGTAATTTTCTTTTTACCAGGCTTTACCTCCCAGCCACATGCATGTCAAGTTGTGCATGTAGTTGGAAATATCAAGCCACACACACATGCCTTCCTCTGTGTAGTTGCAACCAAAATTTCCTAGTTAAAAGGGTGTGAATAGAAACCCTGATCCAAATTTTTAGGACAAGTTCCAAGCCATGTACCTAGGAATGCCCAAAATTCTACAGAATCACCTATATAAATCTTCACTCACTAGTATTGACTCATTTTATGCTCAAATTTATTAAATACATGAGAATTATTTAGACAAATTCTTTGTGGTCAAGGTACATGTAGGTCATAAATGCATAGTTTCATCAGAGATTCTCCGGGAAGGCTTGTTTCCCTCTCTTACTAGCTACAATAACATACATTAGCCTATGCATTCATATCGAGTAGCCAATAACTCATTAAACCATGGAATGGGTTCATAACAAGATCACATCATAAAATAGGAAAAATACCATGCATATAACCAACACTTAGGAATAATAGAACCATGAAAAACCATTCATGAAATCATACATAAATCAAAAATTGTGCTCATTATTCTCAGTAAGAATCAATACATAATAATATATAAAAATGCCAACCAAGTCAAGGACTTACACGTACCACACGGCCATAGATTGACATGAACCAAATATTTCTTTCATCCAATCACCCTTGTGACATATTCCAAGCATGAATGTGGGATCTCATGGGATAAAGAAAAACATAACCAACCAGGGAATCTAGAGGTTAAACCACCTCAACCCTCAACCATAGTGGTTTTACATAAACTGGTCCAGAAATTAACAAACCAACACAATATTGGATGCCTCAGAATCTATTCACCACACCCAGAGGAATTTTCCTGTCTCTATCCACCTGTCAAGGGCATCCCGGAGAAAACCATCTCCACCCCCAACCCTTGGTATTTTCCTGAGACCACCTCACTCGGATCCAAAATCTTCCAGAAATCCAAAGCTCAAACAAGAATGAATCCCATCACACCATGGCTATCAAAAAAATGGCAAGGTAAGGTTGTAATCGTTGTAAATCCAGGAAAATACCATGCCAATGACAACAAAATAATATGTAAACCAAACGAATGACCCATGCATTCCAATCCCAGCAAGGAAATCACACATGAAACTTGTTACCTACAAAATATTCCTGGTGTAGATTTTCCTCCAATATTTTCCTTGTGCACCCTTGCATTCCTTTGCTTGTCCTTTACTTTCTTGTGTCCAAGTGATTTTTCTCTCTTCTCTAACAGAGCTCTTTTTATGAAAGTGATCAAAAGATAAACTGACAAAATATGTCAACTATTTCTAAGATGCCTTTTTATCATTTATGTCTAATGTATCTTCCTTTCCTTTTTATTTTTCTTTCATTTTCCTTCATTTTCTCTTCAATTTCCCTTGCATGCATATTATTGTCTCTTCATCTTCTTTTTCTCCTATTTTCCTTTATTCCTTTAATCAATTTTCATTTATTGCCTTTTACATTTTCCAATGCCAATGCCAATTTCTATAGTCGTTAATTAACCACAAGTGATACCCAATTTATTTTTTTTCCCCTTGACATTCATCTTGGAATATGTATCCCATGACCTTTGTATTATTTTTTATTTTATAATTCCCTTTATTACATGAAAATTTAACCGAGGGATGTTATAGGATTTGGGTGGATAATTCTCCTTGGATTTCCTTGGGAAAGGATGGAGAATTAGGGAGGTAATTATGTGGGTAGAACTACCCTAGGTGCTTGGAGATCCTATTGGTGTAGCTAGAAATCCTAGAGCAATAACTTTGAAACTTCTTGTTTGGCCTGTGTTGGACCCATAGAAGGGAAGTGTGATATATTGATAGGTTATGATGTAGAAAAGGGAGTTTAATTCCATGGGTTATGCAAGTTGATGGGAATGATAATTTATATTTTAATTAATATTGGAGTTTGGTACCTTGGTATAGACACCATTGGTACTAACTATGATATTTAGGAGGCTCAAGTAGCCTTTGCCTTGGTGGATTCATAGCCCCAACTTAGGGGTGACATACTATTGGGAGAGAGAATAATATTTTATATGGATAGATGGAATGTTTAGGGTCTACAACCAATTGATGATTTATTCAAGGTAAATGTTATGATTATATGCACATTTGATTGCTATTTATCAAGTGTGTTATGATTATATGTGTTTTTTTTATGACTTTGTTATGAAACCATCTCCAAAAATAGAAGAAAAGAGGGATCTTGTTATGAATCCATTCCATGGTTTAATGAGTTAGGCTTCCTTGTCGCCATTATGATGGTTTTGTCTAGGAGTAGCAACACTTCCATCTTTATATATGTGAGTGGTAGGCTTCCTTGTCGCCATAATTTTGCATTCAATTTTTCTTGCCAACTTGAATGCCTTCTCCAATTAATCAGGTTCCCAAATGCGAACTTCATGTTGGATGTTATTCTTTAAAGTCCCTATGAAGAAATCAATACTGTGTTCCTCTGGAATATCAGTTAACCCTTATATTCAATTATTGGAAGTCCTCAATGTGCTCCACCACTGAACCCTTTTGTTTTAGATTTATATATTGGCTAAAGAAGGTGTTGCTCTTTGTATCCTCATAATGTGCTATCATTTCCTCTGTAAAAATTGACCAAGTGACAATTTTTCTATGGGAGCAAAGCCATCGATACCATACAAATGTATTTTTTTCTAAAGGTAAATTTTCAATGCGTACCTTTTGTGTGTTTTGGACATTATTGAGATCAAAATATTGCTCCATCTATAGTATCCATGTTACAGGATCCTTGTCATCAAACTTCCGCATTTCCATCTTTGGAATATGGTGGTTCTTCAATCCAACATTAGAGTTTATCAAATCACGATTAGCATTTATTTTGTTCTCGTCATGAGTTTCCTCTACTATCTTTCCACCATTAGGAATCATTTCTTGTATTAAACTTGTCATCAAACCTTCCATGTCTGTTTTTAGATCATTCTTCATGTCTTCCATGTTGTCTTTCATTTTTTCATCGATCTTAGCTTCCATGTCATCCATCTTAGGTTCCATGCCAACTTCCATGCCATCAATATTAGCTTCCATTCCATTCTTCAAAACATCCATCTTAGATTCCATGCCTTCTTCAAACCATCCATCTTAGCTTCCACGCCTTTCTTCAAAACTTTCATTTCATTTTTTGTTGCTCTTTGAGAGAGAGAAATTTGGTGCACTTGCTCTTGTAATTTTGATATGTCATGTTGCGCTTCTTCCTCTTCATGAGTCATAGTAGAGCCTTCTGAAGGCTTAATGTGTGTTGAATTTTTTTTAGGTGGCATTTTAGAACCCAATACTGATATCTATGCTTCAATATGCCCTTGGAATCACTTCAAACTGAATTTTCACACAAGACTTATGCAATTTGGAAAAAAAAAAATACACACCTTTTTCTTGCTTTTGAGGAGCTCGATATTGAAACTGAATTATCTATATGATTTTGGATCTTCAATATCTAAAAATCAGCCTTGTAGTATCCCTCCGAATCTTCTTTCGAATGCCACAGGTCTGACCTGATTTGGATTCTTCAAGAAAAAGTTATGCCCAATCTCCCATAATGACCTAATTATGGACTGGTTCAGTAGATCGAACTTGTACGACGTGCCACGTGTCATTGTTTCCTCCTTCGGCTCTGAAATTGATACACAGGAAACTTTTGTCCATTTTATGTAGCCACATTTACATAGTTCCAAACCGACGCTCAAAGAGAGAGTTGTGACGATTTTCCCACGGTCACCTCTTTGAGATGAAATTCGGGATCTTGAAAAAACCCTAACTTCCACAGATCATATCTTCAGAAATATTCCTAACCAAGATCTAGGTTTTTTTCAGGAAGTCCCTCAAGATTTCTGCTTCGCTCTGTAAACATTTAAGCTTCTGAAAATTTTTAGAAAATTTTTTATAGAGAAAATTCCATGATGTCTTGTTTTAGGTGAAATTTGTGAGCCTGAAAAAACCCTAACTTCCACAGATCATATCTCCGAAAATATTGGGAACCAAGATCAGAAATTTTTACAAAATGTTCCTCAGAATTTGGGCTTTTCTCTGTAAAAATTTCAGCATCTAAACCTTCGCAAAAAAAAATTTATAGCGAAAATTCCACGATGACCTATTTGGAGCAGCGAAACCATAGAATCCAAGGCTCTGATACCAAATGTTATAAAACCAGCTCCAAAAATAGAAGAAAAGAGAGATCAACATCTTAGAAATTAGCCACTTTGAGGGGGAAACATCCTTTACATTACATAAATGAACAATCGTTGGATGATACAAATGACAAAACCTCGTTCTATATATAGGAGTCCATGGGGTCACAATATAATCCTAGCCAACCTAACAATAATAATGTAAGGGCACATTAATAACGATATTGGGGTTACAGGGGTACAACAATAACAATAATGGGGTTACACTAACAACAATAAGGGATGATACTAGTAATATAGGGACCTAAAAAATGTATTGATATATATTGAGTCATAATTGTAGTAATGTGAACTGTAGATAAGGTGTATAAGGAAAAAATATAGGAAATATGATAAAATTTTCGAGTTCCCCACCATCCCAACAACATAATGGTGGTTGGGCACACTACATATCCTAAGCGAAATTGGGTTGGTTGAGAGACCTAAGTGTATTTAGCTTATTCACTCCACCATAGTGACCTCTTAGCCCAACTTGGAGGTGTTATCCATAGAGGATTACTGATGTTTGAGTGAAAAATTGCCACCAAATGCTAGTTTCCTTTGATCAATTTTCTCAAAGATAAGGGTCCCATCTCCATTATGAATTCAAATTTGTATTTTTTTAATATGATTGTGTTTTTCTTATCTATGAATTTGGAAATGAAATTCATAGTAAAATTACGTTGGATCGATGATTGTTGCATTGCTATGTTACATGCCTTTGTAATTTGGAATGCCATGGAGTTTATTTGGCTTGAGTTTACACTACACATTTTATGTTATGCATGTATTCAATGTTGGATGGTTCCTGTCATAGTCACTTCGCATCATTATTCATATTTACATGCCTACAAGCTAAACACCAATATGACGCAAGGCCTAAAATGGCCCTTCAAACATTTTAAGCCTAAATTCCTTTAAAGCCCATAGAGCTATTTGTTTTGTTGAGTTCATGCCTTTATTCACAGTACTTGAGATGGTGATTTTCTTGGCATCCTCTTGTTTTACATCAAAATATCCCTTCAAGTGAGCTCTATAGACGTTATTCCTTGCTTCAAAGTCTTACCTTTAAAGTGGGCTTACACCATTTTTAATTAGTTCAAAAGTTCCATTTTAATGGGTCAAAGCTTTATTGTTCACATTTGAAGTGTAACCTAAATGAGGCCTATGTCCTTTACCTTATTGTTTTTGAAGTTAGGAAGAATTTAAAAAAGGTGTGATGACCTATTTTGTTTGCATCATGTGCATATTGGAAAGAGGCCCAATGAAATTTTATAAAATCATGGCTTAATGGTTTTGGATTTGTCTTTTGAAGTGACATTTTTGAAAGAGGCTTGATGCTTATTGATATCATTCAAAAGTTTAGTTATTTGAATTAGCTCATTTGCCTATGTGGGAAATTTAAAAGTTGTTTCTTATAATCAATGGCCTAATTCCCTATAAAGAGCATTGGAAATATGTTTTCTTCATATTTCCCAATCCACTGTTTTCTTTCTATTGTGTGCATATTTGAAAGATACCTGACAAGATCTTTCAAATAGTCCTAATGATCTTGTTGTTTTCTTTCGAAGTGGAATCTTTGAAAGGGGCCCAATGGCCCGAGTTTGTTTTGTGATCTTTCAAAAGTGGCAAATGGTCTATAAAATAAATATTCCAAAGAGATCCCATGGGATTTTTCAAAGTGTCTTGAAATATCATTCAAAATAGCCCTATTGTAATTCAAGTGGAAATTTTGAAAAGGGCCTGAATTTTCTTCACCAATGGGGAATTTTTTTTGAAGGGGGATTAATGTGTACTTTTTAAAAGGGAAAATGGTTCAATGCTTATAATTATTTTTGGAGTTGGATAATATTTGAAATAAAAAGCCAAAATTTCTTCTCCTCCTCAAACAAAGATGGGTACATCATTGAAATGGCACCAAGAAATATTCTAATTTAATTTTCCCTTGAATTAAATTAGAAGAAAATTGTAATTCCACATCACATGACAACTTGTACAAGTTAACTACGCTATTTTGACTTAGTTTGTTCATATAATTCAAGTTGAGGGTCTAACTTGAGTCATGTAGAGCGGTTCCTACTTTTTAGGAGCCCTGGTTGAGTTTACTTTGAGTTGTAATTAATTAATTCAATTTATCTAAGTTAAATTTAGTTTAACTAGTTCCAACTGTTGGAGAAACTAGTGGAAGCTTAAAGTGTGGAAGTGGAACTTGAACCACACTTAGTGATTAACCAGAGAACTGATATATCAGCCATAAATAACTCATGCATGTGAGAGCTGAGAGTTACCCAATTGAGATTGGATTTCAAGGGAAATGTACTATCAGTTGTATAATCATCCAAATTGTACAGGTGGTGCATGTAGTCAGAGAAATTCCCTAAATGGATTGTGTTGTATTTGATGGGGATTTTCCTAATTAATAGGGTCTAATTACCCAAGGAAATAGGGATTTGGGCAAGAATAAAACTAGCTAAGTATTGGCCTAGGCTTGTCTAGGAAGCATGGAGACAAATAGAGATAGTGCAGAGGTTTCTCAGGATTGTGAAAGGAATTGTAATTTTCTCATATTTTCTAAGTAATGCAATATATAGATAGTGGGGTTTTCATCTATGGATTTCCCTAGGAATTGTGTAATGTGTTGATTGAATTATTTCTCTTGTATGCTTCGTGATTTCGCGATCATTTAAATTTGTTTCTACAATTGGTAGAGTAGATTCAAGTCTATTGTTTTAGCAAATTAAAATTAGAAGTTTGAATCTATAAGGAATTTCTACATGGTATGAGAGTTGAAATCACTATAGAAGAGAAGAATACAAGTTTGTTATGTGCAGGTGAATTGAATTTGCAAATCTATTCTCCAGGACTAGCAACAGGATCATGATTTCATTTTATAGATTGAGACTTGAGTATGCCCTTGAGGGAAACTCGAATTACATAACTTGTAAGGACAATATATAAGTAGTGTTGGAAGACAACAAGCTGAAGGAGTTCATAGACAATGATATTCCTAAGCCTTCACCAACTAATGCTCAAGATCTGGCGACTTGGAAGAAGAACGTAGCAAAGGCAAGAAGGATCCTACTGGAAGGAGTTCAAGATCACATTGTCTCAAATATCCACCAAAAGGATTATCCATATGCATTGTGGAATGCCTTGACAGACTTGTTTTAGAGAAAAAATGAACACAAGAAGCTAGCACTAAAAAACAAGCTCAGGAAAATCAAGATGGAGAAGCGAGACACAATACCAAAATACTTGACCAAGTTCACCCAATGTTGGGATGAGCTTGGAAGTGTTGGTGTTATAGTTGCTGAAGATGGTCTGGTCAGCCTAGCACTTATATCCCTTCCCAAGAGCTGGCATAACTACCATGATTCGGTAAATGGGAGTGAGAAGCTACCAAAGTGGGATCATTTATGGTCCGCCTTTGTGCAAGAAGAGATTTGGCGAAACACTAGATATGGATCCTCATCAAAGCATGATGATGAGGAGAACTATGCCTTGGCTAGAAAGGAAAAGAAAGAAAAATGGAATTCATCCCATTCCAAATCACATTCTAGTCAGGAAGGAAAGAAGAAGGACTTGTCAAAGATTAAATGTTTTCACTATCAGGAGTTGGGAGTCACGAGGTGGGACACTATGCCATAAAGTGTCTGCACAAGAGGGCCCACAAGAATACCTCAGGAGGAGAACCAGGTGAATCTCTTGCTTCAAAATTTGAGTTGGATTTCACCCTCATCACATGCATGGTGTCATTAGTGATGGGTAGTGTGTGGTACCTGGATAGTGAAGCCTCGTTCCATATGACCGGTAACAAATATTTATTCAGTGCTTGGAGGATAAGGACCTCCAAATTCACATCAATATGGGATATGATGGAAGTTATAGTGCGGCCAACATTGATACAGTTACTTTTCACAGGGAGTCTAGTTCTCCTCTCACATTCAAATATGTCATGTATGTTCTGGGTTTGAAGAAGAATTTAGTTTCAATTGCTATGTTGGAAGACCGTGGATACGATGTGATTTTTAGCAAAGGAAAGGTGTTCCTTCGTCACATATTCACAGTACAAGTGAAGAATATCAGGGTTCGGGTAAAGAACCTATACAAATTGGATGTAGAATATTGTGTTTCTTTGATCATGAAAGAAGATAAGGTGTAAAGCCAAGACATCTGTGAATTATGGCATAAAATATTGGTCCATCTAAACCACGAATTTTTGAATATCACACAGTAAATTTCTACAAGACTTCCCAAGAGTGCACTAGAGCAGCGTGATACATGAAAAGGGTGTACATTAGGGAAGTACACCAAAGCCACTTTTCAGGATAAGGACAGTCGAGTGCAAGTGATCCTTGAAAGAGTTCACTCATATGTGTGTGGACTATTCTCGACAGCCTTTACAATAAATCACAAGTATTATGTGATATTTGTAGATTTTTTATCACATAATCGTTGGATATTCTTCATGCAAAAGAAAGACCAGACGTTCTCAAAATTTTGTGAGTTCAAAGCACTTATTGAGAAATAAAGATGAACACAAGTGAAGGCTCTCAGGAGCGATAATGATGGAGAATATGTGTCGAATGAGTTCAAGAAATTTTGTGAATCAGAAGGCATTCGACGAGAGTTAATAGCACACCATAACCCACGACAGAATGGGGTTGAAGAAAGGAATAGCATAAGCATTGTGGGATTTGCACGGGCGATGTTGCATGATCAGCGCTAACCATTACAGTTATGTGCAGAAGCATACAACATGGTGGTATATGTGCATAGCAAGAGTCCTCATTGGATTCTTGGGATGAATACACATGAGGAAGTTTTTTTAGGTAATAAACTAGATGTGGCACACTTCAAAATATTTGGTACATCAGTTTACTGTCATGGTTCCAAGGATGCACAGAAAAATATAAACAAATAGTTGAGTTGGGAATATTTCTGGGGTACACTGATACACCTCACAACTATAGGGTGTACATGACATCTCACAAGATGAAATTTGTTCGTAGAGATGTGAAATTCGATGAATATAAGGCCATGCGAATTTCTCTTGAGAGGGATATTCAACTGCATGCAACTGAGGAGATTTTAGCTCTAAAAGGAGAATCTTAGAATGATGTGGAGAAACCACAAGAGAGGAGCAGAGAGTGGAAGAACCCACTCATGTGGAGACATCCAGAGATGGAAGGAAGCGCACTAGAGAGGCTGACACGTTGATGCATGATGCTAGAGAAAATGTGGAAGCACCCACACCATAACAAAGGCAAAGGAGGTCATCAGATTAGTACACTAGCTACATGGCTCTTATGAGAGAGAGTATAGATACTAAGGCATCCTCATTCAAGGAAGAAGTGTAAAAATCAGTATGGGTTGATGTCATGGTAGAGGAGTATGACTCCATTATCAGGAAAAATGCATGGGAAGATGTCCCAAGACTAGAGGACAAGTCAATTGTAGGATCCATGTGAATCTACAAGGTGAAGCAAGCAGTAGATGGGAGTGTTGTTGGCTTGAGGGGTCCTGACCCAGGTTCAATGTGCAAGGTTTACCAACAAACCCCTATACTACTGGCCCTTTCGGCAGTGACTTGCTTGCGTAGGTCAAAGTCTCACATGAAGTAGTATAGGTGGGTGATGGAACCAAGTTTCTGCACCCTGAGAAAGGATGGGTAAGGCAAGCAGAGCTGCGCTAGGTCCTGTAATCCCAGATTACCTTGTTTTGCGCAGGGTTAATTAGGTCTATGTTCGCATCCTCATGTGCTAGATCTATAGTTATATGATTTTGTGACAATAACACATCATTATATAAACAGAACATAATAGATCCAGATCCAGAAACACACTTACACAAATATTCCATCTTAAAGACAAAAAATGCACAATACAAAAATTACCAACAATTCGCACAAGATTACTCACAGATTCAGTTCTCTATCAATCCTTCTTATTCATTCATTCATTTATTCTTCCTTGCCATTCCCTTCCCAACCTGCACACACAACAGGAGGGTCCACACACAGCTGGACTTGGATCTCAGCACACAGAACCAGTAGGAGTCCTTTCCCCAAAAACCTAAACAGATAGCTTAAACCACAAATCGCATCAATAACTCATAATTCTTGTTCTTTACAATACAAAATGCTCCTCTATTTATAAAAATCTAGCCTAGACTTTCCTATGGTCTGCAAACCATGGTTTTCGGACCCCTGGTTTACCCTTTTACCAATTACAATGCTTTCGGGGCTTTGACCCACCCCAAAACCCTTGCGCTAGAATAAATATAATAAAAAATATTCAAAATGGACCAATTTCACAGCTTGTTAGGAGACCCTATTCCAACAGTCCCCTAACACAATCCTGTGACTCGTCCCGAGTCACTGTGGTGGTGCGGCCATATAGTCCTTAGCCTAGTATGGCTTGAGTCGACTACCATTGACAAAGCTAGGAATGAGGTCACCGCGCAGGGTAGCTAGTTGGACTGCTCCGCCATTCATGATATCCTTAACTGTGTAGGGACCAAGCCAGTGCTGCCGGAATTTCCCTAGATGTTTCAAAAATTGGCTATTGTATAGAAGGACGAGATCACCTTCGACGAATGTCTTTTGGCGAATATGTCGTTCATGCTAGGCTTTATCGCGAGCCTTTTGAACCTGTTGGTGAAAATTAGCAATAAACCGATCTTCCTCCAAAGCCACCAGTTGCGCAAACCATTCCTCTATGATATCTGGGTCCGCCATATTTGTGAATGTTGTGATGTGTAGGCTAGTAAAAAATTATTTTATGGGCATAATGGCCTCCTTTCCATAGACCATTCGAAAGGGGGTCCTGCCTGTCAGCTTCTTGCAGGTCATTCGGTAGGCCCATAGAACCGAGGGGATGCGAACATCCCATTCGCTGCAATCGACATTGCAAAACTTAGTTAATGCTTGTTCCAAAATTTTGTTAAAAGCTTCAACTGCCCCATTTGCCTAGGGATGATTTGTGTACTCTTCACATGGTGGATCCAAAATTCCTCATTCAAAGCTTGAATCGTTTGGTTAACAAAGTGCATACCTCTATCACTCATTAGGATCTTTGGGTAGCCAAACCTGGTCAGAATCTGCTCAAAGATGAAGTGTGCAGTAGTATCCACAGTACAATTTTTCACCACTGGTGCCTTAGCCCATCGAGTGACATAGTCAGTGGCAGTGATAATGTAGCGCGCACCTGTTTTCTTTCCTGGCGGATTGATGGTTCCTATAAAGTAAATGGCCCATTTTTCAAAAGCCTGTAGGGCCACTTGAGGCTATAATGGCATGTCATCTTGCTGTGAGGGTCGTCCAGTTCGCTGGCATGTATCACACGATCTGCAATAGGTGTAAGAATCTTGATGCAGGGTAGGCCACCATAATCCAACCCGCAATATTTTTTGTGCCGTAGCTCATCCTGCGTAGTGGCCTCCTGCGACTCCCTTGTGTGCTTCTGCTAAAACGGTGGGCCGTTCATGTTCCAATACATATCTGCGTAGTATTTCATCTGTGCCTAGCTTGTATAACTGAACGGTGATGATAGTAAAGTCTGCAACCGAGGTAACCAACTCCTTCTGCTGCACCAAATATTCTGCAGGAGCTACGCCCGTAGTAAGGAATTCAATGATATCAACAAAGTGAGTATCAACCACCTTAATGGTGAACAACTGCACATCGGGTACGCCCTCGTCTAAGTTAGTAGGCTCTTCCCCTGTTTCAATGCGAGACAGATGATCCGGACCTGCATTCATCCTTCTAGGCTTAACGATGATCTCAAAATCATATTCCTGGAATAGCAACAGCCAACGGAAAATCTTCCCCCCCAACACAAGCTTGTTGACCAGGTATTTCAAAGCCGAATGATCAGTGAACATCTTAAAGTGACCACCCAGCAGATAGTGCCGATATTTTTGTAATGCGTATACCATAGCTAGTCCTTCGCACTCAATGGTAGAGTAGTTATGTTCCGTGCCTGAGAGTTTTCGACTCGCAAAGGCAACTGGGTGATCAATATCTCCTTCTCCAGGTTGGGTGAGGGCCGCACCCAGGGCGACGCTTGACGCATCCACATGTACATGAAATTCATTTGACCAGTCAGGAAATATCAGTATGGGTGCAAATATCATCTTCTCCTTGAGCAGAGTGAAGCTCTTCTGACATTCGTCATTCCAGAAAAAAGAGACATCCTTTTTTAGTAGTTGTTCCATGGGTGCTGTGATCAAATCGTACCCTTGAATGAATTCCCTGTAATAACCCATGTGGCCGAGAATAGAACGCAGCTATTTCTCCATTGTGGGGGCTACAAGGTTGATAATTATGGTTTTCTTCATAGGATCAACCATCACTCCTTGCCGACAGACTATGTGTCCAAGCAATATTCCGAATGGTACACAGAAGATGCACTTTTTGATATTCAAGGAGATTTGGTGCTTCCGGCATGCATCCAACATTAATCGCAAGTTAGGGATGTGCTCTTTTACCAGGCCAAAGACCACCCAGTCATCAAAGTAAACCTCTAGGAACTTATGAATAAACTCCTTGAATACAGCCACGATGACCCTTGAGAAGATAGCAGGTGCATTCTTGAGGCCAAAGGGCATGACTGTATACTGGAAGGAAACCCATTCGGTCGAAAAGGTGGTCTTACTGCGATCTTTAGGTGCAATTCTGATCTGGTGGTATCCTGAGAATCCGCCGGTGAAGGAATAGGCCTCCTGGCCACCCACACTATCAAGGATTTCATCGGAGAAGGGCGTAGGGAAGGGGTCATGGATGCAGGCATCGTTTAACTTGCGTAGATCCATGCAGATGCATATTCCCCCCTTTGTCTTCTTCTCCTGGATGAGCATTGGACTTACCCAATCTGATTGTTCAACTGGTTCAATGATACCCACGGTAAGCATTTTGTCTAGCTCTTCTTTGACCTTTTGCTTATATTTAGGGTTTAGTCGATAAGGCCGCTTCTTGACAGGATGTGCCTCAAGTTTTAGAGTGATGTGCATAATGCCTAGGTCTCTAGTGATTCCTTTGAGCTTAGAAAACTTTGTCGGAAACAAGTTCTGATACTCTGTAAGTAGCTCTGCAATTTTGCCTATGGTTCCTTCATCCCAATAGTCCCCAATTTTAGCCATTTTAGGGTGTTCTTTTTTTCCAATATTAACTTCGCACAGCCTAAGATGTTGCATTACATAAATATTCTATAGCGACGGTCCGATAACAACACGTTCTCCTTCAGATTCTGGGACAGAGATATTTCACGGATTATCTTCTTCTTCGTTAATCGCCAAGCTCTGGCAGTTGACTATGTCTTGCATGTGGGCTTCCCATGTCAAGGTTGCTAGTGCAGTGCGGGGGTGAGGCTTCTTAAATATAAAAACATCGATATCATGTAGAGCTTCGTCGAGCATCTCCGTTCCCCTAATTAGTCTGATCGTTCCGAGAAAGTCTTCTTTTAACACTTCCCAGTGGCGGGTACGCTGGTGTAACTCCACATCTAAGTACAAAGTAGTAGGGATAGGGCCCAAGGCATGCACAAATAGATGGACCCATCTTCCGGGGTTTGATCGGACCATTTGGTTGTCCAAGCATTCAGATGTGCGCAGGGATCCCCGGGTCCAAGGAATATCTTGGTGTGCATGTCAGCTGGAGGTGTGAACCGTAGAATCATCCTATCCTGACACGCTTCCTATTCTGGAAATGATTTCTTGTGGGTATCCCACCATCGTGCAGGTGTTCCACGCAGAGCCAGATTGAGGGCCCAACACTGCCATTATTTTGGCACCCTAGCTTCCAATGTTCTTAGAAATTCCTGGAAATTACTAGACCCATCAAAGTGGGGAAGGTCTCTTACCTTTGAAGTAATGCAGTAGAGGGTCCTCGTGGCCCGAGGGCATCATAGTGCTGAGACATCATGCAACTGATTCTTCCAACTTTATAATTCTTCATCAGGGTCAGAAAAGTACTCCTTGTCCTTCTCCCAACAGAGTACTCTGCCTGTTGTAGGGTTACCCTAGTCTTCGTCCTGCGCCGTCACCTTGTAGATGTGATCTAGTTCCTCCTCTTCATATGCTGGTTCTGTATATCGCACACCCTCAGCGAGATCTAGCAGTACTATTACACGCATACCATTTTTCTCAAATACCATGCTGCGTTTCTTCATATTGATGATGCCCCCCACGTCTATAGCCCAGTCCAACCCTAGGAGTGCAGGGTAGGGATCTGCATCTTCCATGATTTATATTACTTCAAAGTCAGCTAGGACCTTTACTCCTGCGATATCTACCATGACGTTCGACAACCTTCCTAGAGGGATGATCTTCTGTTGATTCGCCATGCGCAGCTGGATGGTGGACTAGTCTAACTTCGGTTCTCCCATTCGTTGCCATGTCTGGTTCGGTAAGACGTTCGCATCCGATCCCAGATCGAGGATAACTTGATCTATGTCATAGTCGCCAATCTGTGCAGTCAACCGCATTTCCCTCTCGGTACATTTCTTATAGCTGTGTAATTTGTGTACTTCTTTAATCTCAGAAATTTTGTTTGGCGGGGCTCCACAGTTATGAAGTAATACTTGAAGATTTTCTACAGCCTATGGGTCACACAATAGTTTTAGACATGCCCTTAGGAAGGGCTAAACCTCTTCCTTCTCTTGGAGGTGCGTTGGCAGCTGTGCAGGGGCTGCCAGCAACTCTTGTTCCTTGAAATTCGTTCCCTTTCGAGAGGCAAGCTCTTCCTTTACTCCCTAAGTGACCGTACTACTGTGCATTATGACTTTTATACTCAGATATGCATCGCTCAACTCGGTTTTAACTCTTTGTACATTGTGCGTAGGAGTAGGCTGTTTGTCCTGCATTTTATTATCAAGATCGGGTAGTCTTCGATCTCATGGTCTAGTTGTCGGCAATATTTACAGGATTTCCTGGTGGGATTCAGGCAGTCCCTGGTGAAGTGCCTACCTTTCCGCAGTTATAGCA
Source organism: Pinus albicaulis (assembly GCA_034641835.2). Lineage (NCBI taxonomy): Eukaryota > Viridiplantae > Streptophyta > Pinopsida > Pinales > Pinaceae > Pinus > Pinus albicaulis. The sequence continues at coordinate 807,562,021 of CM076583.1, read as the reverse complement.
GATCAGCTGGCCCCGTCCTCATCTTGCGCTTCCTCCCCATCCCCCTTGCCCCACACAGGGGAGCCACCAAAAGTCGCAGGGGATCTCGGTGACGCGGGATCTAATTGTACCCTATAAAGGTTTCCCTGATCTACCAATAATTCATATGTGCGATAATTCTACTCATCGTGCCCTACCGATCAACAGAACCTGCACCATTGTTGCTTCAGATAACACATACTTAGCCAGGGGCACTGGGCCGTATCATGTAGTCTCGCTACCTGGCAGTCATCGCACCAGACCCCAGATCCGCCGTACTTGGGGCGCAACGGAATAGGTCCCCCTCCCTGTAGGTAATCTGCCAATAGGGGACACTGGTCCTTGGTATGGCCAGACACCTGACATCGTATGCATCAGAGGTCTTTGATAACTCCTTTTTCCCGTTCCATTCGCAAGCTCTGTATTTCCATGTGCATGGCTCCGAGCCGTTCTTGAATTTGCTGCACTCCTCCCAATGTGTCGTCCTTAGGTGTGGCTTCGAGTTTCATGGCAGCTTCCAAGGCTTTTTCCTGTGATTCGAAGGTCTGGTGGCTCATTGGTATGCGTAAGTGAGGTAGCAACATAGCAATGAACCATTCCATGTGCTGTTTGTCATCGTACTTGAACCCCCCTTCCCTGATTGCTTTCTTTAACTATTGATCAGCCTCCCACACTGACTCGGTCGCACCTTGCTTGAAGTCTTTCACCTCGGCTACCAACTGGGAGTAAGACTTCGGTTTCCGGAATTGTTGTTTTAGGGCATCCTTAACATCTTGAAGCGATGCACTCCCATTTTGAGATATATATCGCATATACCAGTCTAGTGCCCTTTCTTCGAAGGCTAGGGATAGCTGCGCCCTTTTCATAGAATCGCTTACCACCATGAACCAAAACCGTTCCATGTCCTCATCAGCTACGCCTTTAAAGATAGGTAATTTTAAGTGTACTGCCATGTTTTCCTCTGGTTTATTTTCCCGGAGGCCCAACATCGGGGTAACTGACAGACCTTGTGTGGGTGCTCTTCTCAGCGAGCTATGAGCAGAGCGGTCCTCCACTTGACCAGTTCAATAGTACTTACCGCTCCGTGTTGTGCTTTCACCCAGAGTAGCGCTCATTCACCTCTGCATTAGATTCTCTTGTCATTACCCGATTCTTTTCTCAGACTTCTTCCGGTCCCGGCAACAAAACAATTTGTTGGCTTGAGGGGTCCTGACCCAGGTTCGGTGTGCAAGGTTTTCCAACTAACCCCTATACTACTAGCCCTTTCAGCAGTGACCTACTTGCGCAGGTCAAATTCTCACTCGAAGTAGTATGGGTGGGTGCTGGAACCAGGTTTCCGCACCCTGAGAAAGGATGGGTAAGGCAAGCAGATCTGTGCTAGGTCTTGTAATCCCAGATTACCTTGTTCTGCGCAAGGTTAATTAGGTCTCTATTCACATCCACGTGCGCTAGATCTATAGTTATAAGCTTTTATGACAATAAAACATCATTATATAAACAGAACAAAATAGATCTAGATCCAGAAACACACTTACACAGATCTTTGCACCTTAAAGACATAAAATGCACAATACAGTAATTACCAACAATTCACACAAGATTACTCACAGATTCAGTTCTCTATCAATCCTTCTTATTCATTCATTCATTGATTCTTCCTTACAATTCCCTTCCCAACCTGTGCACACAGTAGCAAGGTCCACACACAGCTGGACTTGGATCTCTGCGCACACAACCAGTAGGAGTCATTTCCCCAAAAACCCAAACAGATAGCTTAAACCATAATTCGCATCAATAGCTCATCATTCTTGTTCTTTACAATAAAAAATTCTCCTCTATTTATAACAATCTAGCCTAGACTTTCCTATGGTCTGCAAACCGTGGTTTTCGGACCCCTGGTTTACCCTTTTACCCATTACAATGCTTTCAGGGCTTAAATTTACCCACCCCAAAACCCCTGCGCTAGACTAAATCTAATAAAAAATATTCAAAATGGACCAATTTCGCAGCTTGTTAGTAGACCCTATTCCAATAGTCCCCCAACACAATCTTGTGACTCCTCCCGAGTCACTGCGGTGGTGCGGCCATATGGTCCTTAGCCTGGTATCGCTTGAGTCGACTACCATTGACAAAGCCAGGAATGAGGTCACCGTGCAGGGTAGCTAGCTGGACTGCTCCACCATTCGTGATCTCCTTAATTGTGTAGGGACCAAGCCAGTGCTGCCGGAATTTTCTTGGATGTTTCACAAATTGGCTATCGTATAGAAGGACAATATCACCTTTGATGAATGTCTTTTGGCAAATATGTCATTCATGCCAGGCTTTATCACGAGCCTTCTGAACTTGTTGGTGAAAATTAGCAATAAACCGATCTTCCTCCAAAGCCACCAGTTGTGCAAGCCGTTCCTCTATGATATCTGGGTCCGCCATATTTGTGAATGATGTGATGCGTAGGCTAGTAACAACGTATTCTATGGGCATAATGACCTCCTGGCCATAGACCATTCGGAAGGGGGTCTTGCCTATCAGCTTCTTGCAGGTCGTTCGGTAGGCCCATAGAACCGAGGGATGCGAACATCCCATTCGCTGTGATCGGAATTGAAAACCTTAGTTAATGTCTGTTCCAATTTTTTTTTAAAAGCTTCAACCACCCCATTTGCCTGGGGATGATTGGTGTACTCTTCGCATGGTGGATCCAGAATTCCTCATTCAAAGCTTGAATCATTTGGTTAACAAAGTGCGTACCTCTGTCACTCATTAAGATCTTTGGGTAGCCAATCTTGGTCAGAATTTGCTGAAAGATGAAGTGTGCAGCAGTATCTGCAGTACAATTTTTCACCTCTTGTGCATCAGCCCATCGAGTGACGTAGTCAGTGGCAGTGATAATGTAGCACGCACCTTTTTTCTTTCTTGGCAGATTGATGGGTCCTATAAAGTAAATGGCCCATTTTTCAAAAGCCTGTAGGGCCACTTGAGGCTGTAATGGCATGTCATCTCACCGTGAGGGTCATCTAGTTCACTGGCATGTATCACACGATCTGCAATAGGTGTAAGAATCTTGATGCAGGGTAGGCCACCATAATCCAGCCCGCAAGATTTTTTGTGCCATAGCTCATCCTACGTAGTGGCCTCCTGCGACTCCGTCATGTGCTTCTGCTAAAACAATGGGCCGTTCATGTTCCAATACATATCTGCATAGTATTTCATTTGCGGCTAGATTTTATAACTGACCGGTGATGATAGTAAAGTCCGCAGCCCGGGTAATCAACTTCTTCTTCTACTGCACCGAATATTCTGCAGGAGCTACGCCCGTAGTAAGGAATTCAATGATATCAGAAAAGTGCGCATCAACCACCTTAATGGTGAACAGCTACGCATCAGGTTAGCCCTTGTCCAAGTTAGTAGGCTCTTCCCCTGTTTCGATGTGAGACAGATGATCCGGACCTGCATTCAACCTTTCGGGCTTAACGATGATCTCAAAATCATATTCCTGTAATAGCAACAGCCAGCGGCAAATCTCCCCCCCCCCCGCAACACAGGCTTTTTGACCAGGTATTTCAAAGCCGAATGATCAGTGAACATCGTAAAGTGGCCACCCAGCAGATAGTGCTGATATTTTTGTAATGCATATACCATAGACAGTCCTTCGCGCTTAGTGGTAGAGTAGTTCTGTTCTACGCCCGAGATTTTTCGACTCGCAAAGGAAACCGGGTGATCAATATCTCCTTCTCCAGGTTGGGTGAGCACCGCACCTAGGGTGACTCCTGACGCATCCACATGTACATGAAATTCCTTTGACCAGTCAAGAAATATCAGTATGGGTGCAGAGATCATCTTCTCCTTGAGCAATTCGAAGCTCTTCTAACATTCGTCATTCCAGAAAAAAGAGACATCCTTTTTTAGTAGTTGTTCCATGGGTGCTGTGATCAGAGCATACCCTTGAATGAATTTCCTGTAATAACCCGTCTGGCCGAGAATAGAACGCAGTTGTTTCTCAATTGTGGGGGCTGCAAGGTTGATAATTATGGCTGTCTTCGCAGGATCAACCATCACTCCTTTCTGACATACTATGTGTCCAAGCAAGATTCTGAATGGTACACAGAAGATGCACTTTTTGATATTCAAGGAGATTTGGTGCTTCCGGCATGCATCCAACATTAATCGCAGGTTAGAGATGTGCTCTTTTACCAGGCCAAAGACCATCTAGTCATCAAAGTAAACCTCTAGGAACTTATGAATAAACTCCTTGAATACATCCACGATGACCCTTGAGAAGGTAGTAGGTGCATCCTTGAGGCCAAAGGGCATGACCGTATATTGGAAGGAACCCCATTCGGTCACAAAGGTGGTCTTACTGCGATCTTTAGGTGTAATTATAATCTAGTGGTATCCTGAGAATCCATCAGTGAAGGAATAGGCCTCCTGGCCACCCACACTATCAAGGATTTCATCAGAGAAGGGCGTACGGAAGGGGTCATGGACGCAGGTGTCATTTAACTTGTGTAGATCCACACAGATGCATATTTCCCCCTTTGTCTTCTTCTCCTGGATGACCATTGGACTTACCCAATCTGATTGTTCAATTGGTTCAATGATACCTGTGGTAAGCATTTTTTCCAGCTCTTCCTTGACCTTTTACTTATATTTAGGGTTTAGTTGATAAGGCCGCTGCTTGACGGGACGCACCTCGGGTTTCAGAGTGATGTGCATAATGCCTAGGTCCCCAGTGATTCCCTTGAGTTTAGAAAACTTTATCGGAAATAAGTCCTGATACTCCGTAAGTAGCTCTGCAATTTTTCCTACTGTTCCTTCATCCCAATAGTCCCCAATTTTATCCAGTTTAGGGTGTTCTTCTCTTCCAATATTAACTTTGTGCAACCTGAGAGGTTGCGTTACATCACTATTCTATAGCGACGGTCCGATAATGGTATGTTCTCCTTTAGATTCTAGGACAGAGATATTTCGCGGATTATCTTCTTCTTCATTAATAGCCAAGATCTGACAGTTGACTATGTCTTGCATCTTGGCTTCCCATGTCAGGGATGCTGGTGCAGTGCAGGGGTGAGGCTTCTTAAATATAAACACATTGATATCATGCAGAGCTTCGTCGAGCGTCTCCATTCCCCCAATTAGTCTGATCATTCCGAGAAAGTCTTCTTTTAACACTTCCCAGTGGCGAGTACGCTGGTGTAAATTCGCATCTAAGTACCAAGCAGTAGGGATAGGGCCCAAGGCATGCACAAATATATGGACCCATTCTTCCGAGGTTTGATCGGACCATTTGGTCGTCCAAGCACGCAGATGCGCGCGGGGATCCCCGGGTCCAAGGAATATCTTGGTGCGCACGTCAGCTAGAGGTGCGAACCACAGAATCATCCTATCCTTACATGTTTCCCAGTCCGGAAATGCTTTCTTGTCGGTATCCCACCATCGTGCAGGTGTTCCTTGCAGAGCCAGATTGAGGGCCTAGAGCCGCTGTTGTTTTGGCACCCTAGCTTCCAATGTTCTTAGAAATTCCTAGACATTACTAAACCCATCAAAGTGGGGAAGGTATCTTACCTCTGAAGTAATGTAGTAGAGGGCCGTCGTGGCCCGAGGGCATCATAGTCCTGAGACATCATGCAACCGGTTCTGCCAACTTTCTAATTCTTCATAAGGGTCAGAAAATTACTCCCTGTCCTTCTCCCAACAGAGCACTCCGCCTATTGTAGGGTTACCCCGGTCTTCATCCTGTGCCGTCACCTTGTAGATGTGATCTAGTTCCTCCTCTTCATATGTTGGTTCTGTATACCGCACACCCTCGACAAGATCTAGTGGTACTATTACGCGCGTACCATTTTTATCAAATACCATGCTGCGTTTCTTCAGATTGATGATGCCCCCCACGTCTATAGCCCAGTCCAGCCCTAAGAGTGCAGGGTAGGGATTTGCATCTTCCATGATTTCTATTACTTCAAAGTCAGCTAGGACCTTTACTCCTGCGATATCTACCATGACGTTCAGAAACCTTCTTAAAGGGATGATCTTCTGTTGGTTTGCCATGCGCAGCTGGATGGTGGACCAATCTAACTTCGGTTCTCCCATTCGTTGCCATGTCTTCTTCTGTAAGATGTTCGCATCTGATCCCAAATCGAGGATAACTTGATCTATCTCATAGTTACCAATCTGCGTAGTCAACTGCATTTCCCTCCCGGTACGTTTCTTATAGATGTGTAATTTGTGTACTTCTTTAATCTCAGAAATTGTGTTTGGCAGGGCTACGCAATTATACAGTAATACTTGAAGATTTTCTACAGCCTATGGGTCACGCAGTAGTTTCAGACATGCCCTTAGGCAGGGCTCAACCTCTTCTTTCTCTTGGAGGTGCGTTGGCAGCTGCGCAGGGGCTGCCAGTGACTCTTGTTCCTTGAAATTCGTTCCCTTTCAAGAGGCAAGCTCTTCCTTTACTCCTTGAGTGACCATACCGCTGCGCGTTATGACTTTTATACTCAGATCTGCATCACTCAACTCAGTTTTAACTCTTTTTACATTGTGCGTAGGAGTAGGCTGTTTGTCTTGCATTTTTATTATCAAGATCGGGTAGCCTTCGATCTCATGGTCTAGTTGTTGGAAATATTTACAGGATTGCCTGGTGGGATTTAGGCAGTCCTTGGTGAAGTGCCCTACCTTTCCGCAGTTATAGCAGATCAGCTGGCCCTGTCCTCATCCTGCGCTTCCTCCCCTTCCCCCCCTACCCCTCACGGGGGAGCCACCAAAAGTCGCGAGGGATCTCGGTGACGCGGGATCTGATTGTACCCTATAAAGGTTTCCCTGATCTACCAATAATTCATATGTGCGACAATTCTACTCATCATGCCCTACCGATTGGCAGAACCTGTACCATTGTTGCTTCAGATCACCCATACTTAGTCCGGGGCACTGGGCCATATCATGTAGTCCAGCTACCTAGCAGTCATCGTAGTAGAGCGCAAATCTGCCAGACCTAAGGTGCAGCGGACTAGGTCCCCCTGCCTGTAGGTAATCTGCCAATAGGGGACACTGGTCCTTGGTATGCCCAGACACCCGACATCATATGCACTAGAGGTCTTTGCTAACTCCTTTTTCCCATTCCATCCGCAAGCTCTGTATTTCCATGTGCATGGCTCCGAGCCATTCTTGAATTTACTGCACTCCTCCCAACGTGTCATCCTTAGGTGTGGCTTCGAGTTTCAAGGCAGCTTCCAAGGCTTTTTCCTGTGATTCAAAGGTCTGGTGGCTCATTGGTATGTGTAAGTGAGGTAGCAACATAGCAATGAACCATTCCATGTGCTATCTGTCATCGTACTTGAATCCCCTTCCATGATTGCTTTCTTTAACCGCTGATCGGCCTCCCACACTGACTCGGTCGTACCTTGCTTGAAGTCTTTCACCTCGGCTACCAACTGGGAGTAAGACTTCGACTTCCAGAATTGTTGTTTTAGGGCGTCCTTAACATCTTGAAGCGATGTGCTCCCATTTTGAGATATATATCGCATATACCAGTCCAACGCCCTTTCTTCGAAGGCCAGGGATAGCTCCGCCCTTTTCATAGCATTGCTTACCACCCCCTGCGCAGTCCACACCGAGTCGGCCACGAACCAAAACCGCTCCATGTCCTCATCAGCTGTGCCTTTAAAGATAGGTAATTTTAAGTGTACTGCCATGTTTTCCTCTGGTTTATTTTCTCGGAGGCCCGACGTCGAGGTAACTGACGGACCTTGCATGGGTGTTCTTCTCGACAAGCTACGAGCAGAGCGATCCTCCACTTGACCGGTTCGATAGTACTTACCGCTCCGTGTTGTGCTTTCACCCAGAGTAGCGCTCATTCACCTTTGCATTAGATTCGCTTGTCATTACCCGATCCCTTTCTCAGAATTCTTCCGGTCTCGGCAATGGAACCATTTGTTGGCTTGAGGGGTCCTAACCCAGGTTCGGTGTGAAAGGTTTGCCAACAAACCCCTATACTACTGGCCCTTTCGGCAGTGAGCTGCTTGCACAGGTCAAAGTCTCACCTGAAGTGGTATGGGTGGGTGCTGGAACCAGGTTTCCACACCCTAAGAAAGGATGGGTAAGGCAAGCAGAGCTGTGCTAGGTCCTTTAATCCCAGATTACCTTGTTCTGCGCAAGGTTAATTAGGTCTCTGTTCGCATCCACGTGCGCTAGATCTATAGTTATATGCTTTTATGACAATAAAACATCATTATATAAACATAACAGAATAGATCCAAATCTAGAAACACAGTTACACAGATCTTCACAGCTTAAACATAGAAAATGAACAATACAAATATTACCAACAATTCGCACAAGATTACTCACAGATTCAATTATCTATCAATCCTTCTTATTCATTCATTCATCGATTCTTCCTTACAATTCCCTTCCCAACCTGCGCACACAGCAGCAGGGTCCACACACGACTGGACTTGGATCTCCCCGCACACAACCAGTAGGAGTTCTTTCCCCAAAAACCCAAACAGATAGTTAAACCACAATTCGCATCAATAGCTCATCATTCTTGTTCTTTACAATACAAAATTCTCCTCTATTTATAACAATCTAGCCTAGACTTTCCTATGGTCTGCAAACCGTGGTTTTTGGACCCCTGGTTTACCCTTTTACCCATTACAATGCTTTTGGGGCTTTGACCCACCCCAAAACCCCTGCGCTATACTAAATCTAATAAAAAATATTCAAAATGGACCAATTTCGCAGCTTGTTAGGAGACCCTATTCCAAAAAGTGTCGAGAAACACAAGGCCATAATTGTGGCTAAGGGGTTATCTCATGTGGAGGGAATATATTACGAGGAGACCTTTTCTCCAGTAGAAAGGTACTCTTCAATCATATTTATTATAACACTTTCAACGCATATGGAATGGAAGATACATCAAATGGAAGTGAAGACAACTTTCCTCAATGAAGTGATTGAGGAAGAGGTGTACATAGAGCAGCCGGAAGGATTTGACACCTTTGACAGAGATTCGTATGTGTGCAGAATCAAGAAAATGTTGTATGGATTGAAATAAGCACCTCGTGATTGGTACACTAGGATCGACAACTATTTCACTAGGTTGGGATTCAACAAAAGTGAAGCAGATGAAAAGATTTACCATATTTTGGTTGAAGGCAAATTATTGATTATAGTATTATATGTCGATGGTTTAATTCTAACAGGTGATGAGAAGCTGATAAAATATTGCAAAGAATATTTGGCAAGATAATTCGAGATGAAAGACATGGGGCTCTTGCATTATTTCCTTGGTTTGGAAATTTGGCAAAGAGATGGGGAATTGTTTATCTCTTAGGGAAAGTATGCCAATGAGATATTGAATAAGTTTCACATGGAGAGAAAAAAACCCATGGAGACTCCTCTAGCAGGGAATTGGAGGAAGGAAGATTTTATTTTAGGCGAAGTGGTAAAAGCTACCATTTACAGGCATCTTATGGTCTCACTTATGTAGTTGGTGAACACACAACCAGACGTGTTATGCGGTTAAAAAGCTTATTCAAGCAATGGTTAAGCCAACCAAACTCTACTGGAAGGAAGCTAAACATGTGTTGAGATATATCAGAGGCACCACTTATTTTGGTCTTCGGTACAAGAAAACAAAGGGAGTGATATGAATGGAAAATGGCCTACACCCATGGTATTCATCCACCCATGGTATTTATCTACCCATGGTATTGTAAGTGACATCTATCCATGGTATTAATTCACCCATGGTATGTATCCACCCATGGTATTCATCCACACATGGAATTTACCCATGGTATTATAAATGGAATCCACTCATGGTATTCATCACCCATGGTATTTATCCACCCATGGTATTTTAAGTGACATATGCCCAAGGTATTCATTCACCCATGAAATTTACATGTGGTATTGTAACTAAAAAATGCTATAAGTAACAAGTTGCATCTTGTAAAAGGATAGGTTTTCCACCATAATGTATACTTTTAAGTTATTCTTTGTTTTGATAAAAAAAATATTTCTGGTTTTCTTTGTATTGTGTGTCCTCTCTTTTCTTTTGGCATTTCAATTTTTTAGATCTTGGGGGTCTCCCCCCCCAAGATCCATTTCAATTTTTCAAATCTTGGGGGCCTCCCCCCAAGATCTGAATCATTGTTATCAGATTCAGGTTACGAATCCATGGGAATGAGGGTTTGAAGAATATTTTAGTTTCAGCATTTTGCAACCATCTTTATAAAACTCCATGCAAGTTCCACGACCTCCACGAAGCACTTTCTTGGGCAAAGCGATAAGAATTTTTGTTTTTATCCACTTTTTTGCAGGATTTTTTTGGGCGACGAGTTTGTAGAGCAGATATGAAAATATTGGTGCATAATTTTCATAAACAAATAACAGATATGGATTCCTTGCGGAAAAATAACCAAATTCAAAAAACAAATCGATCAAATCAGAGTTTGGATGAGGGAGATATTGCTGATTTAAAATCAGTTGTGTTGCAGAAATTGTTCTGACAAAAATTCATGGACGACGGATATCCTATCATTTTTTGTAGATTTTATGTAGAATTTCAGAAAACAGATTGCATATCTGAGATCCCGTTGAAAAATCACCCAATTTCAAAAAACAAATGGTCGAATCGGAGTCCAGAAGAGGGAGTTATCGCTGATTTAAAATCAGCTATTGTTTAAGAAATTATGTGACAGTAAGATAGTTGTAGCACGAATCTGAGTTTCCACAGTCTCCAGATAGTGATTTCAAACACATGGGAAGATGCAAAATGATCATCCTATTTCCAAAAATAGGTTAAAATAAATATTCTGAGTTATATTTACTGAGTTATTCCCATTATAAATTTGGAGTAACATTCAGAGCAGGTTCCCTTTGGTAACGTGCCCTCCCACCTTGCTTTAGTATGCACCTGCTTCACATTCACCAGTTTCAGAATAGCAACATTCAGCTTGGGTTCTTTGGAGATTTTCCCTCTCACCTCAGGCTATGTAGGAACCTGCTACTTCATCAACAGTCAGCATCACGGTTATGGGTCAAACACACAAATTTCTTCTCATTGAAGTCCATTTGCAAGGCCACACATTGTTAGTATCACAGTTGGTCACAAGAATTATAGGGTATCTCTATCCTCGAATCTTCGTTTTTCATAGTTCTAGGTCATCCACAAACCCACACTTCATCAAAGTCCATTTTCTAGGTGGCACATTGTAGCATCACAATTGGTCACAAGAATTACATGGTATCTCTATCCTCATATCTTCGTTTGTCATGGTTATGGGTCATCCAAAAACCTACTCTTCATCAAAGTCCATTTGCTAGGCCGCATACTATCAGTATAATAGTTGGTCACAAGCATTACAGGGTATCTCTATCCTCGGATCTTCGTTCGACACGGTTATGGGTTAAACACACAAAACCCTTCTCTTAAGTGTCTCTTCATATTCAACAAAGGCTTCTCAGGAAGGAAATTCATGCAATCGGGACCATTGCTTCTTAAGGAGGGAGGAATGATTTGAATGGAAAATGGCCTCCACCTATGGTATTCATCTACCCATGGTATTTATCTTCCAATGGTATTGTAAGTGACATCTATCCATGGTATTCATTCACCCATGGTATGTATCTACCCATGGTATTCATCCACACATGGAATTTACCCGTGGTGTTGCAAATGACATCCACCCATGGTATTCATCACCCATGGTATTGTAAGTCGCATATTCCCATGGTATTCATTCAACCATGGTATTTACCCACCCATGGAATTTACATGTGGTATTGTAACTAAAAAATGTTATAAGTAACAAGTCGCATCTTGTAAGATGACAGGTTGTCCACCACAATGTAGATTTTACAGTTATAATATGTTTTAATAAAAAAAAATCTTTGTAGTTTTTTTGTATTGTGTGTCCTCTCTTTTCTTCTGGCATTTCAATTGTTAGATCTTGGGGGTCTCCCCCCCCCCCCCCCCCCTCAAGATCCATTTCATTTTTTAGATCTTTGGGGACTCCCCCCAAGATCCGAATCAGGGAGTGAAGTTGCAAGGCTTCACAGATGCAGATTGGGTAGGGAGTCCATCCGACCGGAAGAGAACATTGGGTGAAATATTCAGTATTGGGTCAGGAACATTTTCTTGCTACAACAAGAAGAAGAGATCAATTACACTCAGTTCAATAGAAGAAGAGTACATGGCTGCTAGTCAAGCAACTTGTCAGACTATCTGGATGAGGAATATCCTTGTTGGGTTGTTTAGTCAACAAATGGATCCTACAGTTATTTACTCTGAAAACTAGAGTTGTATCAAACTCTTGGTGAATCCATTGTTTCATGATAGGTCCAAGCATATCGACATCTTGTGCCACCATCTTAGATATTGTGTGTAGAGGCGGATCATGATGATAGAGTACATTCTTACAGAGGAATAGGATGCAGACATATTGACGAAGGCACTATCAAGAGACAAATTCGAGTTCCATAGAGGCAAGATCGAGGTATATGATAATCCCTTTCTTGTTGAGAGGGAGTGTTGAAAAAGACACCAAGAAATATTCTAATTTAATTTTGCCTTGAATTAAATTAGAAGAAAATTGTAATTCCACATCACATGACAACTTGTAAGAGTTAACTAAGTTAGTTTGACTTAGTTGGTTTAGTTAATTCGATTTTAGGGTCTAACTTGAGTTATGTAGAGTGGTTCCTACTTTTTAGGAGCCCTGGTTGAGTTTATTTTTAGTTGTAATTAATTAATTCAGTTTATCTAAGTTAAATCTAGTTTAACTAGTTCCAATTGTTGGGGGACTTAGTGGAAGGTCAAAGTGTGGAAGTAGAACTTGAACCACACTCAATGATCAACCAATGAATTGATATATCAACCATAAATAACTCATTCATGTGTGAACTGAGAGTTACCCAGTTGAGATTGGAGTTCAAGGGCGGTGTACTATAAGTTGTATAATCATCCAAATTGTATAAGTGGTGCATGTAGTCAAAGAATGTCCCTAGATGGATTCCATAGTATTGGATGGGTATTTCACTAATTAATAGGGGCTAATTACCCAAGGAAACAACACAAGGAAATAGGGATATGGGCAAGAAGAAAATTGGCTAAGTATTGGCCTAGGCTTGTCTAGGAAGTAGTGAGACAAATAGAGATAGTGCAAAGGTTTCTCGGGCTTAAGAAAACATTGTAATATTCTCATATTTTCTGACTAATGCAATATATAGATAGCGAGGTTTTTAGTTGTGGCTTTCCTCAAGAAATAAATGTGTAATGTATTGATTGTATTCTTTCTCTTGTATGGTTCGTGATTTCGTGATCATTTAAATTGGTTTTCGCAATTGGTAGAGTAGATTCAAGTCTGTTGTTTTAGCAAATTACAATTAGCAGTTTGAATCTACAAAGAATTTCTACATAAATGATAGTTTGTTTCTCAAATTAGTGGGTTAGGATTAGAGTATTAGGTGGTTAATGTATTAATGTTTGTGGGTCATTGTTTGGTGGCTAGTTGTAGTAGGTTATAGATGTCAACTAATAGTTCACATTACTCAATATAACTTAATCTAGATTAGGGGCTTGTGGTTCTATGGGCTATGAGATTAACCATGGTTAATGATAATCCAAAATGGTTAATAAGATCAAACATGGTTAGTGGTGGTGGATATGGTAATGAGGGAGAAAGGTTAGCGTGTCAATGGCTTTTTTGGGTTAGGTTGTTTAGAGGTTATAGGATTATTGGGCTATGTGATTAATGAATTAGTAGATAAGAGGACATAAAACATTTAGCGGGTGAGCACGCTAGGGGTTATTAGATCAATACGAATAACATGGTTAATCATCGTGAATATGGTGAAGAGATATTGAACATGTTTCCAATGATGATTGTGTTGGGTGTGTGTTATATTCTTTCCACGACTAGCCCCATGTGATACCTACCTATTATTTTATGCATGAGTTTAGCACATGATTTTGAGCATGATGGTTTTCTGTCCATGATATTTTGTAGATCCAGTCAAGGGAACAATGATTATTTTCTAATCCAGGGTTAATGGATTGGGGTTTATGAATGTTTTGGAATGCATATATTTATTGTAACGTTGAAAGGAATATAATGAAAATTCAAGCTAGTAGTCCTAGTTTTGGGATACATGGGAAAATCTTTGTGTATATATGTTTTATGTTTTATGCTCTCAGTATTATTTATTTTCTATTTTTAGAGTTTGTTTGTAGATAATTTTTGTACAAGGTCAAAACCTACATTTTGTATCAGAGTTTTTTCGGCTTCAAGGGGACATATTTGTTGCTGAGGGGTTTTTTTCTCAAGCTTATGGTAGACCTTGTTCAGTGGGAGATCTGTGGGATCGATTCTTGCGGTGAAAGAAGATGGTGAGTAGTGGAAATATAGAGATCAATAAATTTAATGGTCATAGTTTTGAGTTTTGGAAGATCAATATGGAGGATCTGATAGTGGATAAAGATCAGTGGATTGCAGTATATCCGGGTACTAAACCAACGACAATGTCAGATGAAGACTGGGTGAAGTTGGATCAGAAAGAAAAAAGCACAATATGGTTTTGTATCTTAGATTTGGTATTGTTGAATGTATCTGGGGAGGCTACGACAAAGGCTTTGTGGGACAAGTTAGGGACTTTGTATCAATCTAATTATCTGGTGAACAAATTGTTCCTACGGAAAAAATCTTTATAACCTGAGGATGAAGGATGGAGACTCGGTGAGAGAGAATCTGAACGCCTTCAATTTTGTGGTAAGTCAATTTTTATCTATTGATATTAAAATCTCATATGAAGATAAGTGAAGCAATTTGTTGTGTTCTCTACTAGATTCATGGGATAGTCTGGTTTTTGCAATAGATAGCAATACAACTACCTTGAAGTTTGATTAAATTGCCTCAACATTGTTGTCAAAGGAAATGAGACGGAAAATTATGGAGGGATAGAATGGAGATGCCTTGTCTGTACGAGGACGGTCCCAGAATAGAAACAAAAATAAGTTCTCGAGTGAGAGATCTAAATCTAGAGGGAGACATAAATCTCCAGGAAATCATGTAAAGGTGTGCTAGAAATGCGGGAAGGAAGGACACTTCAAAAAGGACTGTAGATCTAAAGCTCATGAGAAAGGAAAGGGATCTGATGGTGCTCCTTTTGCAGAGGTGAAAACCACCTCAAATGAAGGTGGGGATGTGTACTTGGCTTCTTCTTCAAATACACATGTAGATCACAAGGCATGGTTGATTGACTCAGGTGCATCCTTTCACTTCACTTGCCATAGGGATTGGTTCTACGAGTAGGAGAAGTATGATGGTGGTGATATCTTCTTAGGGGATGATAGGAAGGAAAAAATCACTGGACAAGGAAAATTCAAGTTGATGTTGCAAGGTGGAAGGATTATAACACTTCCTTGTGTTATGCATATTCCTACATTGGCCTGAAAAATGATTTCTATAAGAAATATGGATGATGCAGGTGTAAAAATAGTGTTCAAGAAAGATACCTGCAAGATGGTTCGGGGAGAATTGGTATTGATGCAGGGAGTTCGAATTGGAACTCTTTCCAAGCTTCTAGATAGTACTGTTATTGATGGGTGCAATAGTTATGTGGTTCTTGAAAGTGGAGCAGAAAGCCTAATGGTCTCTGGAGAAAATACCATGTTATGGCATCAAAGGCTTGGACATATTGGAGAGAAGGGCCTTGGAATACTGCATGGTAATGGTATGGTATAAGGTATTTCTATTCTCTCTGGATTTTGATTTCTGTGAACATTGTGTATATGGGAAGCAGAATCGGGCGAGTTTACCTTCTGGCACTAAGAGGGAAAATAAGATATTAGAGCTTGTGCACAATGATGTGTTTGGACCTATGTTGATTCCATCATTGTGTAACTCTGTGTACTATGTGTCATTTATAGATGACTTCTCAAGGAATACATGGATATATTTCTTGAGGAAGAAATTTGAATTCTTTGACATATTTAAATAATTTAAGGCTCTAGTAGAAAACCAGAAAGAGAAGAAGATAAAGGTGTTGAGGACAGATAATAGTGGAGAGTTCCGCAAGAAGGAATTTGAAGATTTCTGTAAGAAGTGTGGTATAGCACGATAGAAGACTACTCCATACACACCTCATCAAATTAGAGTTGCAAAAAGAACGAAAAAGACATTGATGGAAAATGCAAGAAGCATGCTCAGTGGTACCGGGTTAGGACAAGAATTCTGGGAAAACGCAGTGGAAACTACATGTTACATGGTTAACATATCCCCTTCATTAGCATTGGAGGATAAGACTCCACATGAGGTAAGGATTGGTATGAAAGCCTCTTTTTCACATCTGAGGGTGTTTTTTTTTATGCATATGTACATGTTCCAAAGGAGAAAAGAACTAATTTTGATAGTAAATATGAAAGGTGCATCTTTATTGGGTATAAGGATGGTTTTAAATGTTGTGAAACCAACTCCAAAAATAGAAGAAAAGAGATATCAACGCTTTATAAATAAGCCACTTCGAGGGGGCAACCTCCAATATATTACATGAATGAACAATTCTTGGATGATACAAATTACAAAACCTCCTTTCTATATATAGGAGTCCATGGGGCCACAATGTAATCCTAGTGGGTCCCAATGTAATCCTATCTGACCTAAAAATAGTAATTTAAGGGCACAATAATAACAATATGGAGGTTACAGGGGTACAATAATAACAATAAGGGGGTTACAATAACAAAAATAAGGGACTATACCAGTAATATAGGGACCTAACATGCCCCTCTCCTTCAAAAATGTGTTGTCCTCAACGATTGAGTAGCTCTGGGTGCTTCAGTATAAAATTCTCATCCTCCCATGTAGAATCTTCAGTGGGTAAGTTCTTCGACTTGATGAGATACTCTGAAATTGATCGATTCCGTAGCTGTCGAGTTCTTGTTTTTGTGACTGCTTCAAGTTCCAATATGATCTTTCCTTCCTCATCAAGTTCTAGCAATATTGTTTGAACTAGAATATTTTCACCTATAACCTTCTTTAAGCACGAAACATGGAAAACTGGATGCACTCGTGAAGAAGCAGGAAGCTCCAATTTGTATGCCATAGTACTAATCTTTTGAAACACCTTGTAAGGACCATAGTACTTTGGCGATAATTTATTATCCTTCTTAGCTTGCTTGAGGGACATTTTTTTGTATGGTTGTAGCTGTAAAAATACCCAGTCTCATACATCAAAACTTCTCTCGCTGCGATGTTGATTTGCCTGTTGTTTCATTCAATTTTGTGCCAAATTCAGGTTATCCTTTAAGAGTTGGAGAACTTCTTGTTGATGCTCGATGTGATCTTCCACTGCTTGAACCTTCGAATTTTCTCCTAAAGATGATGTGATGGATGGTGGATGATATCCATAAAGTTCCATAAATGGGGTCATTTTTGCTGCAGTATGGAAGGAAGTATTATACCACCATTCAGCGAGAGGTAACCACTTGACCCATTGTGTTTGTTTATCAGATACAAAACAACAAAGATATCCTTCCAAACATTTATTTACTATCTCAGTTTGACCATCGGATTGAGGATGATAAGATGAGCTATGAGCTAATTGAGTACCCAAACAAGAAAATAACTCTATCTAAAAATTTCCAGTAAAAATGGGATCTATGTCGCTCACAATAACCCTTGGGTTCCCATGTAGCTTTTGAATTGTGTCCATAAATGTAGTAGCAACTTTACTTTCTTTAAAAGGATGAGATAATGCACAAAAGTGTGCATACTTGGTAAGTCTATCAACTACCACCATGATGGCACTCTTTCCTTTGGACTTAGGTAAACCTGTGATAAAATCCATTGAAATCTCCTCCCAAAGTTGATTTGGAATGGATAAAGGTTGTAGAATACCACGGGTCTTAATTGTCTCAACTTTATTTTGCTGGGAAACCAAACATTCCGCCACAAACTTTTGAATATAAGATTTAAGGCCATCCCAAAAAAATTCTTTCTTCACCCTGTGTTAAGTTTTTTTTTTTAAATCCTGAGTGTCCTCCTAAAGGAGAAGTGTGCAATTCCAAAAGAATATTTTGTTTTAGTTGGGAATTCTTACAAAGATATAAGAAATCTTTGTACCATAAGGAATCATTTTTCCAACTAAATGTATCAGATTTACTAGGATCTTGCTGCAACTTTTGAATGAGTTTCCACATAACTTCGTCCTTCTTCCATTCATCTCTTGCTTTGGTTATCCAATCTGGTTGGATAATAGAAATGGCACAAATCAATGCTTCCACCTCTTCATTCTTTCTTGAGAGTGCATCTGCAACAACATTTAGCTTCCCTTTTTTGTAGATTATTTCAAAGTCATAACCCAACATCTTTGTGACCCATTTTTGCTGCTCTTTTGAATATAGTCTTTGTTCCAAAAAATGTTTAAGACTATCATGATCAGTTTTTACCTTGAAGTGTCTTCCCATTAGTTAATTTTGTCATTTATTTAGTGCATGCAATATTGCTAACATTTCCATATCATAAATAGGTTTCTGTAAATACTTTCCTTTGATTGGACGACTTTCAAAAGAAATGGGTCTTCCTTCTTGCATTAAAATAGCACCATTCCATTTCCTGAGGCATCACATTCCACAATAAATGGTTTTGTGAAATCTGGCATAGCTAAGACTGGTGCTAGGCACATTGCCTCTTTAAGATGTTCAAAGGCCTTAGTTGCTTCAGAAGTCCATGAAAATGCATCTTTATTCAATAATGTTGTTAGAGGTGCTGCTATTCTCCCATAATTCTTAACAAAATTGCGATAATACCCTGTTAACCCGAGAAATCCTCGCAACTGCTTTATGGTTGTGGGGACTTTCCATTTCTTAATGGCTTTAATTTTGTTAGGGTCTACTTTAACACCCTTGTGAGATACAATATGACCCAGATATTCCACCTCTTGTACTCCAAAGAAACATTTGGATGTTTTTGCATATAATTGTTTCTCCCGCAATAGTTTGAGCACCCTGTCAACATGTTCAACATGATCCTTCCAAGACCTGCTGTAGATTAGTATATCATCAAAAAATACTAGCACAAATTTTCTAAGGAAGGGTTTGAAAATGGAATTCATCAACCCTTGAAATGTAGAAGGTGCATTGGTAAGGCCAAAGGGCATGACCAAAAATTCATAATGACCCTCATGAGTTCAAAATGCTATTTTTGGAATATCTTCAGTCTTCATTCTAATTTGATGATATCCTGAACGAAGATCCAACTTGGTAAAATAAATTGCTCCATGTAATTCATCCAATAATTCATCAATCACAGGAATGAGAAATTTATCTTTAATGGTGAGTTTATTGAGCTCCCTATAATCTGGACACATGTGCCATGATCCATCCTTCTTGTGTACCAATACTATAGGAGCAGAGAAAGAACTTTGACTAGGTTGAATTATACCCGCCTCTAACATTTCTGCAATCATACGTTCAATTTCAATCTTTTGGACAAAAGGATATCTATAAGGCCTGATGTTTGGAGGAACACTTCCTGGAATCAAATGAATAGCATGATCATGATCACGAATAGGTGGGATCCCTTTGGAGGTTCCAAACACCTTGGAATGATTGTCCAAGACTTTTTGGAGATCTGCAGAAATAGATGATTTTGATGTTGGAACTTCTAGTGAGCATAATTGTGAAATTACGCCTCATTGTTCCTTCTTTAGAATCTTTGTCACGACATTAAAGCTTATTATTTTTCCTGTCTTCCTTGTAATACCCCGTAATTCGACTTCCTTTCCTTCTGAAAAAAAATTCAAAAAAAGTTCTTGAAAATTAAAAGCTACCGTCCCCAAAGATTGTAACCATTGTACTCCTAGTACAACATCAGCACCTCCCATAGGAATGGAAAGCATTGGACTATTCAATACATATTCCCCTATGGTTAGCTTGATATTATGGAATTTTCCAGAGAAATTTATAGTTCCTCCATTTGCAACCATCACTTGACATTCTGGTGCTGGGTATAGGAAACAATTTAATTCCTTGGCTACCTTACAAAGAATAAAATTATGGGTGCTACCCGAATCAATCAACACTATTACCTTTTTCTTCTTGATTTGTCCTTCTATCTTGAGAGTTTGAGGAGTGGTAATTCCTGCCAGTGCATTACACGATATGGTCGGATTCATTTCTTCCTCTTCTAGGGCTAGTTCCTAGTGTATATCCTCTTCTTGTTCATTTTCTTCTTCCTCTTCACAATCTATGTAAAATAATTTCTTCTCAGCACACTTATGACCTTTATTGTATTTTCTATCACAACCGTAGCAAAGCCCTTTTGCTATTTTTTCTTCCAATTTTTGTGGTGTCAACCTTGTAGGTTGTGGAAATCTAGGCATATAAACACTTCCTTCTTTATAGAAGTGAGTGGTAGGCTTCCTTGTCGCCATAATTTTACATTCAATTTTTCTTGCCAACCTGAATGCCTTCTCCAATGAATCAGGTTCCAAAACACAAACTTCATGTTAGATGTTATCCTTTAAAGTACCTATGAAGAGATCAATCCTGTGTTCCTCTGGAATATCAGTTACCCTTATATTCAATTTTTGGAAGTCCTCAATGTGCTCCCCCATTGAACACTTTTGTTTGAGATTTATCAATTGGCTAAAGAAAGTGTTGCTCTTTGTATCCTAATAATGTGCTATCATTTCCTCCGTAAAAATTGACCAAGTGAAAATTTTTTACAAGAGCAAAGCCATCGATACATTACAAATGTATTTTGTTCTAAATGTAAAGTTACAATGCGTACCTTTTCTGTGTTTTGCACATTATTGAGATCAAAATATTGCTCCATTTGTAGTATCCATGTTACAGGATCCTTTCCATCAAACTTCCTCATATCCATTTTTGGAATATGGTGGTTCTTCCCTCCAACACTAGAGTTTATGAAATCACGATTAAAATTTATTTTTTTCTCATCATGAGTTTCCTCTACTATCTTTTCACCATTAGGAAACATTTCTTGTATAAAATTTGTCAAACCTTCCATGTTTTCTTTTAGATCATTCTTCAGGTTTTCCATCTTAGCTTCCATGTCATCCATCTTACATTCCATGCGAGCTTCCATGCCATCCATCTTAGCTTCCATGCCATTCTTCAAACCATCCATCTTAGATTCCATGCCTTTCTTCAAACCATCCATCTTAGTTTCCACGCCTTTCTTCAAAACTTCCATGTCATTTTTTGTTGCTCTTTGTGAGAGCGAAATTTGTTGCACTTGCTCTTGTAATTTTGATATGTCATGTTATCATTCTTTGTCTTCATGAGTCATAGTATAGCCTTCTAAAGGTTTAATGGGTGTTGAATTCTTTTTAGTGGCCATTTGATAATCCAATACTGATATCTATTCTATAATATTCCCTTGGAATCAATTCAACTTGATTCTTCAAACAAGACTTAGGAAATTCGGAAAAAAAAATACACACCTTTTACTTGCTTTTGAGGAGCTAGATATTGAAATTGACTTATCTATATACTTGTAGATCCTCAATATCTGAAATTTGGCCCTGTAGTAGTCCTCTAAAGCTTCTTTCAAATTCCATAGGTCTGACTTGATTTGGATTCTTCAAGACAACGTTATCTCCAATCTCCCACAATGACCTAATTATAGACTGGTTCAATAGAGCGAACTTGTACGACTTGCCACATGTCACTGTTTGCTCCTTTGGCTCTGAAATTTATAGAAAGGAAACTACAGTCCGTGTGATTTCAGTCTTTTTTTACAAAATTCCAATCCGATGCTCAGAGAGAGAGTTATAAATATTTTCCCACAATCACCTCTTTGAGATGAAATTTGGGAGCCTGAAAAAGACCTAACTTCCACAGATCATATCTCCAAAAATATTGTGAACCAGGATCTGAAATTTTGCGATGATGTTCCCTAGGATTTCAGATTCACGCTCTAAACATTTCAGATTCTGAACCTTCCTAGAAAAACGTTATAGTGAAAATTCCACGATGACCATTTTAAGTGGAATTCAGGAGCCTGCAAAAAGACCTAACTTCCACAGATCATATCTCTGAAAATATTGCGAACCAAGCTCTGAAATTTTGCGACGATGTTCCTTAGAATTTTGGCTTCATACTCTAACAATTTTAGCTTCTTAACCTTCGTAGAAAAAAATTTATAGCGCAAAATGCCACGATGACCTGTTTGGAGCAACAAAACCCTAGAATCCAAAGCTCTAATACCAAATTTTGGGAAACTAGCTCCAAAAATAGAATAAAAGAGATATCAACGCCTTAGAAATAAGCCACTTCGAGGGGGAAACCTCCAATACATTACATGAATGAAAAATTCTTGGATGATACAAATTACAAAACCTCCTTTCTATATATAGGAGTCCATGGGGCCACAATGTAATCCTAGTGGGGCCCAATGTAATCCTAGTCGACCTAACAATAGTAATTTAAGGGCACAATAATAACAATATGGGGGTTACAGGGGTACAATAATAACAATAAGGGGGTTACAATAACAACAATAAGGGACTATACTAGTAATATAGGGACCTAACATAAAATTTTATAAGCTTTGGAACCAAGAAACAAGGAATATTGTATATATCCAAGATGTGTTGTTTAGAGAGCTGAAAGATGTTGTTAAACATGAATTCCTACCAAAGGAACCTAAAAATATAGAGTTTTATCTAAAGGAGGAAGAATCAAACTCTACAACAAAATAAGATTCAGAAGAGGAAGAGCCACAAACTCCAGTTGTGAGAAAATCAGCTCGAGAAAGAAGACATCCAGAAAGGTATAGTCCATCTAATTTTTGTTAAAAAATTTCTTTATCTATCACTGATGATGATCCTAGAATTATCAGGGAGGTAGTGGATTCAAAGGATGGAAAACTATGGAAGGAGGCCATGGTTGATGAAATGGAATCCTTGCACAAAAATGAGGCATGAGATCTAGAGGCGTTGCCAGCTAGAAGGAAGCCCATTGGGAGAAAATGGGTGTTTAAGAAGAAGATGAATGTAGAAGGCAAGGTGGAGAAATACAAAGCTCGGTTGGCAAAAAAAGGTCATTCCCAGGCGGTGGGAATTGATTTTGGTGATATTTTTTCTCCTGTTGCCAAGGTAACTTCTATGAGATTAATTTTATCTATTGTTGTTGCATTTTATTTTGAGGTAGAACAGATGGATGTGAAGACAACATTTATTCATGGGGATCTGGAAGAGGAGATCTACATGAAGCAACCTGAAGGGTTTGTGGTGAAGGGTAAGAAATAATTGGTATGCAAGTTAAAAAATTCTATGTATGGGTTAAAACAATCACCACGGATGTGGTATCAGAAATTTGATACATATATACATGAATATATGGGGACTCGGCTTCACCATAATCAAAGAGGGTCACTGTTTGTATTTTAAATTAATTGGTAACTTTTTTATTTATTTTTCTTGTATGTGGATGATATGTTGTTGGTTGGAAATGACAAAGAAATTACCCACGATTTGAATATCTAATTGTTCTCCAAATACGGTATGAAGGATATTGGTGTTGCAAACTATATTTTGGGCATGGAAATTAAATGAGATTGGGAAAAGATGAAGCTCTAGTTAAACCAGAGGAAGTATGTCAAGACAATATTGCAGAGGTTGAATATGCAGGATAGTAAACGGGTGAAGGTTCCTATTCATGTAGGTGTAAAGTTATCTACTAAACAGTGTCCCAAGACACAAGAAGAAGAAGAGGACATGTCCCGTTTTCCATATGCAAGTGTCGTGGGTCGCCTGATTTATGCAATGGTATGTACTAGACTAGACATTGCACATGTGATCCAAGTGGATATTGGTGGCCACCCACCTATTCCACTTGGAACCCCACCATTGTTTCTTTCGGTTTATCAGTTTCCTTAATTTTAGCACAATTTACTATTTTTGGCATTTTTTCAAGTCCTGAACTTCCGAAGTCGTTTTGAGGCCCTAAACGACATTTTATTGGAAAATCATTATCAACGAATGGGAGTGTTTAACCTCACATTTTATATCAATAGTCGTATTCCTCAGATAGATTTCTCTAACGTGGTATCGTGTGCTTCAAATAGAGATTGTATGCTAAAGTTATGATCCCGGGAAATTGATATACCAATTTACCCCAATTGGGCCCATAGTTTGGTGTTTCATCTCCTAGGGTTAGGTTTTTGGATGTTTATGGATTTACATTGTTTCTAAATAATAAATAGGCCTTCAAGCCTCATTGTAACATAGTTCATAAGCATGTAGTTGCCACATCTCTTCTTAGAGATAAGCTACCATCGCCCTAGCTAGTTTATGTCCATTCGGTCCGTAAGGATACTTCAGTTATTTTATATTTATGAAATGAAGTTTTATTTATGTTGCATGTCTACGTTTATGTTTATTTCTATATTTTATTACATTCTTGAATAAATTCGGATTAGTGATATCAGATCGGTCTTCTCTTTGTCAATCCTTATTTGCATGTCCCCAACAAGGTCAGGGTATGAGTTAGGGCTCGATCTGGTTGAACATCTGCAAGATTAGCCTCGTAAACCCTGCAAATGCCCATGGGGGAAGAAAAGAAAAATGATAGAGCAGGAGATCCTATCAAAATATTGCTCAAGGAGGCCCTTGAGAAACAAAGGAACGCAATGATGGATAACTTTTCCCAGATCCTTCAATGGATACCCACCGATGGTGCATCTGCATCTAGCAACCACTCTGGAGGCGCCACTCCTTTCAAGGAACAAGTCAACTTCAACATTTCTATATTTGAAGGCCAGATAGATGCAGATGTCGTAGATAGATGGTTGAATTTTCTAGAAGGGTATTTCTTGATCCATGATTTCTCCGACCAATAAAATATTACTTTTGCACTCCTCAAAGCCTCCCCCCATGTCAAATACTGGTGGGAAACCTACTGTGAGCAAAAGGACAAGAGGTAACCCTCTTTTTTATCGATCGCACCCACTTTGAATTTGAGCTGACATCAAGGAAAAATATTACCCCGTGGAGAGCTATGAGGACAAGTAAATCAAATGGACCATAATATGGCAGCAAAGGGATCAAGATGTGCACGAGATGATGAATTTGTTCCATACCCTGCACACAAAGTTGGGTATTAAAGATTAGGAGAAATATTTGGTGCTCAAGTACCGCAGATGTTTGAAAATATACATTCAGGAGGAAATGGAGTTCATAGACATTACCTCGCTTAGCACAACATATCGATATGCTGTCAAGATCGAGCAAAAATTTAAGCAGAAGAAGCGAAACTTTGGATCTGTGAATTCAAATCTAGGGAAAGGCACCCTCGAACCGCAGAACAAGGGGAAAATACAAAGTGAGGAGACTCAGAAAAACACCACAAATCCAAAGAAGTACATGGGGAAGTGGTGTGAATTTCATAACAGCTCCACTCACAACACAAGCGAGTTTTGGGCTAAACAATCGGTAGTGGCCGAACTAAAGGCATTAGAATTAGATGCATGTTCTGATTCTGAGTCAGAACCAGACAAGCGGAATGAAAAAAGGAATAATATCATTGATGCAGAACCCAATGCCACCATTGCCACCACCAAGCTCTAGAGGGAGGAGCCGAAGGATCCAGAGGAGGGGAAGTGCCTCTTCCATTCATAGATGTGGGTGAAGGGTTCTCCACTACAACTCCTTTTTGATAGTAGAAGCCAAAAGAAGCTCATTTTAGTAGAGGTCGTGAAGTGGCTCAGCCTACTGACCACAACACACCCATAGCCATATACCATCAGGTGGCTTCACCAAGAAAGAGATCTCCACATCAGCCAATGGTGCCGCTTTCTGTACAACATCAAGCCCTTCACAGATGAGGTACTATTGAAAGTCAACAAGAAATTGCAGTACACACACTAGTGTGCGACCACAGGTCTTAGCAATGCATTAGTGTGAAAGCCAATTTAATTTAATAAATTGGTGTAGTGTCTAATTTATTTTTCCCTTAATTAAATTGGACA
This sequence comes from Pinus albicaulis, assembly GCA_034641835.2. Lineage (NCBI taxonomy): Eukaryota > Viridiplantae > Streptophyta > Pinopsida > Pinales > Pinaceae > Pinus > Pinus albicaulis. The sequence goes on along the minus strand of CM076583.1, from coordinate 807,536,009 downwards.
ATAAAATGTAATTTTATCTCATAATCACTTGTAATAGTTAACTGAGTGTGATAAGATTAGTTAGCTCATGAATTTCGAGTTGAGGGTGGTTGGTGAGGCATACGGAGTGATTCTATTAGTTATGGAGTTCGAATTGCAGTTGGTGCATTAGTTTAATGTATGAGTAATGTTTGTGCTCAACCTAGTGTTGCCTAAATTGAGTTCATTAATTGTCAACCAGGGTTGGTAAACTGCTGAAGTGTGGTGCACTATATGTGCCTAGGTATTTGTTTCTCACTACGTTGTGTTTAGTGTTTTATGATGTTTTTGGTTTTATGGTTTTATGTTTGAAAAGGGAAATAACTAAGTGCTAGTGAAAAGAAGCTATTGGTTATTTAAAACACAACAAAGCCTAAACTATGGATGAAAACAACAAATGCAAATCTTGATAATGACTTCATTGCAAGAAAATAAATCACAACATGAGCTTGAACTTATCCAATTCATTCATTAAAGGTGTGTTGGAAGAGCTTGAGAAATGGACAAGTTAAGTGTAAATGAAGTTCTCCTAAATAAACAATCAACTCACAATATTACAAAATGATTATTTGTAACACAATAAGGTTTCTATTCTAGATTAACCTATGATGTTGAAGTTACCCTATTCTGCAACTTGACTTATCACTTCTAGGCCTTATTCATAAGTTTTGAGATTTTCTAAAATAATGCTTGGGAAAAAGGCTATAGGTGAATTTGTAAAATATTTGCAAAATGATCAAAGCCTTAAACTGAAATTACTGACCCCTGATCATGTGATGATGTATCAATATAAATTCAGAACAAAAGTAAGTTTGTAAATAATGAAGGTCGAGAGACTAATTTGACAACTAATACTACTTGAAATACAATGGATAACCTAGGCTAGAAATCGGTCTATCAATCTTAAAAGACAATGACTACAACTTAAACTAGAATGCCATTAATCTTTTCTTGAAACAAAATGAATTGGGACTGAACTAGAGTGCTTCTAATCTACTTGAAGTACAGTGAACAGAGTTAAACTAAAATTCCATTATCAAACTAGGAATGTAGTAACAAAGCTGAACTAAATGCAATCAACCTCCGGAGTGCTATAACTAAATTAACATGCAACTAGTTTATGGAATTCTACAGCCCATCTCGTTCAATAGGAATGATATTTTGGAAGAGTTTGTAAAACAAGTCTGGCTATATTATTCAATGCAATTGAACATAAACATAAGATTGAAAGCAAATACAACTAGAATCTAAGACACCACAGTTGTTTCTTATTCATTGTTAATGATGTTTTGGAAGAGTTTGTAAGAGTAAGACCGGTTGTGACACTTAGTGTAAACAAGAATAAATCATAAAATTCGAAAGGAAATGCAACTAAAACCTACAATACCACAGCTATGCCTTATTCATCGTGATGATATTTTGGAAGAGTTTATAAGAGTAAGTCTAGTTGTGATAATTAATGTAAACAAGTATGAACATAAACTTCAGAAACTTGCCTAAGCTAGAAATGAAAACGAGACTAAAATACTTATCTAAACCGTATAAACAAGGCTGCTCAGGTAGCAGGGGCCCTCTACCACCAGAGTAGCATGAAATATACTTCAATATTGACTCAATGCTTTCAAGGAAATGGTACTTCTTTCATTAAAAGAGAAATTACTTCAAAACAGAGTGTTTTCAAACTTCTGCAATCTAGCAATCAACCACAAAATCTAACCTTGTCCCTCGGTTTCCCGAGCCATATTTGTAACAAATTTACATAACTGTCTTGAGATAACCTAGGGATAATTTTCTTTCCAAATAAAAACCAAACTAGGACTCTGATGGTGGTCACGTAATATAATTAAGGACATCTGGATTGTCCTTGTCCTATTAGGAGTCTCTTTCCTAGTTTGAGTTCCCACGTACATAACCGCCTACAGAATTCCATTCAAACTTCGTGGAGAGCAACACATGATGAGGGAATGATGTGGAATATGACCATATGTGTTTTCCTCTGAGATGACACCTGGAACCTGCATAGACATGAAGACAGTTGTAGAATCGGCAACTAGCTACAGAATGTCTGCATTCTGTAGCTAGATCTATTTCAAAAAGTACTACAATGAAAAAATCATAAAAACATAGCAAGTTAGTCATGATATTAATTCTTAAAGCAATTTTAACTAATTCTATTGATCATTTGAGCCTGTGATTAATAATGGACAAAGGAAATGGAGTGGAATGTGGTGGAAGAAAGAACATCTTTGGAGCTCAACATACCCCCACTGCTAGATTCTTGCATGTCCTCATGCAACTATTCCATGAACTCTGAGACCTCTGCAAGGACATCCAACCCTCTTCTTCTGCTTTGCTTGGTAGTCAAAGGCCTTCTGGGCTTCCTTATGACTAACTTGAATCTCAAATTTGTGAGTGCCCTGGTTAACTTTTTATTTCTCTTCTTCAATTTTTCACTGGCCTTGTGTAACTTTTGCATTTGTAAAGACAGAGTTGAATTCATATCAGTTTTCAGTTTAACTTGCTCTCTCAGAATTTAATTCTCATTCTTGATATGTCTGTTGAGTATTTCTAACTCATATTTATCCCTCCTTAGGATATCAACTGCAGATTTTGGTGGACTAGGAGTTCTGTCTCTTCCTTCTGAAGCTCTTTTCTCTAATGTCTCAACATAGTTGTAAATTTCTTGCTGTGCAGGGTCTATTTCAGGAGCCCCTTCATCAAAATCCCCCTCAGTAGGTGTTTCTTCGTCCTCTATGTTTATGACTCTAGTTTGTTTAACCTTTGTTTTCTTTAGTATTCCTCTAAGTATGTGGCTCCTTCTCGGTTGAGATGGCCCTTCTCCTTTCTCTCTGGAAAATTTTCTTATTATCCTCTCTTTCTTGAGCTACTTCTTAATCTGAGTCAATTTCTCAGAAATCATTTCTTCACTGCTTTCTTGTATTGTTTTACCAATTTCAGTTTTGGAGGTTTTCCATCTTCTGCTTCTTTTTGTAGGTTTGTCTTCAGGTGGAGGTTCCTTGGGTTCTTCAAAGTGATTTCTCACTAAGAACTCTTCCCAATTATCTCCCATTTTGCTCAAATGATGTTCAATCAAAATTTTGACTAAACCATGGTGATATAAGGTTGTTTCCAGAAATTGAATTCTCTTTTGAACACTTGAGGCCATTTTCTTTAAACTATGAAGCAAGAAAAAGGGCAAATTGAGTTCTTCTTCTAGGAAATGCATTATCAACCGAATATGATAGACATAGAAAGTACCATATCTTCCTTCACAAGTGATGAATTTTTGCAAGATAAGAAACATGTTCCTCCATTTGTTCTTTAGTGCAGAGCTAGGGATACCCTTTTAAAAAATGGTGACATCCATACCTGGTGACTTGAGTATCTGCTTCCATGCTTCATTATGAAATTCTCTATTCTTGAACCACCTTTCTCCTTGTCTGGGAAATTCAGTTTCTTCTGCAATGAAGGCTTCAGTAATGGTGAATTTGATATCTCCTATCTCGACCTCAGATCCGTTGAAGGATCTTGCAAACGTTCTGGTCACCTCTTTGTGAAACCCACTGAATTTTTCAAATAATTGCAACCACCCTGCTTGTTGTAACATTTCTCTGACTTGAGGATAACCTTCCAAGTACTTAGTGCCAACCGGTTCAGTCCTCACTATAAGACCCATAACTCCTCTTTCCAACCTTCAAATTGTTGCTCCTCTGTTCACGGTGACAATGGTTGTTACAGAGATGCCTCTGTTTCACAGACCGGAATGGTTAAAATTTGGCTACGGGAAAGAGTGATATGGAGTGGTTACGGAATGAATATAATGAGGTGAGGATGATGTGTATGAGTTAAAAGATATCACAGAAGAAAAGACCGCGGAGATATTTTGTAACGAATTCAAAATCGTCATTAAATGATTTGGCCTAGTGACGTGACTAATCCAATCACTTCAGCACTTTAACCGTTTAGATTTTTAAATGATGATCGGATATGGGATTTGAAATGGTGGAATAGAAGGAGTTTTATCCAAAGTTTTTGCGGGAGGTTTGTTAGGCATGATCAACAAAATTAATTAAAACAATTTTTTGAATTATTCATAACTTAACTATACTAAAATCTTTCATGATATGCCATTATAATCAGAACTTTTACCTTTGCCTTTCCTCTGATTTTTTTTTTTTTTTTCATATGCTTTGTTCTCTCCCTGAAAATCATTAATTTTTGAGTCTTCATAACCTTCTTGATTTTGCTTGTTGTCATGGATATGCAGGATCATTTTATTGCAGATCAGGTGATTACTAGACAGTGCCTTCAGGATATCTGGCTGCAGAATGTCTGTCTGGCTGCAGAATGTCTGACTGGCTGCAGAATGTCTGATTGATTGCAAAATGTACCTGTAAATAACTTGAAACATGAAATGGAATGGTTTGGAGCATGAGTGGAATGTTGTATGGAATGAGTGAAGATGGATGATGAAATATGATGTAATGGAATATGAATGAAGTGAATAATGGAGTGGAATGGATCACAACTTATGAAATGGAGTGAAGTATAAGAAGTGGTTTGCAATTCATGATATGTATTATTCAATTGCAGAAAGACATCAAACTTTAAAAATCTGGAATGGAAATGAGGTGTAACATGGAGTGAAATGAATGAAGTGTGTATGAATGAATGAAATGGAGTATGGATGAATGCAATGAAATGGACCATAAGTGAAATGGATCTGCACTTATGATTTTGTAACAACTGCTTGCAGAAAAACAAATTTGAAAAGCTAAAGTGTCAGAAAGATTCTGATTTTCACTCTACCTTTTTTGTATAAACATGCTAATCAGTGATTAGTTTTCATGTTTATACTTTATTTATTTATTTATTTATTTTCAATAAAGTGACTTCAGAAAATTCAACTAAGTTGATGAAGAAGAAAGATTCTTCTTCATTAACTTCACATCACTGTTTTCCTAGAACTTCTTGACAAATTCTTCTCTTGAAAGTGGCTTATGATACAACTTCAATCTATGACCATTCACAAGAAAAGTGACCTCTTCTTCATCTATTGTCCTGATTTTTATCGCTCCATTGTCAAAAAATTTCACAATTTCATATGGCCCAAGCCAATGTGTTTGGAATTTACCTTGAAAATATTTGAACTTTGAATCAAACAAGAGAGCCCAGTCACCTTCTTTGAACTTCTTTTCCTTGATGTATTTATCATGCCATCTAGTCCTTTGCTGCTGGACTATACTTTTTTTCTGAACTGCATCTTGTTTGATCTCATCCAATTCATTAATCTGCTCCAATCTATGCTTTTGTGCCTCTGTTAGATCTAGTCCTAACTGAACTGCCATTTTGAAAGTTTGAATCTGGAACTCTATGGGAAACAAAACTTTCTTTCCATAAACAAGTTCATAAAGAGTATGACTTGTTGTGCTTCTCCATGTAGTTCTATAGGCCCACAAGGCTTCAGGAAGCCTATGTGCCCAATATCTTCTATGTAAATGAACAGTCTTTGTTAGGATCCCTTCAATGACCTTATTAGTAGATTCCACTTGACCATTTGCTTGTGGATGATAGGGAGTAGATTTTCTGTGTCTGATTTTGTACCTCTCCATCATTTGTTCCACTAGCCTTGATGTGAATTGAGCTCCTTGATCTGTAACAATTTCCCTTGGGACACAAAAACGAGTAAAAATATCCTCAAAAAGAAAATTAACTACAGATGCTTCAGTAGCAAAAAGTAATGGCTTGGCCTCTACCCATTTGGTAACATAATCAGTGCAAAATAATATATATTTATTTTGTCTTGATGGAGGGATAATAGGTCCTACAAAATCCAAAGCCCATTTTTCAAAAGGTTCAATATGTACCTGAGGCTGCAATGGCATCTCACCTGAAGGAGAAGGTTTCCCTACCCTTTGGCAACTGTCACACCTTTTGACATACTATTTAGCATCTTTAAAAAGGGATGGCCAATAGTATCCTAAATGAAGGACCTTATAAGTTGTCCTCTTATCAACAAAGTGTCCGCCACAAGGTTCATCATGACATGCTTTGAGAATCTCAAGCATCTCATCTTCCCGAACACATCTCCTAATGATAAAATCTGGACCTGTCCTGTACAACTCATTAGCAACCCATGAATATTTTGCACTGTCATAAATGATTTTTCTTTTATCTCTTGCATTCATTATTGAAGGAAATTTCCCCGAAACTAAATAATTAGCAATGTCAGCAAACCAAGGAGTTTGGGTAGAAATTGCAAAAAGATATTCATCAGGAAATTGATCTTCAACTGGAGTGTCATCTTTGATGTTTTGGAGTCTAGATAGGAAATCAACTACTGTGTTTTGTTTACCTGGCCTATCTAGAATAGTAATGTTGAATTCTTGTAAAAGCAATAACCACCTTATGACTCTGCCATTAGTAATTGATATTTTCATTAAATATCTAATTGCAGAGTGATCTGTGTGAACAAAAGTTTCATAGCCTGTTATATAGTGTCTGAATTTGTTTATGGCATGAACAACAGCTAAAAACTCTTTTTCAGTTACAGTATAGTTTAACTCTAAAGGAGTCAAATTTTTACTGGTATAATATATGGCATAGGGAATTAGGTCTTTTTGTCCCAATACTGCTCCTAGAGCTGTATCTGAGGCATCTGTTGAAATATGAAAAGGTAGCTTCCAGTTAGGTCCCCTTAAAATAGGTGCTTCAGAAATTTTTGTTTTCAGGGTCTCAAAGGCTAACTAGCAGTCAGAACTCCATTTGAATTCACAGTCTTTGGTAAGTAATTTGAAGAGTGGAGATGCTATCTTGGTGAAGTTTTCTATAAATCTTCGATAATATCCTGTAAATCCTATAAAACTCCTAACATCTTTTTGACAACTTGGAATAGATAAGTTAGAGATGACTTCAACTTTTGACTCATCAACTCTAATCCCATCCCCTGAAATGTGATGTCCTAAAACAATTCCTTCAGTAAACATCATAAAACACTTCTCATGACTAAGTGAAAGATTGGTTCTTTACATCTTTTTAAAACTTTTTCCAAGTTTGCTAAGGCTTCTTCAAATGAGTTTCCATAAACTGTGAAATCATCCATATATACCTCTACACAATCATGTATTAGATCTGAAAATATTCCTAATAATCCCCTTTGAAATGTTGCAGGTGCATTGCATAATCCAAATGGAAATACTCGGTAAGCATAGGTACCCCAAGGACAGGTAAATGTGGTTTTGTCTTGATCCTCAAGTGCTACTTGAATTTTATTATAACCACTAAACCCATCTAGAAATGAGAAGTGCTTTTTGCCAGCTAAGGTATCTAACACCTGATCTATGAAAGGTAGGGGAAAATGATCTTTAAGAGTAGCTTTGTTTAATTCTCGGTAGTCAATACATACCCTCCATTTACCATTTTTTTTGGCACAATTACCAAAGGAGAAACCCACTGACTATCTGAAATAGGATAGATAAAGTTGACATTCAACAATTTCTGCAATTCTTCTTTAACAATCTCCCTAAGATTTGGATTCATCCGTCTTTGAGGTTGTCTGATTGGTTTACAATTTTCCTTTATGTAGATGTGATGAGTGCAAGTCTTGGGGCTTATCCCTTTCATATCAGTGTACTCCCATGCATATGCAGAAGAATGTCTCTGTAAAATCTTGACTAGCTCTTCTTGTTGAGATTTCTCTAAGTTCTTGTTTATGTTTAAGGTTTTTCCTGGAAATATCTCAATTGTAGAGCTGCCAAATTTATCCATGGAATAAAGAGACATCTGCCTTGATGATAAAAACTCAATGTTGGATTCTTCTTGAAATTGTTCATGTTTGTATTCCGAAGAGGATTCAAAGTTTTCTAAGGTATTCAGAATCTGGCTATCTTCACTAATTTCTGAAATTGTGAAGAGAGGTTGTATGTCTTCTTCATCTTCAATCCATTGAGTATCATCTAATTCTGTAATTGTCTTTGCTGGAGGATACAAGGTAAATTTCTTGGTTGAACTACCATCAAAGATGTACATATCACCAGATCTACAACTAATGAAAGCATCAGTTGTAGCTAACCAAGGTCTTCCTAATATAATAGGATGCCCTCCTAGATTATTCTTAGGAGTTAGGATCATGAAATCCACATGGTACTCCCAAGAATCTAGGGACACTGGAATGTCTTCTATTACCCCATCAGGTTTGATCACAGATCTGTCTGCTAATTGTAATAATGTGGGTGTAAAGAGAAGATTATGAAGTTTCAGTTTATCCATGATTTGTCTACTCATGATATTGATTGCTGCTCCTAAATCAATGAGTGTGTTTTGGATTTCAATTCCATTGATGTGAATTTTAACAACTGGATTTCCTGGGTCTAGATACTTTAGAATAGCAATCTTACCCATCATGATATCTGCTATTTTTCCTGCCAGTTGAATTTTCTTTGTCTCTCTTATTCTTTTTCTTGTTTTCTTCATGCTCAACTCCTTTATTGTCTTTGCTAAAATTGGAATTTCCTTGATAGCTTGTAATAATGGAATCTTAATGCAAACATTTCTCAGTTCATCTAGGAAATCATAATTAGGCACCATAATTTGTTTTTCTACACCCCTATCAATTTGTAATCTTTCTGGAAAGGGAGGTGTAGAAGTGGATGTTGATGGCTGCTCTAATACAGGAGTTGAAATTATTGGTTATTTTTGTTTTAGTTTTTCAATGTTTGGGTCCTGAAAAGATGTGTCTTCTTCAAGAATTTTATTTTCCCGTAGAGAATCTTCCTCAGAGTTTTCTTGTTCTTGTATGATCACAGAAGGTTTCCACTTTTCAAGTATTCTTCCAGACCTAAGTTGAACATTACTAAGGTCTAGAGGAGTGATTAAATAGATTGGAAACTGTTGGCCTTCTATCATGTATGTATTCTGAGGATTTTTATTTTTGGGGTTTGGTATGGGTTGAGCAGGCAACTGATTTGATTTCTGAGGAAATGGTAATCGAAGTGGTTGATTTTGATGTTGTGGGTTCTGAGGATTCTGTTGAGGATTTTGTTGAGGACTTCGAGGAGAAAAGTGTAGGTATGGTGGATAGGATGGTGGATACTGATAGTACTGAGAGTATCTTCCATAGGGATTTTGTGCTCCTTGTGCCCAAGCTTGAGATTGATTTTGAAATTGGGGCCAAGGTTGCTGCCAAGAATTCCAATTTGGTGGAGGTTGGTTATACATTTGATCATGGAATCCTTGTGTTTGAGGTCCTTGCTAAGGCCTTCTAGAGACAAAATTGAGAGATTCTGTGGAATTTGTAGGAGTTTCCTCTTGAAAGGCAGCTTTAAGACCAAGAAGTGAAGGAAAAATTTTGGTCTCATGTTTTTCTGAACAAATTACACAAGTCTCTACAAATTTTTCATCCAAAGGACATTCTCTCAAGGCATGCTTCCTTCTACATTTGGGACAAAATATTGCTAAGGCATCAGATTCAGATTTTTGCTTATTTTGTAACTTAAGGGTGTCTATTTGTTCACTAAGACTCCCTAAGATGTCAGATTTGAATTCATCAAGCATATGTCCTATCTCTGCCCTACTTACTGTCCCAGAAGCAGACTTACTTGCCCTTGCAAGAGCAGGTTCTCTTGGACCTTTTATAGTTTTGGATTTCCCTCTTGAAAGGTTGATACATAACTCAGATATTTCAAGTAATGTGAGCTGAGATATATCCCTTTTTCCCATCATGTTAAGGATATCCAACCATTCATCCCTAATTGTCTTCAACAAGAGAGCTTTTAAGGTGTCTTGATCTAAGTTCTCCATTTTTTCTCTTTTGATGTTGTAATGAAATCTCTCCAACAAATCTTCCAGGTTTTCATCTTATTTTTGTAACATCTTAAACACTTCCTCCTTATGATTGATTGGCATACAATAATCCAAATACCTCTCTAGAAATGCTTGTTTCGTGTCTTCCCATGTCCTAATAGAACTGTTGATCAAACTCATAAACCACTTCAATGTTGCTCCTTTCAATGTTGAAGGAAATAGTTTAAGTTTTTGAGCATCTTGTAAGTAGTCATAAGTTCTACATAGGACTTCAAATTCAAATAGGAAGGTTTCAGGATCTTCAGTTTTAAGTCCATAGAATTTTGGAAGGACGGAGGGTGAAATGTTTTTCATAGTTGTATTGGTTTCTTCATCTACTATAGGAAACCCAAAAGAGTTTCCCATTTCTCTTCTACCTCTTCCTGTAATTTCTTCTCCTTCTGCACCTCTACCTCTACCTCTACCCCCTCCAAATAATGTGTGTTCTCCATTAAAGACTCCTCCTCCCCCTTCTTCTGCCATAGTTGATTCTTCTGTGGAAGTGGAAAAAATTGTATCTCTAGCAAGGGTCCTTGAATCTTCTCCTAAGACAGGTTCAGTGGATGAAGTGGAAGGTCTTTTTAATGGAATATCTGATCTTAATTCTTCTGGAATTCTAGGATCAGTAAAGGATGGAGTGTGGGTCTGAGTTGGAGATGTACTGGCTCTTGATCTAGGTGAAACAAGTGGTGTTCTAGGAATCAAACTTCTGCTTCTTATGAATCTACCCCTTGAGTCTCTCTCTCTACGCATATCATTGTTTTTGGGAGTTAAGAAACAAGACTACCTAGTTACACTTCCCCGGCAACAACGCCAAAATTTTTGTGCTCAACCTAGTGTTGCCTAAATTGAGTTCATTAATTGTCAACCAGGGTTGGTAAACTACTGAAGTGTGGTGCACTATATGTGCCTAGGTATTTTTTTCTCACTACGTTGTGTTTAGTGTTTTATGATGTTTTTGGTTTTATGGTTTTGTGTTTGAAAAGGGAAAGAACTAAGTGCTGGTGAAAAGAAGCTATTGGTTATTTAAAACAGAACAAAGCCTAAACTATGGATGACAAACAACAAATGCAAAGCTTGATAATGACTTCATTGCAAAAATAAATCACAACATGAGCTTGAACTTATCCAATTCATTCATTAAAGGTGTGTTGGAAGAGCTTGAGAAATGGACAAGTTAAGTGTAAATGAATTTCTCCTAAATAAACAATCAACTCACAATATTACAAAATGATTATTTGTAACACAGTAAGGTTTCTATTCTAGATTAACCTATGATGCTGAAGTTACCCTATTCTGCAACTTGACTTATCACTTCTAGGCCTTATTCATAAGTTTTGAGATTTTCTAAAATGATGCTTGGGAAAAAAGCTATAGGTGAGTTTGTGAAAGATTTGCAGAGTGATCAAAGCCTTAAACTGATATTACTGGCCCCTGTTCATGTGATGATGTATCAATATAAATTCAGAACAAAAGTAAGTTTGTAAATAATGAAGGCTGAAAGACTAATTTTGACAAATAATACTACTTGAAATATAATGGATAACCTAGGCTAGAAAGCGGTCTATCAATCTTAAAAGACAGTGACTACAACTTAAACTAGAATGCCATTAATCTTTTCTTGAAACAAAATGAACTGAGACTAAACTAGAGTGCTTCTAATCTACTTGAAGTATAGTGAACAGAGTTAAACTAAAATGCCATTATCAAACTGGAAATGTAGTGACAGAGCTGAACTAAATGCAATCAACCTCCGGAGTGCTCTAACTAAATTAACATGCAACTAGTCTATGGAATTCTACAACCCATCTCGTTCAATAGGAATGATATTTTGGAAGAGTTTGTAAAACAAGTATGGTTGTATTATTCAGTGCAATTGAACATAAACATAAAATTGAAAGCAAATACAACTAGAATCTAAGACACCACAACTATTTCTTATTCATTGTTAATGATGTTTTGGAAGAGTTTGTAGGAGTAAGACCGGCTGTGACACTTAGTGTAAACAAGTATAAATCATAAAATTCGAAAGGAAATGCAACAAAAACCTACAATACCACAGCTATGCCTTATTCATCGTGATGATATTTTGGAAGAGTTTATAAGAGTAAGTCTAGCTGTGATAATTAATGTAAACAAGTATGAACATAAACTTCAGAAACTTGCCTAAGCTAGAAATGAAAACGAGACTAAAATCCTTATCTAAACAGTATAAACAAGGCTGCTCAGGTAGCAGGGGCCCTCTACCACCGAAGTAGCACGAAATATACTTCAAGATTGACTCAACGCTTTCAAGGAAATGGTACTTCTTTCATTAAAAGAGAAATTACTTCAAAACAGAGTGTTTTCAAACTTCTGCAATCTAGCAATCAACCACAAAATCTAACCTTGTCCCTCGGTTTCCCGAGCCATATTTGTAACAAATTTACATAACTGTCTTGAGATAACCTAGGGATAATTGTCTTTCCAAATAAAAACCAAACTAGGACTCTGATGGTGGTCACGTAATATAATTAAGGGCATCTGGACTGTCCTTGTCCTATTAGGAGTCTCTTTCCTAGTTTGAGTTCCCACGTACATAACCGCCTACAGAATTCCGTTCAAACTTCGTGGAGAGAAACACATGATGAGGGAATGATGTGGAATACGACCATATGTGTTTTCCTCTGAGATGACACCTGGAACCTGCGTAGACATGAAGACAGCTGCAGATCGGCAACTAGCTACAGAATGTTTGTATTCTGTAGCTAGATCTAGTTCAAAAAGTACTACAATGACAAAATCATAAAAACATAGCAAGTTAGTCATGATATTAATTCTTAAAGCAATTTTAACTAATTCTAATGATCATTTGAGCCTGTGATTAATAATGGACGAAGGAAATGGAGTGGAATGTGGTGGAAGAAAGAACATCTTTGGAGCTCAACAAGTAATCAGTTAACTCAGTTAGGTGAGTTAAAGTTAGTTGAAGTAGTTGTAATTGTTTGTTGCACTAGTGAGAGATCAAGTGAATTAAATCATATTTAATTCACAATCAGTGATCTGCCATGCAATTGATGAGTTACTATTAATAGTTGCATGCATGTCAGTTCTAGTGGAGACCCAGTTGAGACAAAGGTTAAAGGGATGTTAACTATCAGTTGTATCATTAATAGGTTTTCCACATGCGAAGACATCCATTGGATTTCTCATGATCCTTGCACAGTTTTGGAAGGCTGAAATTACTGAAGAATAGGGATTTCATTCCACATGAATTGCGCAAGCATGGAAAGATGATTAGAGGCTGAGAATTTGCTAAATGTTGGTCGATTCTGTCTGGATTTGTGTGATACAGTTGTGAGAGTGCAGGAGACTCTTGTGAGAAGAGTGCATTTTAATTGTTTCATGATTCCATGGTGAATATACAATAGAAGATAGAGGGGTTTTGAGCAGCAAACTTTCCTCGGGAAAATATCTGTGTTGTGGTTTGATTTGATTATTTCTTTACTTGTTGTGATTGGCAATCATATTTATTTTCCGCAATTTATTTATAGAAGGATTCAATATCTATCTTTAGTACATTTCTTTATCGGATTGAATCCATTGATATACATATGTTTGTATAATTTCTACATGGTATCGGAGCACAGGAAATCACTATAGTGGAGGAGAATTTGAGTTTGTGACTGAATAGAATTCGAATTTGCAAAATTATTCTTGGTGCGACAGGTGAATGATCAGGATTGAGATGGCTTTCAATGGCTTGAGATTGGAGTATGCAGTGGAGAGCAGTTCTAATTATATTGCGTGGAAAGACAGGATGGAGGCAGTACTGGAGGACAATGGGTTGAAAAAATTCATTGATAATGACATTCCAAAACCCGCTGCAGCAGATGCCGCAAATATTGATGCTTGGCAAAAGAAGGTTGCAAAGGCGAGGAGGATCTTACTGGAAGGAGTACGAGACCACATTGTTTCAAGTCTCCATGGAAAAGTGACACCATATGAAATTTGGAAAGCTTTGATAGATCTGTTTCAAAGCAACAGTGATCATAGAAAATTGGCACTGAAGGACAACCTCAGGAAAATCAAAATGGAGAAAGGCGACACCATTCCGAAATATTAACAAACATTTTCCAATGTCGGGATGAGCTTGGGAGCATCGAAATTACTGTCACGAATGATGACTTGGTGAGCCTATCTCTTCTAGGAATTCCCAAGAGTTAGCATAGTTATCAGGACTCTATCAATAGGAGGGAGAATATGCCAGATTGGGAATGACTTTGGTCGGATTTGGTGCAAGAAGAATTCAGGCGATATACCAGGGATGGATCTTCATCTAAGACAGATGATGAAGAAAATTTCACTTTGGTTTTCAAGGTGAAGAAAGGGAAAGGAAATAAATCCTATTCCAAATCTGAGTCCGACAAAGATGGCAAGAAGCGAGACATGTCCAGAGTGAAGTGTTTTCACTGTCACGAGCATGGACATTATGCCACTATTTGTCCACAAAAGAAGAAGAACAAGAAGGCTTCAGGATCTGCAGCTAGTGAGGATTTGGCCTCGCAATTTGAGCTTGAATTCTTACTCATTGCATGCATGGTGTCAAGTGCAATGGGATCAGTGTGGTACTTGGATAGTGGTGCCTCTTTCCACATGACGGGAGACAAAGAAATTTTCAATAGCTTTGAGGAGAAGGACCTCCAGATGCATATCAAAATGGGTGATGATGGATGGTATAGTGCTACCGGGATTGGTACAGTTACCTTCCAGAGATAATCAGGTAAACCCTTCTTATTAAAATATGTAATGCGTGTACCAGGCCTGAAGAAAAATTTAGTTTCAGTCGCAATGTTGGAGAATAGAGGCTATGGTGTGGTTTTCAGTGAAGGGAAAGCTTTCCTTTGACACAAAGCCATAGGACAAGCCAAGAAGATTGGGATTCATGTGAAGAATCTCTATAAACTTGATGTAGATGGTTATGCAACATTGATGGGTAAGGCGGACAAAGTGGTGAGCCGAGATGAGGGTGAATTATGGCACAATAGATTGGGCCATCTACACCACGAAGCCTTGAAGGTCATGTAGCATATTTATATGGGTCTTCCCATGGATACTCTTGCGTAGTTAGACACATGAAAGGGGTGTACTATGGGGAAGTATGAAAAGGCCACTTTTCACGAGAAGGAGAATTGAGCTTCAGAAATCCTTGAGAGAGTTCACTCAGACGTGTGTGGACCATTCTCTACTACTTCGACAGCAAAGTACAAGTACTATGTAATATTTGTTGATGATTTTTCTAGAAAGTGTTGGATCTACTTCATGTAGAAGAAAGGTCAGACGTTCTCAAAATTTCTTGACTTCAAAGAATTGGTGGAGAAAGATATGGGGAAGAATGTGAAGGCTCTTAGGAGTGACAATGGTGGTGAGTACATCTCAAATGAATTCAATAAATTCTGTAGAAAAGAAAGAATTCAGAGAGAGTTGATTGCACCTCATAACCCACAACATAATGGGGTCACAGAAAGAAATAATAGAGCAATTTTGGGTGTAGCACGAGCAATGTTGCATGATCAGGGCCCATATTTATATCTGTGGGTGGAGGAATGCAACACAATATTATTTGTGAAAAACCATAGTCCCGATCAGATACTTGGCATGAGTACATTAGAGGAGGATTTTCAGGTAAGAAACCTGATGTTTTATATTTTAAAAATTTTGGCTCATTTGTTTATGTGCATGTGACCAAAGACGCCAGGAAGAAGCTCGAACCAAAAACTAAGGTTGGGATATTTGTAGCGTACACTGATACTCCCCACAACTATCGGGTGTATTTTCCAAATAGCAGTATGACTGTTGTGAGACGGGATATAAAATTTGATGAGGAGAAAGTCATGCGATTTTCCCTTGAAGAGGGATATGGATTTACATGTAGATGAAGAACTCTTGGATCCAAATAATGAACCTCAAGAAGTGGAGAAAACACATGCAGAGGATCATGGAGTGGCAGAAAACACTCATGCAAATCCATCCACCAGAAATGGTAGAAGGCGCACCACGGAAGCTGATATATTGAGACTTGATGCGGCAGAGTATGTAGGAGCACCTACTTCACTGTGCTGATAGAGACAGTCTCCAGACAGGTTTACTCGATACATGGCTCTTATGAGAAAGTGTATTGTGACAGAACCATCCTCCTTTGAGGAAGCAGTGCAACAACCAATTTGGGTTGACGCTATGGTTGAGGAGTATGAATCCATTGTCAAGAACAGTTCCTAGGAAGTTGACCCAAGACCGGTCAGAAAATCAATTGTTGGATCTAGATGGATCTTTAAGGTGAAGCAGGTGGCAAATAGGAGTGTGGAGAAGTACAAGGCCAGATTTGTGGCCTGAGGATTCTCACAAGTTGAGGGGATTCACTATGAGGAGAATTTCATACCAGTTGCAAGGTACTCTTCCATTAGATCTATCCTTGCACTCTCAACGCAGATGGGGTGGCACATTCATCAGATGGATGTAAAAACTGTGTTTCTCAATGGAGTTATTGAGGAAGAAGTGTACATAGAGAAGCCAGAAAGGTTTCGAGATGTTTGATAGTGAGTCACATGTGTACCGACTCAAGAGAGCATTGTATGGGCTGAAGCAAGCACCTAATGCATGGTACACTCGGATTGACAGTTATTTCACCGGGTTGGGCTTCACCAAAAGTGAAGTGGATGCGAACCTGTACCAGATTGTGGTTGATGGTAAGCTCTTGATTATCGTACTTTATGTTGATGATTTAATTTTTATAGGTGATGAGCAACTGATAAATTCTTGCAAGGAGGATCTTGCAAGGGATTTCGAAATGAAGGACATGGGACTCCTTCACTATTTCCTTGGTTTGGAAATATGGCAGCGGGATGGTGATCTATTTGTTTCTCAAGGAAAGTATGCCAAAGAGATTCTGGGTAAGTTTCACATGGAGAGCTGTAAACCCATGGATACTCCTCTTCAAGGAAATTGGAGGAAAGAGGATGTTACTTTAGGAGAAGTAGTGGATGTTACTGTCTACAGGCAGCTAGTGGGTTCACTGATGTACTTGGTGAACACTAGACCATATATTTTCTACGCAGTTAACCAGCTGAGTCAAGCTATGGTTAAGTCGACCAAGCTCTTTTGGAAGGTGGGGAAGCATGTCTTGAGATATATCAGGGGCACTACAAATTATGGATTATGGTACACACAGATAGAGGGAGTGAAGCTTCAAGGCTTCATGGATGCAGATTGGGCAGGAAGCCCATTAGACGGATGAGAAAATTGGGAGGGATCTTCAGCATAGGGTCGACAACAATTTCTTGGTACAGCAGGAAGCAATGATATGTGGCACTTAGTTCAGCCAAGACAGAGTACATGGCAGCAAGTCAGGCTGCATGTGAGGCCATCTGGATGAGAAAGATCATGGTTGGTTTGTTTGGTTCTCAAATGGATCTGACGGTGATACATTGTGATAACTAGAGTTGTGTTAAACTCTCGGTTAATCCGGTATTCCATGATAGGTCCAAGAACATAGATATCTGGTACCACCATCTCAGATATTGTGTTTAGAGGTGCATTATGTTACTTCAGTACATTCCCACGGAAGATCAGGATGTAGATATTTTGATGAAGGCGCTCGCAGGGAGAAAATTAGAATACCATAGAGGAAGGATCATGGTGGCAGATAATCCATTTATTGTTGAGAGGGAGTGTTGAAATTCAACAATAAATTGCAGCACACACACTAGTGTGGGACCACAGGTCTTAGCGATACATTAGTGTGAAAGCCAATTTAATTTAATAAATTGGTGCAATGTCTAATTTAATTTTCCCTTAATTAAATTGGACAATAAAATGTAATTTTATCTCATAATCACTTGTAATAGTTAACTAAGTGAGTTAAACTGAGTTATCTCATGAATTTCGAGTTGAGGGTGGTTGATGAGGCATGAAGAGTGATTCTATTAATTATGGAATTCGAATTGCAGTTGGTGCATTAGTTTAATGCATGAGTAATCAGTTAACTCAGTTAGGTGAGTTAAAGTCAGTTGAATGAGTTGTAATTTTTTGTTGCACTAGTGAGAGGTCAAGTGAACTAAATCATATTTAATTCACAATCAGTGATTTTCCATGCAACTGATGATTTATTATTAATAACTGCATGCATGTCAGTTCTAGTGGAGACCCAGTTGAGACAAAGGTTAAAGGGATGTTAAATATCAGTTGTATCATTAGTAGGTTGCCCGCATGCAACCAGACATCCATTGGATTTCCCATGATCCTTGTGCAGTTTTGGAAGGCTGAAATTCCTAAAGAATAGGGATTGCATTACACATGAATTGTGCAAGCAAGGAAACCTTATTAGAGCCTGAGAATTGGATAAGTGTTGGTCGATTTTTTTTGGGTCAGTGTGAGACAGTTGTGAGAGTGCAAGAGACTCTTGTGAGAAGACTGCATTGTAATTGTTTCATGATTCCATGGTGAATATACAATAGAAGATAGAGGGGTTTTGTGCAGCAATATTTCCCTAGGAAAATATATATGTTGTGGGTTGATTTGATTCTTTCTTTACTTGTTGTGATTGGCGATCGTGTTTATGTTCTGCAATTGATTTGTAGAAGGATTCAATATCTAGCTTTAGTACATTGCTTGATCGGATTGAATCCATTGATATACATATGTTTGTATAATTTCTACAGGTATTGTGTGATGTTTCTCCTCTTGATGTGTTTGATGTATTATTATTCCAACCATACTTGTGGAAGTGACATGTTGTGTATGAGTCTAGGCCTCATTCTGTTATTATTACTTTGGGAAATAAGTTGTACAAGATACTGGAGGTAGTACTGCCTTCTGCCATCTCTTTGAGTATTGCAAAGAAATGCAGTAATATTATTTCCCAAACCAGGAATTTTTTTTCATTACGATTCGCCCACAGGGCAAGAAGAATATTGTAACTGCAACCTCCAAACAAGGCTCCCCTACGCGGCAACAACATATGGACAAATTCATGGAGGAATACAAGGAAATTTTCTCCTCACCCACAAGGGTTCCTCTACACTGTCAGGTCAAGCACTCCATTGATATGACCCCAGGTGCATCTCTGCCTAATGGGCCGATCTATCGACATTTTTTTGTAGAGAATGATGAAATAAAGAAGCAAATCCAAGAGTTGTTGCAGAAAGGGCACATAAGGCCAAGATCCTCACATGTACTATCTAAGGTTGATAAAGCAACGATATTTATTGAACGTATCCAACATGTCCACCAGTAGGTCCATGATATATTGGAGAAATTCAATTCCAAGTACAAGCAGCAACATGATCAACATCGGGTGCCACACAGGTTCCAGGTGGGCGACAAAGTTTGGTTGCATTTGCAGAAATAACTCCTAACCGAAGCTTAGTGGAAGCTCATACCACTCTAATATGGGCCTTACACCATTATCAAGACTGTGGGAGACAATGCACTTGAACTCAACATTCCCCCATTCCTTGGCCGACACCCAGTGTTCAATATGGATCGCCTTTAGCCATACTTTCCACCATTACTGAACACAGCCGACATTACAAAACAACTCACACCAATAGAGTTAAACCCAAACTGTGTGGAACAAGACACAAATGATCGGATCATGGACACACAGATCAAGAATAACCGACAAAAAATGATCTAACTATATCGATTTTTCAAAGCAAGCCAACTCCTTCACTAGGGAAAGTGGCTCACCAGGGACCAAGTTCAGCAGAAGTTTCCTCATCTGATGGAGGAAATCAATGCAATAGGGACCATTGCTTCCTAAGGGGGGAGGAATGATCTAATTGGATATTGGTGTCCACCCACCTATTCCATTTGGACCTCCACTATTGTTTATTTTAGTTTTTCAGTTTCCTTAATTGTAGCACAATTTACTATTTTTGGCAGTTTTTCGGGTCCTGAACTTCTGGAACCATTTTAGGCCCTAAACGAAGTTTTTTTGGAAAATAATTGTTGGAAAATGTGATTATTCAACTCATAATTCACCATTACTTGTTATATTCCTCAGATAGATCTTTCTAACGAGGTATCATGTGCGTCAAACATATATCGTATGCCAAAGTTACGACCCTGGGAAATTGATGTACCAATTTACCCCAACGGAGCCCATAGTTTGGCGTTTCATCTTCTAGGGTTATTTTTTTGGATACTTATGGTTTTCCATTGTTTCTCTAATAAATAGGCCTTCGAGCCTCATTGTAACATAGTTCAGAGGCATGTAACTGCCACATCTCTTAGAGATAAGCTACCATCGCCCTAGCTAGTTTATGTCCATTCTATCTGTAAACATACTTTAGTTATTTGATATTAATGAAATGAAGTTTTATTTCTGTTGCATCTATGTTTTTATGTTTATTTATGTATTTTATTGTGTTCCTGCATAAATCCGGATCAACATGCAGTGGGAATATTGACCAGGTTTATGTCAAAACTAGAGAAGGAGCATTGGACAACAGTGAAGCAGGTTTTCATATATTTGCATGACACTAGTGATTATGGTCTATGGTACCAAGGAATACCAATATTGGACATAGTTTTGGACTTTTTTGGCTTTTTTGATGCACACTATACTAGAGATCTGGATCAAAGAAGATCTACAAGTGGGTATGTGTTTAGCCTATTTGAAGGTGCAGACAGTTGGATGAGTGAAAGACATTTTGTAGTGGCTCTTTCAACTACAGAGGAAGAATACATGGTAGCCACTCATGCAAGAAAGGAAGTAGTTTGGTTGTAGAGATTGTGTTCAAGTATGGGGTTGGTGCAACAAGCTATAAGGATAGACTGTGATAGCCAAAGTGCAATTTTCTTGGTTAAGAACCCTGCTTATTATTCAAAGACAAAGCACATTGATGTTTAGTATTACTTTGTGAGAAATGTGATTGAGGATAAAAAGGTGTTGCTAGTAAAGGTGGACACTTTGAAGAATGTTGTAGATGCATTGACGAAGTCTGTAAGCACTAAGAAGTTATCTTTGTGTAGAGAAACGATGGGCATTGCAGGGGTGGTCCAATGACAAAGCTCTTTTGGAAAGAAAAAAATAAGTGGGAGAATGTTGGGTGTGTATTATATTATTTCCATGAGTAGACCCATGCACAAATCAGGGGGGTGACCCCCCCCCCCCCCCCCCTTCGTTGTGTCGAGCGTAAGGGGGGTCATAAGGGGGGTGCAACCCCCCTTGTCGGGGGGCGGTAGGCCCCCTACATGGGGTTCCACCGGGAAATATTTTTTGGACCCTATATTAGTTGAGCAGACCTACCTATGATTTTGTGCATGGGTTAGCACATGGTTTTGGGAATGATGGTTTTCCAATCCATGTTATTTTGTAGATCTGATCAAGGGAACTATGATTATGTTCTAATCCAGGGTTAATGGATTGTATTTTATGAATGCTTTGGCATGTATATATATGTATTGTAACATTGAAAATAATTTAATGAAAAATCAAGTTGGTAGTCCTGGTTTTGGGATCCAAGGGAAAATATCTGCGTATATTTGTTTTATGCTGTATGCTCTCACTATTATTTATTTTTTGTTTTAAGATTTCATTTGCAGATAATTTCTGTATAGGATTAAAACCTACAGATTGACCATGGTCAACAAATATTGATATGGTTAATGATACCCATGTGTTAATGAGTTACTATAATTAATTGATCCATGAGTTAAAGGATTAATTTGGTAATTAATTAGTTAATGAGACAAGGGGTATGTGGCTAACTATGACATCTAACTAATGTTGAATAATAGTTTGCATTAATTAAAATAGGTCAATACATGCTATGGTTTTAATGGTGGTTAAATTATGACAGACTATGGTCCATAATGATGAACATTAATAACTAGAGGTGAACCATGATCATGTTAGGTCCCTATATTACTATTATAGTCCCTTATTGTTCTTAGTGTAACCCCCTTATTGTTATTGTTGTACCCCTGTAACCCCCACATTGTTATTATTGTGCCCTTACATTATTATTGTTAGGTCGGCTAGGATTACATTATGGCCCCATGGACTCCCATATATAGAAAGGAGTTTTGGTCATTTGTATCATTCAAGAATTGTTCATTAATGTGATGTATTGGAGATTTCCCCCCTGAAGTGGCTGATTTATAAGGCGTTGATCTCTCTTTTCTTCTATTTTTGGAGTTGGTTTCTTAACATTTGGTATCGGAGCTTTGGATTCTAGGGTTTTGCTGCTCCAAACAGGTCATCATGGAATTTTCACTATAATTTTTTTTTTCTACGAAGGTTCAGATGCTGAAATTTTCACATAGTGAAGCTAATATCTCGAGGAACCTCTTGTAAAAATTTCAGATCTTGGTTCGCAATATTTTCAGAGATATGATCTCTGGAAGTTAGGGATTTTTCAGGCTCCTGAATTTCACCTGAAACAGGTCATCGTGGAATGTGCGTTATAACTTTCTATCTACGAAGTTTAAAAATTGGAAATTTTTACAGAGCGAAGCTGCAATACTGAGGAACCTCCTATAAAAATTTCAGATCTTGGTTAGCAATATTTTTGGAGCTATGATCTGTGGAAGTTAGGGTTTTTTCAGACTCCCGAATTTCATCTCAAAGAGGTGACCGTGGGAAAATCATCATAACTCTCTCTCTGAGCATCGAATTGGAATTCTGTAAAAATTGGCTGTAGGTACACAGACTGCAGTTTCATTGTTATCAATTTCAGATATGAAGGAGGAAACAGTGACACGTGGCACACCATAAAAGTTCACTCTACTGAACGAGTCCATAATTAGGTCATTGTGAGAGATTGGGCATAACTTTGCCTTGAAGAATCCAAATCAGGTTAGACCTATGGCATTTGAACGAAGCTTCAGAGGGATACTACAGGGCCAAATTTTAGATATTGAGGATCTGCAATTATTGAGATAATTCAATTTTAATATCGAGCTCCTCAAAAGCAAGAAAAAGGTGTGTATTTGTTTTCTGAATTGCATAAGTCTTGTTTGAAGAATCAAGTTGAATTGATTCCAAGGCAATATTGTAGAATAGATATCAGTATTGGGTTTAAAATGCCCCCTAAAAAGAATTCAACACCCATTAAGCCTTTAGAAGGCTCTACTATGACTCATGAAGATGAAGAATGACAACATGACATATCAAAATTACAAGAGAAAGTGCAACAAATTTTGCTGTCGCAAAGAGCAACAAAAAATGACATGGAAGTTTTGAAGAAAGGCATGGAAACTAAGATGGATGGTTTGAAGAAAGGCATGGAATCTAAGATGGATGGTTTGAAGAATGACATGGAAGCTAAGATGGATGGCATGGAATCTAATATGGATGACATGGAAGCTAAGATCGATGAAAAATGGAAAACATGAAGAATTATCTAAAAGCAGACATGGAAGGTTTGACAAAGTTGATACAAGAAATGTTTCCTAATGGTGAAAAGATAGTAGAGGAAACTCATGATGAGAACAAAATAAATGTTAATCGTGATTTCATAAGCTCTAATGTTGGAGGGAAGAACCACCATATTCCAAAAATGGATATGAGGAAGTTTGATGGCAAGGATCCCATAACATGGATACTACATATGGAGCAATATTTTGATCTCAATAATGTGCAAAACACACAAAAGGTATGCATTGCAACTTTACATTAAGAAAAAAATACATTTGTATGGTATCGATGGCTTTACTCTCGTAAAAAAATTGTCACTTGGTCAATTTTTATGGAGGAAATGATAACACATTATGAGGATACAAAGAGCAATACCTTCTTTAGCCAATTTATAAATCTCAAACAAAAGGGTTCAGTGGGGGAGCACATTGAGGACTTCCAAAAATTGAATATAAGGGTAACTGATATGCCAGAGGAACACGGGATTGATATCTTCATAGGGACTTTAAAGGATAAAATCCAACATTAAGTTCACGTTTGGGAACCTGATTCATTAGAGAAGGCATTCAGGTTGGCAAGAAAAATTGAATGTAAAATTATGGCAACAAGGAAGCCTACCACTCACATCTATAAAGATGGAATTGTTGCTACTCCTAGATTTCCACAACCTACATGGTTGACACCACAACAATTGGAAGAAAAAAGAGAAAAAGGGCTTTGCTAAAGTTGTGATAAAAAATACACTAAAGGTCATAAGTGTGCTGAGAAGAAATGATTTTACATAGATTGTGAAGAGGAGGAAGAAAATGAACAAGAAACTTCAAAGGAAGAGGATATACACCAGGAACCAACCCTAGAAGAAGAAGAAATGAGTCCGACCATATCGTGTAATGCATTGGTAGTAATTACCACTCCTCAAACTCTCAAGATAGGACATATCAAGAATAAAAATGTAATAGTGTTGATTGATTCGGGTAGTACCCATAATTTTATTCATTGTAAGGTAGCCAAGGAATTGAATTGTTTCCTATACCCAGCACCAGAATGTCAAGTGATGATTGCAAATGGAGGAACTATAAATTGCTCTGGAAAATGCCATAATATCAAGCTATCCATGGGAGAATATGTATTGAATATTCAAATGCTTTCCACTCCAATGGGAGGTGTTGATGTTGTACTAGGAGTACAATGGTTACAATATTTGGGGACGATAGCTTTTAATTTTCAAGAAATTTTCCTGAAATTTTTTTCGGAAGGAAAGGAAATCGAATTATGGGGTATTGCAGGGAAGCTAGGAAAGATAATAAGCTCTAATGTCATGACAAAGCTTCTTAAGAAAGAAAAACAAGGCGTAATTGCACAATTATGCTCACTAGAAGTTCCAACATCAAAATCACCTATTTCTCCAGATCTCCAAAAGTCTTGGACAATCATTCCAAGGTGTTTGAAACTCCCAAAGGACTTCCACCTATTCGTGATCATGATCATGCTATTCATTTGATTCCAGGAAGTGTTCCTCCAAACATCAGGCCTTACAGATATCCTTATGTCCAAAAGAGAGAAATTGAACATATGATTGCAGAAATGTTAGAGGCTAGTATAATTCAACCTAGTGAAAGTTCTTTCTTTGCTCCAGTAGTATTGGTGCACAAGAAGGACGGATCATGGCGCATGTGTCCGGATTATAGGGAGCTCAATAAGCTCACTATTAAATATAAATTTCCCATTCCTGTGATTGATGAATTATTGGATGAATTACATGGAGCAATTTATTTTACTAAGTTGGATCTTCATTTAGGATATCATCAAATTAGAATGAAGACTGAAGATATTCCGAAAACAACATTTTGAACTCATGAGGGTCATTATGAATTTTTGTTCATGCCTTTTGGCCTTACCAATGCACCTTCTACATTTCAAGGGTTGATGAATTCCATTTTAAAACCCTTCCTTAGAAAATTTGTGCTAGTATTTTTTGATGATATACTAATGTACAACAGGTCTTGGAAGGATCATGTTCAACATGTTGACAGGGTGTTCAAACTATTGGAGGAGAAACAATTATATGCAAAAATATCCAAATGTTTCTTTGGAGTACAAGAGGTGGAATATTTGGGTCATATTGTATCTCACGAGGGTGTTAAAGTAGACCCTAACAAAATTAAAGCCATTAAGGAATGGAAAGTCCCCACAGCCATAAAACAGTTGCGTGGATTTCTCGGGTAAACATGGTATTATCACAAGTTTGTTAAGAAAAATGGGAGAATAACACCACCTCTAACAACATTATTGAAGAAAAATGCATTTTCATGGAGTACTGAAGCAACTAAGGCCTTTTAACATCTTAAAGAGGCAATGTGCCTAGCACCAGTCTTAGCTACGCCAAAATTCACAAAAACCTTTATTGTGGGATGTGATGCCTCAGGAAATGGAATTGGTGTCATTTAATACAAGAAGGAAGACCCATTACTTTTGAAAGTCGTCCAATCAAAGGAAAGAATTTACAAAAGGCTATTTGTGAGAAGGAAATGTTGGCAATACTACATGCACTAAAGAAATGGTGACCTTACCTAATGGGAAGACACTTCAAGGTAAAAAATGATCATGATAGTCTTAAACACTTTTTGGAACAAAGAATATCTTCAGAAGAGCAACAAAAATGGGTCACAAAGATGTTGGGTTACGACTTTGAAATCATCTACAAAAAAGGGAAGCTAAATGTTGTTGCAGATGCACTCTCAAGAAAGGATGAAGAGGTGGAAGTATTACTTTGTGCCATTTATATTATCCAACCAGATTGGATAACCGAAGCAAGGGATGAATGGAAGAAGGACGAAGAAGTATGGACACTCATTCAAAAGTTGCGCCAAGATCCTAGTACAATGATACATTTAGTTGGAAAAATGATTCCTTATGGTACAAATATCACTTATATATTTGCAAGAATTCCCAACTAAAACAAAATATTATTTTGGAATTGCACACTTCTCCTTTAGGAGGACACTCAGGATTTTTTAAAAATTACCACAGGGTGAAGAAATATTTTTTTTGGGATGGCCTAAAATCTGATATTCAAAAGTTTGTGGCGGAATGTTTGGTTTTCCAACAAAATAAAGTTGAAACAATTAAGTCTCGGGGTCTTCTACAAACTTTATCCATTCCAAGTCAATGTTGGGAGGATATTTCAATGGATTTTATCACAATTTTACCTAAATCCGAAGGAAAGAGTGTCATCATGGTGGTAGTTGATAGACTTACCAAGTATGCACACTTTTGTGCATTATCTCATCCATTTAAAGCAAGTACAATTTCTAGTGCATTTATGGAAACAATTCAAAAGCTACATGGAAACCCGAAGATTATTGTAAGTGTCAGAGATCTCATTTTTACAGGAAATTTTTTGACGGAATTATTTTCTTGTTTGGGTACTCAACTAGCTCATAGCTCATCTTATCATCCTCAATCCGATGGTCAAACTGAGATAGTGAATAAATGTTTGGAAGGATATCTTCGTTGTTTTGTATCTGATAAGCAAGCACAATGGGTCAAGTGGTTACCTCTCGCTGAATGGTGGTAAACACTTCCTTCCATACTGCAACAAAAATGACTCCATTTATGGCACTTTATGGATATCATCCACCGTCCATCACATCTTCTTTAAGGGAAAATTATAGGGTTCAAGCAATGGAAGATGACATCGAGCATCAACAAGAAGTTCTCCAACTCTTAAAGGATAACCTAAATTTGGCACAAAATCGAATGAAACAACAGGCAGATCAACATCGCAGTGAGAGAAGTTTTGATGTAGGACACTGGGTATTTTTACGACTACAACCATACAAACAAATGTCCCTCAAGTAAGCTAAGAAGGATAATAAATTATCTGATCCGGATTTATGTAGGAACACAACAGAATATAGAAATAACCATAAACATAGAAATATAACATAAATAAGGCTTCATTTCATTAATATCAAATCACAGAAATATTCTTACAAACATAATGGAAATAAAATAGCTAGGGTCCTGGTAGCGAATATCTGAGAAGAGATGTGGCATCTATAGACCTCTGAACTGTGTTACAATGAGACTCGAGGGCCTATTTATTATGGAGAAACAATGGAGAAATCTAAACGTCCAAAAACCTAACCCTAGGAGATGAAGCGCCAAAAATATGGGCCCCGGTTGGGTAAATTGGTGATTCAACTTCTCGTGGACGTAACTTCAGCATACTATCTCCGTTTGGGGCTTCAAAATGGCTCCCGAAGTTCAGGACCCAAAAAACTACTAAAAATAGTAAGTTGTGAAAAAACTGAAAGAGATAATGGTGGGGCCCCAAGTGGAATAGGCGGGTGGCCACCAATATCGACCTGGATCATTCCTGCCCCCTTAGGAAGCAATGGTCCCCATTGCGTTGAGTTCCTCCATGAGATGAGGAAGCTTCTGTTGAACTTGGCCCTAGTGAGCCACTTGCCTTGGTGTAGGAGTTGGCCAGCTTTGACAACCCAATACAGTTGGATATT
This sequence comes from Pinus albicaulis, assembly GCA_034641835.2. NCBI lineage: Eukaryota > Viridiplantae > Streptophyta > Pinopsida > Pinales > Pinaceae > Pinus > Pinus albicaulis. The sequence goes on along the minus strand of CM076583.1, from coordinate 807,508,226 downwards.
CTGTCGGTGAGTGTTCTTGATTTGCATGTCCATGATACAGTCTGTGGTGGCCTGTTCCATGCAGTTTGGGTATAACTTTTTTGGTGTGAGTTCTTCTACAATGTCAGAGGTGTCCAATAGAGGTGGGAAGTAGGGATGAAGGCCGTCTACATTGAATATTGGGTGCAGACCAAGGAATCATGGAATACTGAGCTCAAAGGCATTGTTACCTACAGCTTTGGTGATGGTGTACGACCCATATCGAAGCGGACGAATCTTGCGGTGGGGTCCAGTGAGGCGCTCCTTCTGCAAATGTAGCCACACTTTTTCGCCCACATGGAAGTTGTGTGGCACCCAATGTTGATCCTGTCGTTGCTTGTACTTAGCATTGGCTCTGTCCAATATGTCATGAACCTATTGGAAGATGTGATGAATGCGCTCAATGAAGTTGTTTGCTTTGTCAGCTTCAGACTGGACATGAGTGAAATCGGCCTGAGTAGCTGTAAATGGCATGGCTACGTCAATGGGACATAGTGGCTGGAATCCCAAGCACACTTGAGAGGGGATGTGTCTGGTTGAGTTGTGGAGAGCCCGGTTATAACTGTGTTGTACATAGGGAAGGCTCTCATCCCATGTGCGTGGATGCTTTGAATTGTACATGCGTAGAATGTGTACAATCATCCTGTTGATGACCTCTGTCTGGCCATCAGTTTGGGGATGGAAAGTTATGGACTTGGTGAGCTTGGTGTCCAACATTGACCAGAGGCTAGACCAAAATCTGTTGAGGAACCCATTGTCGCGATTTGATATGATAGACTGTGGGATCCCAAAGTGCACCCACACTCATTCAAAGAAGAGTTTAGCAGTGGCTTTTGCTGTGATATTCTTCTTGCAGGACGCCATAATGGCCATCTTTGAGAATTTGTCGACGACCACGAAAACACAATCGTTTCCATGTTTAGTAGAAGGAAGGCCTGAAATGTAATCCATGGAGATGGATTCCCAAGGTCGAGTAGGGGTAGGTAGCGGAGTATAGAGCCCTTGCTTCTTGATGGTCAGTTTGACAATGGCGCAAGCAGTGCAGGATCTGATGTACTTCCCGACATCCTGTTGAAGGTTCAGCTAATAGAAATACTTTTGCAGTACTGCCACTGTTTTCTTGACCCCAAAATTCCCAGCGACTCGACTGTAGTGCGCTTCCCATATCATCTTGGCACACTCGCTAGGAACACAAAGGTGTCCCAGGTGACATAATAGTGCATCTTGGAGGTGAAAATTTGGAACTTGCATACCCCCCAAGAGTGCCTTGTATGTGTAGCTGAATTCTGGATCGCTCTTGTAGAGAAGCGTCCAATCAGAAGTCTCATGCCCACAAGAGTTGAGAACGGTGGTTATGGCCACGATCGGTGGTCAGCTGAGGCAGTTTGCAATATTATTGGTGCTACCCTTCTTGTACTTGATGTTCAAATGAAATTGTTGCAGATATGTGGACCACTTCTAATGGCGATCATTCTACAACTTCCCTTGTGTCTGTATGAACTGCAGGGGTCGGTGGTCTGTGTGGATGATTGTCTCCTTCCCCAAAATGTAATGCTTCCATTATCGACAAGCCTGCACAATGGAATAAATTTCTTTGTCATAAGTGGGATACTTTCGAACTATGTCGGACAATGTCTCACTGTGCTATGCCACTGGATGCCCCTGTTGAGTAAGAACTGCCCCAATAGCATAGTTAGAGGCATCTGTCTCGATCTCAAATTTTTGTTGCAAGTCTGGTGATGTGAGCACTGGGGCAGAACAGAGGCGATGTTTCAATTATACGAACGCCTTCTGTTGAGATTCTGACCAACATAATTTTGCTTTCGCTCCTCACTTGGTGACTTGACTCAAGGGCCAAGTGATATGAGAGAATCCCAACCCGAACTTGCGGAAGAAATTAGCAAGACCCAGAAAGCTGTGAAGCTATGTTAGGGTGGTTTGGGCTGGCCAATCCTGAATGACTTGGATCTTGGTTGGATCCACATGCACCCCCCTTTCATCAATAATATATCCCAGATATTGAACCTGGTGTTAGGACCTCATAATGTACCATTTTGACTACATATTTTGTCACCACTTTACTCTTTCTAGTCCATATTTAAAGCTTACATTATCATTCCCATCCATTTTTCCCAAAGGTATATAAAGTTCTTCTCTTTACTCTATGTTTAATTTGTTTTGCATATAATTCTACATTAATTTTATATTTAATTATTAATCTAAGGTATATAGTTGCTGAGACAGTTTAAAGATCGCAAATAATCTATTTTGAAGATCGGGTTGTTGAAACAGTCAACAGGAATGCAAACCCTGTTGCTAAAACAGCCCGTGATTTGCGATTTTGAAGGTGTAATCCAAGTATAACGGCAACAAGACAAAGACAAGCAAGGGAAGTTGTTACACGGATCATTCTGAAGCCCGTATTCTTGTATCCATCGTAACAACATTCTGTTATGGAAGAACAGAATGACCTTGTTTTAAAATAGGAGATCAGATTTGGATAAAAATAGGATTTCTCTGATGTAACTGTAATAGACGTCTCCTCTTTAAAAAGAGGAGACATCAGCATTAGAAAGTTAGTTAGAGACTGCGGGAAGTACACTTTCCTGAGCAAATAAGGAGCAAGACTCTATTGTAATGTATCACTTTTTGATAGATGAACAAAAGTTTATTTTGAGCACTTCAATTTAATTTCTTTCTCTGGGGAATCTTGTGAGAAGGAAAGGGGCCGCCTTCATCACAAGATTCACCCAATTGCTCCTGTAGTCTGTTAACTCTTTATATTTCTCGCACCTTGATTAAACCCTATTTGCTAAAGTTATCTATGTAGTTCTGTGTTTCTTATTAAAACTTTGTTTTTGCTATTTGCTGCATTATCTTTATACAATTGATTCTTGAGAAGTTGTGAGTTACTTTATTTCAGCCATCTGTTTGTGGAATGAATGTGTGTCAGTTTAATATCAGGAAACAAGTGCTGAAGATTCCTGCTTGGAGGAATAGGGTCTTGTTCTCCGTTATAGTCGATTGATCTTCCTTTCTGCAGAGTGATTTCCTTTCATTATCTTTTCTAGGATTATTTTAATGAAAGTTTGCAATAGAAGGATTGTTTCTGCTGTAACACAAGTAGGCTTCAGCCTTGTTAAAGTAAGGTGTGGTTAATATAATTAGTGTGATTAATACTACAACATTCGTTTGCTTTTGGAATTGAGCATATATAGTGTGTGGCTGCCTTTGGAATAAACAGACATTCCTGGGTTGACAATCTATGTGACACTTGAATTGTTAAAACAATTAAAGCGACCAACATTTTGGCACCGTTGTCTGGGAAGGAAATTATAGATTCAAAAGAATTGATTTTTTCTTTCTAGATGTGCAGATTGTATGAGAGGACGCAGAACTCATAAGAAAACTAACCCCACAGGTGGCAAGGGAAAAGGAAGGGGAGGAAGAAAGACTTTTATTGAAGAAATTGTCTCAAAGGCTGAATCTTCTCAGAGATTAAGCTCTCGAAGACCAAAGCCTCAACGCTCCCCTCAATCAAATTATGAAACAGAAGAAGTTGTGAGCCCTGAAAACGTTGAGGAACCAGCAACAGATATTGAAGAACCAGTAGACAGCGTTGAAGAACCAGAGGAAAACACTAAAGAATCAGCAGAAAACGTTGAATAATCAGCAGGAAACATTGAAAAACCAGTGGAAAACATTGAGGAGCCAGTAGAAAATTTTGAGGATCGAGCAAGTGCAGTAGGAGATCAACCAATGGAGGGAAAAAACAAAGGATTCTTTGGTGGAGGATGAGTAGATCCCGAAGGAGAAGGAAAAGATGAAAATTCTCTCTCTACCTTGGGATTTCCTATTAGTGATCTCCCTAGAGGAGCAACTCCTATGAAGAATATCCCACTGTTTGCCCTACTCAACTTCCACGGTTTATCCTCTGAAGATCCTGACGAATTTATTTTTGAATTTGATATATTATGCAGAAGTTATGATTATGTTACTAATGCTCAGAAGCTGAAACTGTTTCTAGCAACATTAAAAGGAAATGCATTAAGGTGGTTCATGAGCCTGGGAAGCTAGGTAATCACAACATGGGAACAGATGAAACATAAATTTCTGCTTAAATATCAAGATTATTGTCGGACAAGAGAAAAAAGGGAGGAATTATTCAAGATGGTACAAAAAGAGGACGAGAATTTGGAGGACTTTGTGGAGAGAGTGCAGTACAATCTGCAGAGATCTGATCATCCCGGGGTAAGTAAAGATATTCTTAAAACAATATTACTGAAAGGAGTGACGGATGATTATTTAGACATGCTAAATATTCTTGGTAAAGGAGATATATCTAAAGAATCATATGATGAGATTGTTGATCTCTGTAAAAGATGCTCAAGAGGAGCTGCAAGGAACAGATCAAATAGCAGAGATGCCACATATTTAAGAGTTTAGAAATCAGCCAGTGGGGGAGCAACAAGAGCTGAAATAGGTAATTTACTTGAAGAATTTAAAACTGAAATGTTAAGTTCTTTTGCTTCACAAAGTGATACCTTTCAGGTTAAAAAGAAGCAAGCTGAAGCAGAAGCATCTTTGGCTGTCTTTTGCCCCAAATGCAGAGACAAACATCCACTAAGGGAATGCCCTTTGGACAAGATACCAATCTGCACCCTTTGTGAGAAAGATCACGAAACACAACAATGCCCTTCTCTACCAGGAATAAAGGCAGCATTGCAGCCAACAGAAGAAGAATCTGAAGCAATTTATCTGCTAACACAAAGGATACAATGGCAACCAAGAGCACAAGGTATGAATTCCAGTATGCCATTTACATCTTCTAATCGTTGGAACAATTATCCTTCTTTCAGTCAAATAAATTACCCTCCCTTCAACCAATTTCAATACCCACCCTTTAATCAAATGAATTACCCACCCATGAAACAAACAAGCCCTACCTTTGTATATCCTGCAATGTGGACTCCTTGGCCTCCACAACAACCATCTTATTTTAATCAATGGAATTCAAATTGGAGAGGCCAACAACTCCCATTTCCAAATCAATTTCCTCAAATTCAACAACCACTTCCTCTACCATTAGGAGCTCCACCAAATAATCAAATGAGACCCCAGTTACCTATGCAACCAAATCCTAACCCCAATAATAAAGCTGTGCAAGTCGTTGATATTCAGAACCAGCCTACATTTTCTACTTTCCCTGCACAATGTAATGATATTCATTTAGGATCTGGGAAAATAGTAGAACCCATCATTGATGATATAACTTCTTATGATTCTGATAAAGAAGAAACTGAGAAACATGATCCACACAAAGAAGTACAACCACCCTCTAACAAGGGTACTAAAATAATAGAGCCACCATTCCCCAAGCGTTTAGTCTTAACTAAAACGCCTGAAACTCTTGCTTTTAATATTTTATGGGAATTTCAAAATTTGTATGTTAAAATTACACTGTTACAGGAACTAAGAGATGTACCAATTTATGCCAGAACTATGAGAGACATTTGTATTAAGAAACCTGGTAGGAAAGCTAAAGATCCCCTTACAGTTCATGTTATGGGTGATCTATCTGCGTTAATGTCCGGTAAAACTCCTCCTGTGAAATATGGTGACCCCGGCCATCCTACTGTGACAGTTCAAATTGGTAAAACAATAATCCCTCAAGTTCTGGTAGATATAGGGGCTGCAATAAACATTATGACTCTCGAAACTTCACAATTGCTACAGCTAAAGAACACAATTAGAGATACACCAACCATCCTAGAGCTAGCTGATCGTTCTACAATTAAACCAGAAGGAGTTGTTGAAGACCTAGTTATCTCGGTTGAGTCCTGGAATTACCCAGCTGACTTTGTGGTGTTGCAAACTAAAACAAAGTTGGGGGGACATCCTCTAATTCTAGGAAGGCCTTGGCTAGCCACAGTCGATGCCTTTATCAGCTGTAGATCTAGTTCAATGATAATTTCCAATGGATATGAAACTAAACAGCTTACTCTTTATCCTCATGCTACACCCATGACTAACAATGAGAATTCTGTGTGGATGGATTATGATGATAATGCTATTCAGCCTATTTTGACTGTTGGACAAGCTTTAAGTTTTAAAGAAAACACAAAGGATGAAGTAATTAATAATTTTATTTGTGAGCCTTCCTCTGTGATTGCTGAAACACACAACCATTTGACTGCACTTTTTGAAACGGATACCCAGGAGAAGATTAAATCTGAAGATTTACCTCAAACATCAACCACCATCTCTTCTAAAAGCATAACAGTAGAAACACTGAACATAAATCCTGATCTAACAGTTGTTGAAACACAGTAGTTAATGAAGTTACTACTTGAAAATAAGGAAGCATTCGCATGGGATTACACGGACATGAAGGGAATCTCTCCTGAATTATGTACTCACCGGATTTATATTAAGGAAAGTTGTCGACTAGTCTGCCAACCCCAAAGACGAATGAACCTTAATTTAAGAGAAATTGTGAAAGAGGAACTTCAAAAATTTCTTAATGCAGGATTTACATACTCTATATCTGACAGTGAATGGGTTTCCCCATTGGTAATAGTCCCTAAGAAAAAAGGGAAATGGAGAGTGTGTGTAGATTATAGAGCCTTAAATAAAGCCACTCAAAAGGATCACTTTCCTTTACCATTCATTGATCAGGTGTTGGATAGTTTGTCAGGGAAGAAATTATTTTTCTTTTTAGATGGATTAAGTGGGTATAACCAAATTAGAATTGCACCCCAAGACCAAGACAAGACCACTTTTACTAGTCCTTGGGGAACTTTTGCCTATAGAGTTCTTCCATTCGGACTATGTAATGCACCGGCAACTTTTCAAAGGGTTGTTATAGGAATCTTTTCTGATATGTTGAATGACTCCATGGAAATATTTATGGATGATTTTACCCCTTATGGTGTGTCTTTTGAAGATGCATTACACAATCTTGAGAAAGTACTCAAACGTTGTATACAAGCTCATCTCTCCTTAAGTACTGAAAAATGTCACATGATGATGAGTGAAGGAGTAGTGCTTGGACATTTTATCTCATCTCAAGGAATTCAGGTAGATCCATCCAAAATACAAGTCATTCAGAATCTTTCTGTTCCTAAAACACAAACTGATGTGAGAAGTTTTCTTGGACATGCTGGATATTACAGGAGATTCATTAAAGATTTTTCTAAGATAGCTTCTCCATTATTTGTGTTGCTTATGAAAAATGCTGAATTTAAGTGGACTAATATTTGTCAGGAAGCCTTTGTAGAACTCAAGCATCAGCTATCCATAGCTCCTATTTTGAGAGGACCTGATTGGGCACTTCCCTTTCATATATCCTCTGATGCTTCAGATACTGCAATTGGAGCTGTCTTGGGACAAGAGGAAAACCATCTTCCTTATGCTATCTATTTTATTAGTAAGAATATGACCCCTGCTGAGCTTAATTATACAGTTACCGAAAAGGAATTCTTAGCAGTAATTTATGCCATTAATAAATTTCGACATTATATTACTGGTTATTCTACTTTTGTCCATACTGATCACTCGACTATTAAGTATTTAATGAATAAATCTGTCACAAATGCTCGAGTTACCAGATGGTTATTGTTACTACAAGAGTTTGATATTACAATTGTAGATCGACCAGGTAAAGAAAATGTTGTGGCTGATTTCCTTTCACGGTTAAAAACTGATAATAATATTCCAGTAGATGATTCCTTTCCTGATGAGTATTTATTTGTAGTATCTGCTCACTCTCCTTGGTATGCAGACATTGCCAATTATCTGGTTGCAGGAAAGTTACCATCACACTTGTCACATAGTGAAAAGAAAAAAATTATTCAACAAAGTGCCAGGTATAGCTGGATAAGTGGGTGTATTTTCTACACAGGACTTGATCATGAAATCCGAAGATGCATTAGAGAGGATGAGGTGTATGATATCTTAAAATCTTGTCATGATGGCCCTTGTGGAGGGAATTTTGCTGATAAAATAACGGCACACAAAATTTTGAGGATGGGTTACTATTGGCCCTCGTTGTTTAAGGATGCAACGAAATATGTGCAGGCGTGTGATCGTTGTCAGAGAATGGGTCAACCCAATCATAGAGATCAAATGCCATTAAACCCCCAGGTAATACTTGAACCATTTGAAAGATGGGCCTTAGATTTTATAGGGCCCATTAATCCTCCATCTGATCAAAGAATTTATATATTGGTTTGTACAGATTATATGACCAAATGGGTGGAGGCCAAAGCACTTCTTAGAGCCAATGAAGAAGTTGTCCTAGCTTTCTTATTTGAAGAAATCTTTGTTAGATTTGGAATTCCTAGAGAGCTAGTTACAGATGGAGGACCTCCCTTCAATTCTCATGGTTTTAAATCTACCCTTTAGAAATATCATATTCATCATAGAATGACTACACCATACCATCCCCAAGCCAATGGGCAGGTGGAAAGCACAAATAAAGTAATCGAAGCCATTCTAACTAAAACAGTGAAGGAAAACCGGAAGGATTGGTCTCAAAAGCTCCCTGAATCACTATGGGCTTATAGAACTACCTGGAGAAATACTACAGGATTTTCTCCCTATGAATTGGTTTATAGTAAAAGTGTTGTTTTTCCTGTGGAATTTGAAATTAAAACTTTAAGAACTGCTTTAGATGTTAACCTTGATTTGACTGATGTGCAGACATCCAGGTTGCAGCAACTTCTTGAATTGGATGAAAAGAGATTATATGCCATTCATCAGACAACCATGATTCAACAACAAAGAATAAAGTGGCATGATAAAAACATTAAGCATAAGCAGTTCCAAAAAGGTAATTGGGCCTTATTGTATGATTCTCGGTTTGAAAACTTTGAAGGTAAGCTACGTACAAGATGGCTGGGACCTTATGAAGTAGATGCTCTTTTTCCCTATGGAACAGTAAGACTTTTAACAATTGATGATTTTAAAACACCTCTACTAGTAAATGGTCACATGCTTCGTTTGTACCAGCGCCTTGTTTCTAAAGAAGATTTTAAGGCTACTTGCATGAATGATGCACATTATCTTTTTCTAGGGGAGTCTTCTACTCCTCACAGCATTTAATTATTTTCTGCACTATATTTTAGTATTAGATTAGATTTAAAACTAATAATCCCTGTCAAGGGTTGGCATGTTACAATTTTATTTTACAGATTAAGGAAGAACTCATCAAGGAGGACAATTTCATCACAAGAAGATCTAAGCTTCAATCTGAAGAAGCTTTTCTTTCCTTATTTAATTCATTTCCCCATCTCCCAATAACATTTCATCACCTATTCCCTCATTCTTCCTTTCCCTTTTCATATCATTTTCTTATTTTTCCCATTTTAATCATTGCTGAAACACCATTCTCCAGCCAGTATTTTCCTTATTCCTTACTGCTGAAATATCATTCCTCAGCAAATACCTCCCCTATTTCCCCATTGCTAAATCATTACTTTTTAGCAACATTTCCCTTATTTTTCCATGGCTGAAACACCACTTTCAGCAGCAGGTCATTTATCTTTCCATTGCTAAAACACCATTTCTTTCCCCTAAAAACATGATTATGCAACTTCTTCGGTATTTCACTTTTATTCCTCATACTCCTTGTGTGAATACTGTCCATTTATTACTTCTCTCTCATGATTAAGCAGACTCTAATATGATCCTCCTTACATATCAGATAATTCTAAAGTTCTTCCATCAATATTAAGCTACCATAAACAAGCACTATATACTTCGAATCACAAAGCAAAGGTAAATATAAGGTATGTGAATTTTATGTAATACAATTAAATGATAGTTTAAAGAGAATATTTACCTCATTATGACTATAATCTCTGCACATTTGAAAACATAATTTCACCATACATGGGGGGGGATTTTGCTAAGCTAGTAACTATGGGAGGACCGGCCATCATACATGAGCTCGGCTCAATGGCTCTCCTTGAATTGTTTCCAGATGCTTATCAGATCTTCCAACAGGCCGGATGGGTGACATATTTTGAAAGACTTCAAGAATTTGACCCTCAGCAAGTCTTGGAATTTGCACAGAACCTTCAGGAGGACCATTCAACAGTTCAGGGGGTCCGAATTCCAGTTTCAGAGGACGACATAGCACAAGTCTCAGGTTTTCCAGTCACAGGTACTCGGTGGTTTAGTAGGAAACACATTATCCTAAATGTGCAACAGGACTTCCTTCTTCCAGGAGAACATGTGGAGATTAAAGGCCGTGGCGTAGGACTGCACTCACTACCTCCTCCGTGGCCTAAGGTAGCTGAATTTTTCAAGCATTATTTAACCTACGAGGGTCGCTATCAGGTAGTTTATCAACGCGAATTTGTTTTAATGAGCCACTTACGACATGGTAGACTAGTAAACATTCCTTATTATCTTCTTGGATGTATTAAGAATATGTCATATTACTGTAGATGGGTAAAATTTCCACTACTGTCCCGTACTCATCATCACCTTTGTCAACTATTAATTCAGAGGGGCTTTGCTTAGCAAAACCCCCCTCTAGACAACTTACCTTTACCTCCTGAACAGGCCCCCGAAATTCCCCAAGAAGCCGAAATTCCCTAAGAAGCTGAAATCCCCCAACAAACCCCTAAAAGTTCCTATGAGCAGCAACTAGAGAATATCCCAGACCCTCCATCGATTCCATCCTCAGAACCAGTCAATCCAGTTGACCTATCTTCAAGTCCATCTCATTTAGCAGAGTCATCCTAGCCCACCGTTCACATCCCTAGTGATGAATCTCAGACTGAAACACCACCACATCCTCCTACTCACAAAAGAAAGAGGCAGACTACAACCGCCTCTGTATCAAAAAGGAAAACAAGGGCTGCATCTAAAGCAACCACCTTCTCCGAAAACCCCTCTCCTAGGGAAGAATATTTTCATAGAAAGAAAAAGAAAGCCACTACTTTCTCTGCTTTCCTACCTAGGAGAAAAATGAAAACAACCATTGAATCTGAAACCATTCCCATTACCCCTGACCCTGCAGCCATTTTTCTAAAACTCCAGTCATCACCACCTTTTCAAATCCCGGAATCATTACCCATCTCGTCCTGTGGAACTGCCCCACAAGAACCAGATGCCCAGGGTAATATGACATCATTTTCTACACAACCAGTAGCTGCTCCACAAGAACCAGCTACTCACGCAGCAGCTGAAACACAAGAACCAGCTGCTGATGTGCAAAAGCAAAACATCCAGCATGATATTATAAGGAAACCAGCTGTAGCTGAAACACAAGAACCAGCTACAGATGAAGAACAACAATCAACTTCAGTAAAAGCACACGGTCCAGTCACCATAGCCTCTCTTTTAGAGGAAAATGAATTTTTAAAGTCAGAATTAGAAGCCTCCAAGAAATAATTGATAATGGCAAGGGAAGCCTTTGATAAGGAACTAAACCTTTATACCTTGGCCCATACAACATCTATGCAAGAAAAACAATTAGAGAATGATCCCTATAAAGAATACATGTGTCATCAGTGTGGAAACATTTATCAATAGGCAAGATACAAGATAGTTAAAGTGCCAGTGCCTGGTGCATCCACATCATCTGTAGTTAAGGAAGAAAGCCCTACTTTTACACAATAACTAGTAGGGCCCTCAAAGACTTTGGAGAAAGAAACTAAGGAACATGTATCCTGCCCGACATTCACTGAATCTGCTACTCAGACTATGCCTCAGCCCATTATTTATAATGCCGGAACACAAACTCCACCATGGAAAGAGTTGGAAATAATGAATAAGTGGAAGAAGCAGTATGTTATAGATCAAGACAAAATTTCACAACAACATAAATTGGCCTGGAAAAATCATATGTATTCCAATTGGGATAACTGGGAGCAGACACTCCTGCAACTTAGAGATTCCAAGAAAGAGAATAAGGAATTAAAAGATAAACTGATCTTAATGTTTCAACTAGTACAAAAACTATTAGCCACCATGAAACCATCTTTGAACTATTCTCTGTTTCTTTCAGAGCGCCTTGTTTATTTCCAGTTGAAAGTAATTAAGGATGGAAGACCTTATGAGCTGCTCATAGCTGAACAATTTGTAAAAACATTTGTTGAGGCTTCCACTAGTGATCAACATTTATTATATGAGTTGTATCTTCATAATGAGGCTATGCCTGAAAACAAAGAGGTCAATCTTAATCCTATTGTTGGTGATGTACAGATTAGGGCGTTTGTTTCTTTTCTTGCCAATCAAATCACATTGAAAACCGCTTTCATTGCAACTAGGTACAATGAGGATAATCACCTTCTTTGGATAAGGCTAGAACCTCGAAACCCGGACATTTTTGTAGCAGAGTATCATAAGTTTTTGCAGAAGCCAGGAATGATTAGATACATACAACAATTGCAAGCCTCAGTACTCCAAGAGTGTCACCAGTTAATCAGGGCCAAAGAGACTGCTGCTCTTAGGGCAAACAACATGTTATGGCAGCAATCCTCTAAGGAAAGACAAGAGTATAATCCCTTTAGCCCTCTTAACCTTGAAATTGCACTGTCCAGAGTACCAAACTATATCAGATGTGTTCAGCAGAATGCTGAGAATTGGATAGGCTATCATTTTCACTTTCCCAATTTATGGATGCCAGCAGAACGATATCAGGCTCATTACAGGTTGGCTAACAGGGATGAGGCAGCAACATGGCAGAAATTGCAAAGTAACCAGGGATTCAGACCTTTGATAGATACCACCTTCCATAGTTATTTCTTGAGTAACTTGCATGCAAAGAGTCAGTATTCAGACTCTGATTCAGACTAAAAGTTGCCTAAGGACATGAAACCCTTTCAGTTGGGGGGGATGTTAGGACCTCATAATGTACCATTTTGACTACATATTTTGTCACCACTTTACTCTTTCTAGTCCATATTTAAAGCTTACATTATCATTCCCATCCATTTTTCCCAAAGGTATATAAAGTTCTTCTCTTTACTCTACGTTTAATTTTTTTGCATATAATTCTACATTATTTTTATATTTAATTATTAATCAATGTATATAGTTGCTGAGATAGTTTAAAGATCGCAGATAATCTGTTTTGAAGATCGCGTTGCTGAAACAGTCAACAGGCACACAAACCCTGTTGCTGAAACAACCCGTGATTTGCAATTTTGAAGGTGTACTCTAAGTATAACGAAAACAAGACAAAGACAAGCAAGGGAAGTTGTTACACGGATCATTCTGAAGCCCGTATTCTTGTATCCATCGTAACAGCATTCTGCTATGGAAGAACAGAAGGACCCTGTTTTAAAACAGGAGATCAGATTTGGATAAAAATAGGATTTCTCTGATGTAACTGTAATAGATGTATCCTCTTTAAAAAGAGGAGACATCAGCATTAGAAAGTTAGTTAGAGACTGCGGGAAGTACACTTTCCTGAGCAAAGAAGGAGCAAGACTCTATTGTAATGTATCGCTTTTTGATAGATGAATAAAAGTTTATTTTGAGCACTTCAATTTAATTTCTTTCTCTGGGGAATCTTGTGAGAAGGAAAGGGCCCGCCTTCATCACAAGATTCACCCATTTTCTCCTGTAGTCTGTTAACTCTTTATATTGCTCACACCTTGATTAAACCCTGTTTGCTAAAGTTATCTATGCAATTCTATGTTTCTTATTAAAACTATGTTTTCTCTATTTACTGCATTATCTTTATACAATTCATTCTTGAGAAGTTGTGAGTTACTTTATTTCAGCCATCTGTTTGTGGAATGAATGTGTGACAATTTGATATCAGGAAACAGGTGCTGAAGATTCCTTCTTGGAGGAATAGGGTCTTGTTCTCCATTATAGTCGATTGATCTTCCTTTCTACAGAGTGATTTCTTTTCATTATCTTTTCCAGGATTCTTTTAATGAAATTCCGCAATAGAAGGATTGTTTCTGCTGTAACACAAGTAGGCTTCAACCTTGTTAAAGTAAGGTGTGGTTAATATAATTAGTGTGATTAATACTACAACATTCGTTTGCTTTTGGAATTGAGCATATATAGTGTGTGGTTGCTTTTGGAATAAACAGACCTTCCTGGGTTGACAATCTATGTGGCACTTGAATTATTAAAACAATTAAAGCGACCAACACTTGGGTCATGCCAAAAATGTACTTCTCCAAATTGGCACACAACTTGTGTTGCCATAGTGTTTGGAGGACTTCTCAGATGTGGTGGAGGTGCTCTTCCCAAGTCTGGCTGAAGATCAGAATGTCATCCAAGTATACCACTACAAATGAGTTGGTGAATGGATGCAAGATGTCATCCATCAACCTCATGAAGGTTGCGGGAGCATTTGTCAATCCGAAATGCATGACGAGCCATTCGAAAAGGCCCTCCTTAGCTTTGAAGGTAGTCTTCCACACATCAGAGGGTTCAATTGGTATCTGGTGATACCCAGACTTCAAGTCGATCTTGCTGAAATATTTTGCCCCTTTGAGTTGGTCCAGAATGTCATCAATCCATGGGATCGAGTACCTATTCTGGACAGTGATCTTGTTTAGCGCTCGATAATCAATACAGAGTCTCCAAGTCCCATCCTTCTTCTGTACCAACACGATCGAGCTCCCACAGGGTGATGAACTTGGCCGGATGTGACCTTTCTGCAGCAGCTCCTGAATCTGCCTCTTGATTTCATCATTCTCCAGAGTAGAGCACCTATAGATCGGTCCATTGGGTAGCAACGCACCTGGGGTCAGGTCAATGGGGTGCTTGACCTGACAGTGTAGAGGCACCCCTGTGGGTGAGGTGAAGATGTTCCCGTACTCCTCCACGACCTTGTACATTTGTTGTTGTCGTGCAGAGGAGCCATGTCTGGAGGTCATGGCCACAGTCTTCTTCTTGCCCTGGGGGCGGATCATCAGGAAAACAAATTTCCTGGTTTGGGAAATGAGCTTACTGCATTGTTTTGCAGTAACCAAAGAGATATTAGGAGGCGGTGGTACCTCTGGTATCCTGTACAATTTATTTCCAAAAGTAACAATAACAACGCGAGGTCGGGACTCATACACAACATGTCGCTTCTACAAGTATGGTTGGCCTAATAATACATCAGAAACATTAATAGGAGTATTGTCACACAATACCTCATCCGTGAAGGGCTTGATGATATAGGGAAGGCGGCACTGCTGGCTGATGCGGAGATCCCGTCCTTGGTGAAGCCACCCAATGGTGTATGGTTGTGGGTGCGCTATGGTCGGCAAGCCCAACCGTTTCACGACATCTGCTGAAATGAGGTTCTTTTGGCTCCCATTGTCGACAATGAATCGTAGCGGGGAACCCTTTACCCACATATGGGAGTGGAAGAGACGCTTTGCCTCCTCTGGTTCTTCTGGTTCCTCCTTCTGGATCTTCATAGTGGCAATAGTGGCGTTGGGCTCCACACCAATAATCTGCTTCCCTTTATCATTCACCTTGTCAGGTTCTGATTCAGAGTCAGAGAATGCATCTGATTCAGAAGCCCTCATCTCAGCCACTAGCGACTGCTTGGCCTGACACTCACTTGGCGAACAGATTCGTTAGCTCATGCACATCTTGATCCCTTTGTTGCCGTAGCATGGTCCATTGTATGTACTTGTCCTCATAGCTCCCCATGGGATAGTATTGTTCCTTGATGACATCTTGGAAAGAATTCCAAGTGGGTACAACTAAGAATAGAGAGGTTTCTGTCTCGTCCTTTTTCTCACAGTAGATTTCCCACCAGTCCTTGACATGGGGGGTAGCTTTGAGGAGTGCAAAAATAATCTTCTCCTGGTTGTAAAAGTCATGAATCGAGAAATATCCTTCTAATAGATTCAACCATATATCTACGACATCTGCATCTATTTGACCCTCAAATATGGGAATGTCAAAGTTTCCTTGTACCTTAAAGGGATTCGCGCCTCCAGAGTGGCTGTTGGATGCAGATGCGCCACTGGTGGGAAGTCGTTGAAGGATCTGGGAAAAGTTATCCATCATCGTGTTCCTTTTTTATTCGAGGGCCTCCTCGAGCAATATTTTGATAGGATCTCCTGCTCCCTCATCTTTCTTTTCGTCCCCCATGGGCGTCCGTCGAGGTTTGCGAGGCTGATCTTCCAAAGGTTCCACCAGATCGAGCCCTAACTCCTTATACCCCGACCTCGTTGGGGACATGCAAAGAAGGATCGAGAAAAATCAGACCGCTTTTATACCACTGATCTGGATTTATGCAGGAATGCAATAGAATACAGAAATAATCATAAACATAGAAATACAGCGGAAATAAGGCTTCATTTCATTAATATCAAATCACAGAAATATGCTTACAAACATGATGGAAATAAAATAGCTAGTGTGTTGGTAGCGAATCTCTGAGAAGAGATGTGGTGGCTACAGACCTCTGAACTGTGTTACAATAAGGCTCGAGGGCCTATTTATTATGGAGAAACAATGGAGAACTCTAAACATCCAAAAACCTAACCCTAGGAGATGAGGCGCCAAAACTATGGGCCCCGTTTGGGTAAATTGGTGTTTCAACTTCTCGGGAACGTAACTTCGGCATACTATCTCCGTTTGGGGCTTCAAAATGGCTCTGGAAGTTCAGGACCCGAAAAACTGCTAAAATAAGTAAGTTGTGAAAAAACTGAAAGAGACAATGGTGGGGCCCCAAGTGGAATAGGCTGGTGGCCACCAATATCCACCTGGATCATTATCGCCAAAGTACTATGGTCCTTACAAGGTGTTGCAAAATATTGGTACTATGGCATACAAATTGGAGCTTCCTGCTTCTTCGTGAGTGCATCCAGTTTTCCATGTTTCATGCTTAAAGAAGGTTATAGGGGACAAACTTCTAGTTGAAACAATATTGCCAGAACTTGATGAGGAAGGAAAAACCATATTGGAACCTGAAGCAGTCACGGAAACAAGAACTCAAAAAATATGAAATCGATCAATTTCAGAGTATCTCATCAAATGGAAGAACTTTCCCATTGAAGATTCTATATGGGAGGACGATAATTTTATACAGAAGCACCCGGAGCTACTCAAGCGTTGAGGACAACACTTTTTTGAAGGAGAGGAGCATGTTAGGTCCCTATATTACTAGTATAGCCCCTTATTGTTGTTAGTGTAACCCCCTTATTGTTATTGTTGTACCCCTGTAACCCCCATATTGTTATTATTGTGCCCTTACATTATTATTGTTAGGTCGGCTAGGATTACATTGTGGCCCCATGGACTCCTATATATAGAAAGGAGTTTTGGTCATTTGTATCATTCAGAAATTTTTCATTTATGTAATGTATTGGAGGTTGCCCCCTCGAAGTGGCTGATTTCTAAGGCGCCGATCTCTCTTTTCTTCTATTTTTGGAGTTGGTTTCATAACAGATCAACATTAATAAATAGTGGTGAACCATGGTCAATTATGCTCGACCTTGGACAAAGGGGGTCAACATGGTTAATAATGATGTAGGGTTAATGGTTTATCTGTTTTAGAGGTTTATGGATTCTCAAATTATCATTCTACACAAGTTTAATGGATTAATGGACAAGATGGAACAACATTAATGGGTAGGAAAGCTAAGGGTTACTGGGTCAATATGGTTAATATGGTGAATATAGTCTATATAGTCATCAAAATGGGTCAACCATGGTCACTATTAGTTAATATGGTTACTAAAGGGCAATGATTGATGAGTTGTTCAAATTAATGGATTAGGGGGTTAGAGATTTAGGTGGTTAAAGTGTTAAAGTTTGTGGGTTAGTGGTCAGGTGATAGATGTTGATTAATAATTTGCATTAGTCAAGACAATTCAAGTTGGGTTAGGGATTTATGGTTTCGCTGGTTATGAGATTAACCATGGTTTACAATGACCCCCAATGGTCAATAAGTCAACCATGGTCAATGGTGAAAGTCATGGTTAATCCTACTACATATGATAATGAGGGTGAAGGGCTTATAGGTTACTAGGATTACAAATTACTAGGTTTATGGATTATGAGATTCTTGAACTATTTGGTTAATGGATTAGTGGATAAAAGGGCACAATATTAGTGGATAGATGAGGTGGTGATTAGTGTGTCAATGTTGTTAATGTGATGAATGTAGGTTAGTGTTTTAGGGGTCATAATGTGTCACCTCTGTAAAGGTTGGCTCTTAGAATTCTAAGGATATATTGTGTCAAAATTCATAGTGGTTGGGTGTGTTGAAGGTTATACTCTCTTTGAAATTCTTTCGTAGATTTTTTGAAATCATTGTATATTAAAGGTTATTATGTTTTGGTCTTTATCAACACTAAAACTACTAAAATCACTTTAATTCCACTTAAAACACATAACAAAATAAATATACCCATTAATAAACATAAACCAAAAGAATCAAAATTCCATGAAAAATAACCCACAAAATTAAATCCTTACACTTATCCATAGAGAGCTCTCTTCTTTTGTAGAGTAAGAAACAATTATATTACATATATACAAAATAATAAATACATGATTATGAAGTGAAATATACTCCAAAATTAAAAGCCAGTAAAAAACAAATTGCAAAATTTTAAGGGATTTTATAGCTCATCTTATTGAGCTAAGAAATCAACCTCATATCATGTCACACAAAGGTACAAAAGTGCCACAATTACCAATTCCACTAGTCACAAAAAGAAAGGAAATAAACTTGATAGTGTGGTCATAAATGGAGTCATGAAGCTTTCAAATTGCAGTGGGTTCCAAAGTTCGACAGTAATGTCGAATCATTCCAGGAAGATTGACTATCAGAGTAAACACAAACAAAACATGAACACAGAGCCAATTTCTCATTATTTCCATTTTTTAAAGATTGCATAGTTACATTCTTACAGTACCAGTCCAATCCTTGTGCTTCATCCTTCGGTTCATTACAGTATTTGCATCCGAATGAACAGCATCCATAAACTATCTAACAGACTGCTTTCAGTTTTATCCTTCAGTCCACCACAAAACCTCAATACAAATGAATAGAATAAACCTCAAATACCAATGAATAGAATTCATAAATGATCAGAAGAGAGGAGGTAGCTAGCAGTCAACGCCACATTGCTGAAGAATGGGGCCTTCGACCTTGGGCAGGAATGGATCGATCCTCACCCACACAAGCGAGAAAATGGAGGCCAGCAGAATAGACCACAATACCACAATAGTGGGTGTTCTGTTCTGCCTTCCCAGAAGACCCTTGAGGAAGGGATACAGATGCAATATCACCCAGAAGGCGAAGAAAAGCTTTCCAAAGAGCGGTCCCCATGACTGGTAGTTATTATTTACTGCGGCCGAAACACCTGCTACCAAGCTCACCAGATTTATTATGAGCAAGGTAGTTGGAGGAATGAGCAGGGTCGTCCATTTGAACATGTATAACTCCCCGAATTGGTCTTCTTCATCGCTACCCTTGGCTGTGACTGTGAAATTGGTGTCCACACCTCCCAACACCTTGAGCAGGCCTTGAAAAACAGCAAAAAGATGAGCAGAGACCCCTCCAATGACCCAGAACTGTTCGTTTCTCCAGAACTCTTCGATGCTCACTCCACTCCATCTCAGCTCTAGAACCCCAGTGGCTATGATGGATAAGAAAAGCCCCATGAACCAGACGCTAGCTAGGCTTGTAAGCTGCAACCATGAAAATCCACCAACATTGAAAATTGTAATTTTATATGAGTGAACCAAATTAAACATTGAAACAGGTTAACTTTTTCACTGAAACAGAGTAACTTTTTCACTGAAACAGAGTATCGTTTTTCTTGAAGATTTTGGGAAACAAAGTATCTTTTTCCTTGAAAATTTTGGGAATATTAAACTAATTCAATTATTGATATAGTCTTATATCCATCGGATTACAAAATATTCTTAAAATCCACAATTTGGGGCTTCAACAACCATACAGATTTGTAATTTTAATATGGTTACATACCGTTGGAGTGATGAATTTTCCTGTGAGAAGACATATGGCAGGGAGCGTGCAGTAAGCGACGAGAGGGATTGAGGTGAATGGGTATACGATTGTGTTGACATAGGCGAATCTTTCAAGCCATTTTAGATTTCCTCCATAGGCATACCAGAGTGGACAATGCCTACTGAGGAAAATTTCTATGGAACCTAATGCCCAACGAAGAACCTGGTGCAAACGATCTGATAAGTTAATAGGAGCCGATCCTTTGAATGCAGGCCTGGGGGGCATGCAGTATACCGATCGCCAACCACGGCAGTGCATTTTGAAGCCTGTCAGGATATCCTCTGTCACTGAACCATATATCCATCCGATCTGTACAGAAACAACAGTTGTTAGTAAATCAAGAGATAAATAAATCAACACATGAATAATTAACAGCACATAAACAAGTTTAACTAGATTTTTGCTAGCCTCAATGCTTGCTGGATGAAAGAATGATCTGCCCATTAGCTTTATTAGCTTTGTCAAGCTTAGAGTATTATTGAAATACTTTAATTTCTTTAAAGTGATTCTCATCCTCAATTCCTTTCTACAATAATTTGAACCTATGATCTGGTCTATGAATTATATTATGAGCTATTTGTTGGGCACATTATAATTAAAAATCCCTAGACGCTTTAAAAACTTAGTCACATGTAATCCATAAACTCTAACACCACCATGAAATTATTTGCGCAAAACTCTAAATAATTTAGATTTAGTTTCAATTTGCCAATAAAACAAATAAGATGAAAAAGGACTCTATTGTTGAACCATCTTTCAAATAAATTAGAGCAAAACTGGAATTGTAAATCATTTTATAATTATTTATATAATCATAAACCAAATGCTTAGCTTCAGTAGATTCATACCTCCTTTCCCCATTCAGTTTTCTCCTCGTATCCGATGCTTATGACGTGAATGGCTTCCTTTATCAGACCAGGTGAGTTTACCGACTCTGGAACGCCACCGTTTTCCATAAGCGTGGATGTAATAAAGACAGGAGACTGGCCAAATCTCTTTTCGAAGCTCTTCTGCGACATTAACCATGATTTCTCATGTTCTTCGTAACCTGGGAAAATCACAACCCTCCGAACTGTTATATTGCAAATTACAGGGGAATTTGCCTAGTTTATGAATATTACAACCGTTTGAAATTTTATATCGTTAATCGAAGGAAATATCACAATCATTTGAATTATTATATTGTTATATATTCAATGAGACATTTGCTTCAAAATTCAATTTGAAATTAGGTTAGGCATGCATTTTGAAGATGGTAGTATATTTGGGAAATTTGATTGAGAAGAGTAAAGTTAAATAATTGATTCACCCTTATGCTGAATCTCAATGGAACTAACCTTCAAGACCTTCTTCAATCTCTTCGAGGCTGAAGATGGGAGCGCTTATTTCAGTGTGCTTGGAAGATTTCTTCCTACCAAAGAATTTTTTGGATGATTTCTTTGTTTTCTTGCGAGAACTGAAGCAACAGCAACACCATGATGGCCAGCAATCGCAGGTCATCTTAGGTTTCTTCTGAGAAACTGGAGGATCATACCCATACAGAGCTTGCCTGTTGAAGACACATCCAGTTCCTACATACACTGGACCCTGGATGCCATCTAGACCCTTCATGTTGATCTGCATTGAACAAGATCCATGAAAATATAAGTAGCAGGGTACTGAATCTATAGTTGAATTTATACAAATGGGACTTTGAATAACAGTATGAACGGCATGATAATTTATAGAAATGGGGTTTTGAAGAACAGTGTGAACTTCATTAACAGTCAAATACTTTTGGCATCTGCAATTGAATTGAGTTAAGTTTAAGGTAAATTTTTAAAATAATTCGAAATATTCCTGAAAGCTTTCAGGCTCTTACATCAAAGAAAACCGTGTTTCTGTTTGCATATCGATCATGGCGATCAATACCATCGAATCTCTGAGGGAACTGAACATAGCACAGTTTCTTTCCAAGTTGGGGATCCATGAGAAAACACATTGCCTCGCGCACGGCCTTACTGTTGTTGACAT
The DNA here is from genome assembly GCA_034641835.2 of Pinus albicaulis. Lineage (NCBI taxonomy): Eukaryota > Viridiplantae > Streptophyta > Pinopsida > Pinales > Pinaceae > Pinus > Pinus albicaulis. The sequence goes on along the minus strand of CM076583.1, from coordinate 807,486,220 downwards.
AGTGATCACAATCCAGATTCAAGATGAAAGGGGCATTTGTTAGAACTGCAGAGACTCGAACCTGCAAGATCGACAATAACTACATTAGCACAAGACCTGAAATCAAATGATCAGCAGCAATGATTACAGGGAGGGATATGATATTGTTGTAATTACCAGGGCGTTCATGGCACCGGCCTTTTTGTGGTGCTGATATCCAGGCCTCTTCTCACGAGAAACATAGACAAGGCGAGGGAGCTCGTTCCCCTCAGTATCATGGGCTCCACTGCTTCCCAGAAACACCTGAAAACATAAACCTTAGATTGGTAAGTTTTTTCATTCCAGGGACTGTTTACATTAACAAACCATGAACAAGCAACAGCTAAAAATCTTATATTGGTAATTGTTTTCATTCCAGGGACTGTTAACATTAACAAACCATAAACAAGCAAGAGCTGAAAGCCGATTAGTATATAGTTTGAATTATAATTCATAGATAGTAAAATCTAATTGGAACAAGGATATTTCTGATAATTGATTTTACTAGTACAATCAAAATACATAAATTTAAAAGTCGGTGTAAATTGAGTTTATGAAAAATATCCCGGGATTTAATCCCACTAAATATTAACTTTAAACTTCATTAAAAGGGATTAGAGAAAAACAAAAACCATCCTTAATTATATTATAGGACAAACCACAATCAAAATCAGTGAATATGCCTACTCCTCTTGAAGTATGCAATCTATAAATTTTATAAATGCAATTTCTACTAACAACAATACCTCTCAACTTTACATTATTAATCAGGATTTGAGCTGTTTCTAATAGCGAGGCCCAGCCATGGCCATGGACTCTTAAATCCAAGAACAGTCAACATCAAGGAGCTATGAATTCATTTATTTATACAAGAGTTCAAGTAAGTGCACCTGAATCATCCCAGGGTGGTCGCGAGTATTGTTCCCGGGCCAGGGCGTACCGTCCTGCATAACCCACCCCTCATCAGGGGTCTTCTGAGCCTTTGAAACCAGGGCGTTTATCCTCACTTTGAATTCTTCATACTCTCGCTGCCAAAAATTCAAATAATTTGATTAAGCCAGGCTATACAACCAACCAAATTAACCCAACAAATCTGACTCTCGTACTTACTTTCATGGCACGCCGCTCTTTTACAAAGGTCGGTTGCACCTTGTCTTTCAGGTAATCGATTTTTTGAGAAAAGTAATATTCGGGGGCTCGAGGCTCTATACTGTATTTTTTGCAGAAAGGAACCCATTTCCGGGCAAACTCTGAGGTTTCTGTCATTGAATCGAATGTGAGCATCGATGCTCCATCGTCTGATACATAGCAGGATACCCTGTCCACAGGGTAGTCGACGGCCAGGATAGATAGACAAGTATTAGCTGTAATCAGAGGAGGCTCTTTCAGGGGATCCACTGTACTCACAAAGAAATCAATGGGTGCTAGCTTGCAAGGCTCTCCTTCCCTCTCGTATCTGGCAATTCCAATGAAAAACAAAATTAAGTTTCTGATAGTCTCCCAATGTCTCCCAAGTATAATGTACTCAAATCTCACTTAATATCAATTTAATTGAATTTTTGTTGATTCAAATCTCACTTAATATCAATTTAATTGATTTTTTTTGTTCATTTAGATATCAAATTGGTGTATCAGATTTTCTTGTTTATTGAACAACTAGTTATTATTATTTTTAGCTAATTGACTAATAAAAGTTTGAGTTGTTTTAAGGGCATCTTTATGTCTATTGCAAAATTTGGGAATATTCTGGAATCCTATGGACAGAAGCAAGGTCAACTATTGTAGATTCCAAGATGGTCAACATTGCAGACAATTATTTGATTGTGAGCTTTACCATTAGAAGCTCAAGTGTTTGGCTTCCTTTCATGTAAGAGTATTGAATTACTCACAAACTTGTGTAAAAATACATAGAAAGCCTTCATTATATAGCAATAGACACAAGTACATAGAAAGCCTTCATTATATAGCAATGGAGGAAGCCCGGTGTACGACAACTGGACATATGCAAATCCTTATGTTTAGCTTAAGGGGGGTGTTGGAGTTTGTCTTTTCCAACTCTTCAATTCTCTATGAGCTAAATATGGTGAGATGTAAGCTCACATAAGGACTTGCATATGTCCAGTGATCACAGTTATCTTTATCCCACTTCCTCCTTTGCTATATAATAGAGGTTTTCTATATACTTTTACACAAGCATGTGAGTAATTCAATACTCTTGCACTCCACTCCAAGATATTCCCAGAATCTGCCATCTATATAATTTCAGCACATACTTTAATCAGTGCATCCTTATGTCTAATTACAGATTCAGAGAATATCTCAGAATCTGACAGTAAGGAGAAGTCAAACCATTAATTTTTTCTAACAATCAGATTCCAAAATATTTCCTAAAACTGCAATCCAAATAAGTTCAGCACTCTAATCCTAGATTTGAACATATAACCTTTTAAGAAAAATTACATGTTTAATTGATTGATTCATCATACCTCATAGATAATCTGTCGAGATAAGTTTCTCTGGTGATGGGAAACCACTTGGGGAACTGATCAAGAATCCAGGAGAAGGCGAACCAGATCTCGCAGATAATGGAGGTCAACCAGAGGCCAAGTGCGTCCTTGGCAGGATTCATCAATCGGTAGCGGAAGAAGAATCCCAGAATTATCAAACGCATCACAATAACAATTCTGTAGGGATTGATTCTACTCGAGGGGATTGGCACCTTACGCGAAAGAGGCTGTCTTGCTTCGGCTTCAGTCATCCTGATCAATGTTGTCAAGATTGAATATTTCAACATTATTAGTATCAAGTTTTGATGAATGCTATTTCTGATACATTCGAATTAAATCTCCAAAAAAAAATTCTGCAGACTGCCCGAGAAATTGGGTGTGTGATTAATACATTATATCATCGGCCTCGTCTGGATCATATATGCCATCCTTGATACTGCCACTTTTCTTATCGTGCTTCGCTTTCCAATTCTCCACTCTCTCCTTCCATGCAGCACTCCCATAGGTCTCCTTCACTGGATCTAATCCATTTCCGATCACTACACACAAGTTTTAAAAACGAATCAAGGCAAAATTTCGTAGAGATTATTTTTTCTAAAGTACTGTTCTAGAGAAAACGTTAGTTGGTGTTTCTGGAACACAGAAATGGACAGGCAAAACTTTACAGGGAAATCAACAGAGACAAGTAATTTGTCATAAACCCAACATCGAAATGTCAATAGGACAGGCAAACCTTTACAGGAAAATCAATGGTGACAAGTAAATTGCCATAAAACCAACATCAAAATGTTCACTGGAATTAAGGTTAGGTGCTACGGAGGATATTCAAAATGTTCACTGGATTTAAGGTTAGGTGGTACAGAGGATATTCAAATCTGCCTCTGTAACATATTAAAATATTTAGGAAATTTGATGGATATGAACTAAATCAAACAATTCACATAGATATTCGAATCTAGCTCTGTAGCCTATTATCATTCAATTATATTAAATATAAATATATTAAAGATTTCAAAATATCCAGGAAATTTGATGAATGTGAAATAAATCAAGCAATTGACATTTCCTCGAGTCTATTAGAATTGTAAAATATTCCAAAATCTGTAATCCAAATAACAATAGTCACACAATAGTCACATATTTGTAGAATTGTAAAATATTCCAAAATCTGTAATCCAAATAACAATAGTCACACATTTGAAGAATATCTCAAAATCTACAATGTAGATAAAAATATAGCCACAATCAACTATTGATATATAACTGTTGAACTTATTTCCATTATAGATTCAAAAAACATTTAGAATCTAGTGGGAGTCAAAAGTGAGATTAAACAATTGATGTACTCTTAATTGACATAGTTATTATTAATCAAATTCCAAAATATTCTTGAAATTTATATAATTGAGACCAAGATACCCAACACAATAACCAAAATTGATTATATGACCTAGCTATTGTTTATCAAATTCCAAAATATTCATTCAATCCTAAAAAGACAAAGATACTCTGCAAACACAATGACCAAAATCCATAATAATTTCATCAGTACCAGTAGCTGCATGTGGAAAACGCTGAACACTTAAACTGTCACCATCCATGATCGGAGGAAGGGAAAGTGCATAATGATCTCCATTTTCCTGCAACACCATATATAGCCCAATTGGATCCTGCCTCCCGATTTACCTATCGTCACTAGAAATTGAAAAAAAAAAACGAAAGAGGTTGAAGTACCGAGCGGTTAGCGATACTGTGGGCAGCCCGAGGAGTAGCGTCGAAGGCGTTCCCTCTGTGACTGACCACGCTCTGGCGATCTCTTTCCATGTTGAATTCTTGTTCTAAGTCGTCCACTCCATCTTCTTCATCATCGCCTTCAACCCGGGGACTCCCTGAAAACGAGCAAAAAGGAAAAAGTACTCAACAAAACATGACAACGCCAATTTAACACAATATGGATCCATGAAAACGAAGTATCCATAGGAGAAAAGTAATCATGTAAAGGTCAATATTGCAGAACCCAAATAAACGGTGAATGATTAAATTCCAGAAACAAATCCAAGCAAGTAAACATGTAAACTTCAGCACTGCAAAATTTCAGATTCTTAGAAAAAAAATCTTTCAAAAAAAATCTGAATGATGGTAGATTTTGGAATGTTTTGAAAATTTATAGAGATAGAAGGAAGTTAAATAATCGACTTTGCTAACTTTTTATTTGTCAGATTTTCTAAATATTTCAAAATTTGCAACGAAGGATGACTCCAAAAATAAGAAAGACCCATCAGGTAATTCAATTCGTGATAACCATGTGATGAAATATTATGTAAATCATGAAATTCAAGGTTCAAATCTCTATGGATCAAATCAACAAATTAAACCAAAAGAAAAATAATTTTCAAAAAAAATATTTACGTCACCAATTATAGAAATTTATAGAGAACAAAAACTAAACCGCTAATCTTTCGTCCAAAAGAAAAATGCATAAACCAACAGGTAATTTCTATTTTTCTGAACAAGGCCATTTGATCAACTATGGCAGTATAAAGCAATCATAGAGTAAGTCATAGTTTCTGTCTAATAAGAACTTACTGTTTCTTGTTATGATAGAATCTCTCAGAATGGTCTTTGAGATGAAGATGTGATAAAAAAAAAAGATGTTTTTTTTGGTTTTGTTTTGGAGAAAGCATATATAAAAAAGAATGTAATAAGAAAAAATACTATAGAAATATGATACAAAGAAAACAAAAGACCTAAGATGTATATGTACTATTTTTTGATAATACAAAAAAGCAGCTTTTTTTCTTACGAAAAAAAGTAATATCGATTTCAAAAAATGCTAAATACATAAATTTATAATCTTAAAAAGAATTATATAACCAAATTTAAAGAAAAAACAAAAAAAATCTAACAATAAGTTAAACTACTTGTAAAACAAATTGGTCTCTTATTCAAAAACTACTTTTTGTTCTTAATAAAGTATATATACCTTCATAAACTTTAATATATATAATTTGTTGGTACCTTTGTGACGCCTGTACCGAGTTTTGCACTGAGGGCAACACCGGTTCCCTTCCTTTCTCTCGTACTCATAGCAGGGACGACATACAGGGAATCCACACTCGTTGCAGGCCACGAATAGTTCCCCATTGGGGTTGCGACTGATTTTATCACCGCAAACTTGGCATCCCTGGAGGGTGGATTGCGTGATGGGCTTGGGCTGCGCATAACCATTGTGTTTTATGTTATCAATTTTTGTTTAAAGATTTTAGGAATATTTTGGAATCTATTTATTTTGTTACTATTCATAAAATTCTAAAAATCTACACTATACATCAACATAAACTCTATTCATCTCATAGTGTTCATGAACTACCACAAATTAATTCAGCTTATAAAATTTGATTAAAGATTTTAGGAATATATTGAAATCTATTTACCTCGCTACCATTCATAAGATTCTAAAAATCTACACTACACATGAACATGAACATAAACTCCACTCACCTCATCGTGTCCATGGACCACCACAAGTTCGTTCCGCTTATAGGAACCTGCAACAAGTCCCGCCTTGGCCTCCATGATCTGGTCGTCCTGTTCCTGCGCGAATGGCAATAGTTTTATATGGTTGGCTTTTCCATAGCCGCTCCTGATACTGAAGACAAATCTGAAGTCTTAAAACTCTCTGGGGCATACCAACTGCACTGCCACAGCCACCAACTTTGCGTTCCCCTGTCACTGGATCCATCGCCGGAGGGCCCAAATCACCCAACTTGTTGGATTAAAGTTCACTCTAAAGGGGAGCGAGAGAATAAGTATCACCTAATCTGTCATAATAATTGAAGGTGACTTTCCACTGTTTGGGACTGATAATATGAATTGTGAAGACCGTCAACTCAACTAAATGGTTTTGTTGGTTATGGTGCATGCATCGAGTCTGTTAAAAAATCACAGTTTGGGATGCTTAGAAGGCAAGGTAGAACCAATAAACGTAGAATAACGTCCAAAGCAACCAAGGACCCCGCAAACATTCAAACGTTTCAACCGCTCGCTTTTTCTTCTGCATGTGGCTGAATCATATTTCGCCTGGATCTAGCTGAACCATCTTTATTTGATAGAAGGTATCATTGCTTAATTATTTGGTTGTTTTATTGACTTAGCAGGGAATTGATAATTATAAGCAACATATCAGTATCTTTATATTGATTGTAGGTTTAATGTGTGAATCAAAGTCAATTGTTTATTTTGTTTCATGTGTGCAAAATACCATATTCTAGGACTAACAAGAATTTAAATGCAAGGTATCAAACTAACAACTTAAAAATTTTGAAATTTTGAAATATATATTTTTTAAATTATATATATATATATATATATATATATATATTATATTTTTAAAAATTAAAAATTAATATAATTTAGTTAATTTTAAATTTTAGTTTCGGGAGATAATTCAATTGGCTATGGTTATATAAATGAAATATTAAATATGATGAGGTTTGATTTTCAAATCCCTAGATTTACTTTGTAAATGGACCTACATATATGTCAGAATATTAAAATTATAACTCCGTGTCATGTAAGTACAAAACTGACCTAGTTATCAATTTCTCTATTCCAAACAAAAAATCAAACTTTTATAAGAAAATGATTATCTTTACAATATAGATTCATCTTAACTTTGAATCAACTAAGGGTAGAGAGAGATCAAATCTCTCAAGATGAGAGCTTCTTTTTAAATGCAAAATGTGACGAAAAAATTGCACCTCCGGAAATTTGATTCCTCTCATACTAGGTAGATCTCTAGTTAGGATGGATCTATGTTGATTCTTAATAATATTCTTTATAATATATAAATTTCACATCCCTATATATAAAGTATTCTCATATTTAATTTTATTAAAATCTCAATTTAATCTATATGAGATATCCACCTAATATTTTTAGTAGTAGTGAAAATAGAAGGTTTAGATATATCTGAAAAGTATTTGTAACATTTTTTATTTAAATAAATAAATGTTGTTAAATTAAATTAAAATAAAATATTTATGATTATGAAATGAGTTATGGTTTTTGGGCATGTGGTATTGATAAGCCATGGTATTAGCCCATAGTATTGTAACAAAGTCCATTTACAAGTTAATAATATCCATGGCAAAACAGGGTGAATATCCATGATTAAATTTTGTTATTTGTAAGTTCATTATAAGTATTAAGTTTTTATATGCTTATTGATTAGATTTAAATATGGTTATAGAATTATTATTTTGATTTATAGTTACTATTTTTACATTGTATATTTAACATGATATGTATATTACGATTTTCTTTTATCTCAAAAATTGTTAGTAATTTTATTACTAAAAACAAAATCAATATAACAAATTGAATTTTATTAGTTTTATTAGTTTTATTAGTTTTAAATTTTTATTATTAATTGAGCCAACATTTAAATGTTTAGGCTAATTTATGAACACTATAACATCATTCCATACTGGACTGTAAAACGTTGGTGCAATAACTAGCAATAAGTAGTAAATCTACATAAATTAAATAGTTGGTAATTGTTGATAGACATCTTTGTGATGGAAAATCAACCCTCTTTTTGGAATATTCATGGAAAAAATTACCTATATTGATTGCTAATGACTCTTTTGCTAACATCAAAAACTATATGCAATCCACTCACTACACCATAGTGGTGGATTACTAACAAAAAACATAATCATCGTCTCCTAATGCTCTTGGAAACCAATAGAGAGATGGTTCTATTAGGGAAAGGAAGCAACCATGAACCGACTCTAGAGTAGTCCCCAACAACAAAAAATCCCATTCCAAATAGGTTCGAACAATCTTAGATGGGATTATGGCACCAACAGAACATTCACAACCAAATAAGCAAATGCATTAGTAGCTAGGTACAAGGATCTCCCCTTATAAGAAAATATGGAATTGCATTTGGAATCAAAATATATGGCCACAATTAGCCAAGCTTCTTTTGCTCATCCACAAATGAACTTTAACATGGGATACATTGATTAAATATGGCTTTTAAGGACCATCTTTTTGTCATCTATGCCACAACAACCATGAGGATGCTAGTCATTTGTTCAACACTTATAGCTTCTCCATAGAACTCTGGGATCAAGTAGAGACTCTCTTTGAGGACTTGAATAGAGACCCAAATACTATTGAGAACACCATAACAAACTGGTGCTACTCTCACATCAAAAATTCCATCCTAAATAGAGCCTAGACCGTGATGTCAAGCCTACTACTTTGGTACATTTGGAAAGAGAGAAACAACATAATAAATTCATTGATTTCTTAGCCATTGCAAGATTCTCTAGTTCTCCTTCCTCCATAGTTAAGCCTTGCCCCCCACCCAATATGTAGACAAAACACTCATGGAATGTCAATCACTCGTAGCGGAATACTGCAAATCCTCAGTAGGGATGTCCACCTAGGATAGTCAAAATATTGAGTTGGGAGACATTTGAAAAAAGGTAGAGAGGTGATAACATGGGAGAAAAATTGGCTTCCACATGCCTACCACACACTCAAGTGTTGGATGACTCTAGAAGAGCCCGCTCCATACCATTGATTGTTGTTACAGAGGCAACTTATGGAAGACCTATGCAAATGTGGATCACCTCGCATTGAAGTCGCAATAAATTTGTCCTGGAATTTGGAGGTTTCCATTCAAGGCGCCATGCATCTCAAGGTAAGTTCAATTGGTTATAGGAATAATAAGGGAATGTTTTCCACATTTGTTATTTTATGTTGTAGTTTGCATCGTATTTGGTTTCACCAATTCTTGGCTTATCAAGCTCTTGTCTATTAGTTTAATAATGTTAAGTCTATGGAAGGACCATTCCATCTTGGCTTAGATCCTTCCTTCCTATCATTTGCTTCATATTTTCTTCACACTTACTCTCTCACAATATTTTCCTCTCCGGAGAGTCTCATTTCAATCTAAGTATGGAACTTGCTAGTTTCTCTTATAACCTCCCTTTAGTTTTCTATCGTGAAATATTACATGGAAAGGAGTTGTGGCTAGTTCATCTCTAGCAATTTGACGAGTGTCCAAGGGGTGAACTCTCTCAATTACCCAACACTTTTTTTTCAAGTAATTCTCCTTCATACTAGTTGGATTTTTTCATTTTTGTGCATGGATTTTATGTAATTTGGGATCAATGATGCATTCTGTCCTCTTACAATGTGCTCTTCCAACGTCCTTTTCCAAAGGAATTCCCTCAACCCTATTTCCACAGGTTCCATTTTTTACAGTCATTCTCAGGTTCCCTTCTCTTAGTGTTTTACTCTGCCTTGCTATCTATCCTATTATGATCTCCATCTATTAATGATATGAATGTGATCTCAATGTAAGTGTGCTTGAGGTTGTATAAAATGCAAGTGTTAAAATTGAGTTTTTTTGAGCTTTTATGTTAAAATTTTACACACACAAAGCATAAATTAAAACTCAGAACAACAGAAAAAAGCAAACAAATACACCATAAAAATAACCACAACATAGCAAGTGATGAAGGAGTTCACCCCTCCTGGGCTATGTCTCCTTGGTCTAGCTTCCAATGGCTTGGACCTATATCATTATGCTAAAAAATGGTTGTTACATTAGTTTAGTACAGTACTCCAATGGCTTCAAAACCTGTTCCATTAGCTTTGGAACTATAAAAAATGCATGTATAGTCTCTTTATGCTCCCAAATTGGTAAAAAAATGAAGAAGTTATGAGTTTCCCTAGCTTTGCTACTAGTCTCTCAAAAATTCCCCAAATTCCAAAGCTGTCCTACAAATTCGCCCTGAATTGTGCTAATGGAGTGACAATTTGGCACATGTTCAATGCAAATTGTGGGACTGTCAATATGCATGCCAAAGCCTAAAAGCCGAATTTTTAATTAATAATGGTGGTGGCCAAATATATATTTTTAAATAAAAAAATTTGGGACCACCTTTGTGCCCACGGTCCCGGGTCATGGTCGTATGGTAACATATATGGGGGGGACGAGGCTAAGCCCTGGCCCCTTACCCCAACCTCTGCCCAAATTAAACTTTATGTAACGTTTTGGTTATATGGTTAACTAAGGACCACGGTAGCTTGATTGGTTAGACGTTGCGTCGTTTGCCGTGAGGCCATGGTATCGATTCTCAAGGAGGTGCATTCAGACCTTAACCAAAATTTTGGTGGCCCCCGTGTTGCCACGTGGAGGCTTGTGGTTGGGCCACGTGGTAGCATGTGGTTGGCCACCAACCAACCAATAGAATTCAACCACACCATCAACATTAGAATTTGGAAAAGTGGCACGACTGAATTGGTCCAATGAGCCTAGTCAACCATGCCGAATCAGTAGGCCCAGTCAGATGTACGAACTGCTGACTAGGAAGCCTGCACAATTTTTACCAAAAATTTTCTTATGTGGGAAAGTGAACAAAACTCGTTTCCAAGAGCATACGGTGTTAGTTTTCCATGAAATGAGTTGCGCCAAATTCAAAACAACGAGATCTATGTGGTAGTTTAGGTTCCACACCATTACAGAAAATTTCATTTTTTAGCATATTTTTTAGCACCTAATCACTCCTCCCCACTGGAAGCTCTTGGACCCCAAAATATCACTTTCAGTTGTTTAGTACATGAGGGTACAATACCCTCACCTTTCCAATCTTGATCCATTTTCCTTTGCTTGGATTTGTTCCTTTGGGCCCCACACGAAGGTACTCCACATTCCCTCGGTTTTAAGTCCTTGTTCTTTTTTCAAGAATGGTATCTTGTTGTAGTTCTTCAAGGTATTCATGAGAGAAATACTCAGTAGAAAGAATCTCAAAATTCTCTCCTTGATCTGCAATCAAAGGAGGCTCATACAACCTTAAGTTCTCAAAATTAACAACAACATAAATTTTCATATATGAAGGAAATTCCAACCTAAAGGCATTATCACCAATCTTTTCTAAAATTCTGAATGGACCATATTGAATTGGTTTCAGTTTTTTACCTTCTACCTGAAGCCTTTCTTTGCTAATGTGAAGCCAAACTTCATCACCAACTTGGAAATTGTGATGTACATGATGCTTATCATGCCTTGTTTTGTACTTGACTTGGCTCTTTTCTAGATGTTCTTGAACTTCTTGACATACCAATTGGATTTTTTCAATGAACCTCTTAGCTTTGTCTATGTCACTATGACCATCAATAACAACATCCTTTCCAAAAATTAAATCCAAAGGAGATTTAGGCAAGTATTCAAAAAAATCCTCAAATGGCGATGTTTGAGTTGAAGAGTGCTTGGCCTGGTTGTAAACATGTTGAATATAGATCAAATGTTCATCCTACAACTTAGGATGCTTGCTGCAATAATCACAAAGTATCACCATCCTGTTCACCACCTCTGTTTTAACATATGTTTGCGAATGAAATGTTATACTCTTTTTCAATTTGGTGTCCATGAATCCCCACAAGCTTGAAATTTTTTTTCCAACAAATCGAGAATCTCGATCACTAACAATGGATGTGGGTAATCCAAAATGCACCCATACATTCTGAAAGAATAACTGAGTAGTTTGTTCAGTTGTAATCTTCTTTTTACATGGCATTAAAATACACATTTTTCTAAACCTATCCACAACTACATAATGATAATCGTGATTTATTTTTGACATAGGAAGACCTCCAACAAAGTCCATAGAAACACTCTCCTATGGACCCAACAATATGATCCAAATACACTAAAGAATTTTTTCCAAACTCACACTTTGGAATCTTTAAAAACAATGATTATTTTTTCAAGACATCAAGTACCTTTTTGACATGCATGACATGTTCTTCACGAGATTTATTGAAAATGAAGATGTCATATAAGTAGACTATCACAAAAATCATTTAGAAATGGCCTCAATGCATAATTCATCACACGCATGAAGGTAGTAGGAGCATTGCAAAGACCAAAAGGAATAACTAGCCATTCAAACAAACCTTGTTTTGTTTTGAATGTTTTCTTCCATATGTGACTTTCAACAATTATAATTTGATGATAGCCACTCCTTAAGTCCAACTTAGTAAAATATTTTGCATCTTTCAATTGATCAAGTAAATCATCAGTTCTAAGAAGTGGGCAATGGTTCTTTACCGTAATTCTGTTCAATGCACCTAAATCCACACACATGCACCATGTTCCATCCTTATTTGGCACCAAAACAATGGGTGACCCGCATGGCAAAGGACTTGGTATGATGATCACTTTGTCCAACAAATCTTGAATTTAATTTTTAATTTCTGCACTTTCCATCATTGACATCCTGTACATGCCAATGTTACGAAGAGGACAATCTTGCTCCAATTGTATTTCATGTTGGATTCCCCTCTTGGGAGAAAATCCTTTTGGCTCCTAAAACATCTCATCATATTGGTTAACAAACTCAACCAAATCAGATTTCAATCTTGAGTCACAACCTTGAAAATCTTCCGTTGAGGAGGTAAATCCCCTCTGCGGACAGAGGCGATCCCTACTAGCCCAGCAGGGGTCTAGCAACAATCATCAAATGCTACAGCGCAAGTTCCTAATTGCGAATAGATAAGCCAACGATGGAGGCCTACCTGGAGTCTAGTGCTATGATTTGTAGAAGAGACAGCATTCCCGTTCCTCAGCCTCGGTAGATCACGATCCCCACGATCTCTGTGAATGGACACCTGCACATGCAAGAAACAACACGAATACAAGCATAAAATCCAGAATACATAACTATATATCAGTCAGAAAGGATATAACTCATTATTAACATAAGCGAAAAACAGAGTGGAACCATAACCGGTAGTCATTCATTAATAAACAATCGAAAGAGAGTACAACCAATGTTCTGACGCTGCGGTCTCCTTCGGAAGGGTCCCTGGTCGTTCACGTCTCGCAAAGCTCGCCAGGGAAAGGGAAAGCCTCTCTAGAGTCTCTCGACGATAGTCTCCTTACTTGAGTCGGCCTTAAGGGAAGAAAGAGGGCTCTTACAGCACGACGGCTCTTGGGAATTTGGAGATTCAAAGCTTAGGCACTTCAAGACTAGCTTGCAATGGCAATAGGAAAGCTTTTATAGATGGGGAAGGAGGGAGTTGGGATCCCTATTATTGTGGGATTGGCCCTATCATCAAGGAAGGTTCCATGAGAGGTGGCAAACCACTTCCCTTCCATGGAACTCCTGTAGCCAAACCTCCCAACTCAAGATAGGCAATGGTTTCTGAGTTTGTTGAAACACAACTTCTGCCATCTTTATTTAAAAAACACTCCTTAAATTGGCTAGCACGACTGCTGCTCTGGGACAGAGCGCCAGTTGGCGCGGCCTCTTTGTAGGATTTTCCCCATTGGCGCGAGTGATGAACTGTCTGCCCGCGCCAATGCAAAAGGAGATGTTTTCATGGTTTTTTTGCAAGGAGATGTCTTTAGGGAAATTGAAGCTCATGTTTAGAGGAATGCATTGATGATGATTTCAAGGCATGACAATGTTCACAGGTCACAAAATGGGTCCTCCATTGTGCGGGACGGTAACAAATTACTGTGTAACAGATGCCCCCCTAAAGTATGAGGCCCGAGAGAGAGAGGGGTGAAATTCTTTACGAGAACATGTTCAACTAAAGCCCCGCCGTCGGAAAACCTGTGCAGAAAAATAAAACTGATATCTCAAGTACATGATGTATATGCAGTATGGGCGCAGCCATCTGAAACAAAGTACACTATAATCCGGATCCAGGGTATGGGCGTAGCCATCCAGCGAGGATCAAATAAATAGACTCAGGTATGGTCGCACCCATCCAATTAGTGAGTCATGTACATAATGATAATAATCCACAATCGCAGCCTGGATTACAACAGACACAATCCAGGGTCTTGCGCTCCATCTCGACCCAAATAAAGTACAAGTTCAAGCATGCGAATATGTGAGCTGAAGTCGAACATGCAAGAACATCGTCTGATTACCAGCCAATGATGAGAGCTGTTAACAGACGCGAGAGGAACCACCAATAATGGAAATGGCCCTCAAGGTACTACAGTTACAATCTACAGCGTGTGAATCAATGAGCCGAAGGCCGAACACCCGTAGAATCACTCGACTGGAGGCCACGATGAAAACCCCACTGCCGACTGGGCACAACCACATTGAGGCATGCAGGCTCCAAGGTACCATAAGGAGTCTCTAGACCAACTTCCTGGATAATGAGTTGATGTCGACAGGAAGTGATCTTGACCGAAGGTGGGCCATAATGATTCCCACATCATCAACACAAGACAGAGGAACATGATGTTTTATTGTGAATCAAAATCATATGAGAAACAGAGGGAGGTTGATATTTGCAGAGGCCAACTTCTCTTGAACATATAAACGACACGACAGTGGATTTGGCAGTATTTGACATCAACGGATCAGAGGTCATGGTGACGAGGCAATGAGCGTGTGAGGAGAGTAATGCCAAAGAGCCATCCAACCATGGAAGCAAAGTGAAGCAGCGAGATGAGATGTCCCCAACCCGACACGAATGCAGATAAGTGCCATGTTCAAGAGCGACATACTGCCGACGACAACGACGATGGTTCCATTTTTCCCCCACCATTTCTGGCGAGTACCCCAATTATTTTTTGATAACAAGCTTGAAGGGGATAGCATATGCTTGTAATATAAGTCTGCCCTTCGGGCGAATCCATCCTAGTGCATTTAACAAGTCCTAGGAAGGAGGAACTCGGAGAACGTCATTTCGACTGGATCCGATGTCATCAGGGTTTAACGAGTCTGACAAAGGAAGAACTCGGCGTCTTTTCATGTTTAGAGAGTTTGAAAAGACAGTAGAAAAGTAAACTCCACAGGTCCCTTTTCGTAGATAGTTCCTCAGATCCGAAAAGGTAGAAAACAATATCCGAGAAAACCTCCTAGTCGCGATAGGCTAGGGTATTCCTTTTTCGTAATCAATCTATCCCAACCCGAAAAAGGGGTAAACGTATACTGGGTAGATGTCGATTCGTGTCCATTTTAACGAGATCGAAACGACAAGGGCCTCGGCAATCTTTTCATGTTTAGAGAGTCAGAAAAGAGCTGAAAGATGACTCCAAAGTGACTTTTTCGTGTATTTACCGAGTCCGAAAAAAGTATAAAATACAACTCGTTTCCATCGTTAAAGTCGCAAAAACCTGCTGCTACACATACCAAGCAAGCGTAAAACCCATTTTCGACATAACATATTAAAATATTTGATAAAAATAACTTTTAAAACCCATCCTATGTCGAAAAAGTTATAAATATGCCAAAATGGTAAAAATAAAATTACATTTACTATTTACCTTGGTGAAAAGCAGCAGTGGTCCATTTTGGAGTGCAAACTTCTGACGGCGATTGCGACAGATCCGGTTGACCATTCAGATTCTCGTCTGCTACAGGTAAGAGGCACTTCCTTGTACTTCATTTCAATCCATTTTTTAATAGTTTTCCCTTATGTATCAGCCCTCTGTGGCCACTCTTTGAATTTTTAGGGCCGCGCTCATTGGCGCGGGTATCGGGCACGGACCCGCGCCAATGGGCTTTTCCATGCAAAGGGCTCGCGCCACGTGGCGCGACTGTTCACAAAATAGCCGCGCCAGCGGCTGAACCCCAAAATTCCGCCTAAAAATCAGAAATTTTAATCATTTTAAATGAAATTGGAAGCCTACCAGAGATCTAATCAAGGGTTTATGACCATGTGGATGCAGAAAATCAAGCAAAATGGTGATTGAGTGGAAAGAACGAGAGCATGGAGAAGAGGATGAACAGGCCATAGAAAGTGAGGCTTGCATGAATGCCCTCAGAAACTGTGGGCTAAAGAAGTTCTTCCTTACACCCTGTTTACGAGCTCAGCCCGAGCTCCTCCAGTATTTGATCAGTATTTGGGACGAACATGAACAAGTGTTCAAGTTGCGAGATCAGGTATTGGAGTTGGAGGTTTCTAATGTGTATTTCATAACCAGATTGTCCCGCAGAGGTCCGGTACCCATCCTGACTGGGAGCAGACCATCTGGCGAGAAGATGGAGGAAGTGATGGCACGAGTGTGTCCAAGAGCACAAATGGGATCAGGGAGAAAAAAGGTGGATATCCACACTATCCCCGATCTGGCATTGAGAGTTGTCCTACATACCATCACGCGGGCTGCAGGATCGCAGGCACCACACGAGGCCACAAAGGCCCAACTCTTGCTGGCCTCAGAATGCATGAGTCCCTTATTGTTCGACTGGGCCACAACAGTAACAATAAACATGAAGAGACAACTCACAAAATGCAAGCAAGCTAAACTGAAACAGTTTGGCTATGGTTCCATCCTGGTATCGTTCATTCTGGAACGCTTACCAATCTTCCAGGGCCAAGGGGCCATAGTAGCAGATCCGATACCACGAGAGCCAAGAATGGCTCGCTGGGCAGCACTAATGCCCAGAGTTGGAGGTGGCCAACAGATGTCCTAGAGGCCGAAGTTTTTTAGGTGGTTACGGCGCCAGTTGATTGTAGTGGAGGACTGGCCATATGTAGGAACTGACTTCACCGGAGACCCAGATCTCCCACTGCCAGAAGGAGATGATTGGGACGAGGAGTTGGGTAAGACCTCATGTTTTTTTATTTTTATGTTTTATGTTTTTTTGTTAATACACATTCGTCCTAACACATTTTATATATGTATGCAGATGTGGGCCCTAAGAGACCAGCCGAGATGTCTCCAATCTCGCGGAGGACTCATCTCACCCCTGATCCTCAGGGAGAGGGCACAAGAGGAGAGGAGTTGATCCAGAATCTCGAGGGCGTTTCCCGAGGGATCCCGGACTATGCTCGGCTGGCGGATGTACCGATGGCGTACTAGCGTTATACGGTGGGAGTTCCAAGTCAGATCCACCGAATCCTGAGATGCTTAGTGCGTGCAGTTACATGTTATCATGAGCACCATGCAGATTAGCTCTTAGGGATCATACCACACATGTTTTTGAGAGACATATCGTCTCCGGATGTACTTAAGACGATTATGTATATTTTGACTTTATGTGACACACTCTATGTAAACATTTCGATATCTATATATACATGTGTTATCACTCAGGTTTTCCTAGAAGTTGTGTAAGAGGAAAGTATACCCGAGGTAACCACAAACCAACCTTTTAGATGCAGAATCTAGCCAATCTGCATCCAGAGAGGGCTCTCTCTTTATAATTTATCTTTGTTCTTAAAAGGTTTTAGGCTAGTTATAGATTCAAGAGTTTGTTTTGGGAAAATGGTGGAATCCACAAACTAAGGGCAAGGTTGAGGGCTTTCAGTCCATTGGGCTATGGATTCAAAGGATGGCTTTACTGGATTTCTATTCTACGCACAAGATGGCTTTACAGGGCAAGATAGCTAGACAGAGAACAATCCTTAAAATTTAAAGTGGATGGGATGATTTTGAAGGGATGAAAGGCAGCTAAGAATCTTTCACCATGTTCAAAGAAGAGAAGTGAGATGACTACAAACAAAGAGCAATGAAGAATTCTTTATTATAGTAATCAACAATGTTTAAATTAGCAAAGCAAGAGCATTTAAGAATTCATGCTTATAACTAATTTAGAAGAAAACATTAAGAACAACCACATTTGAAATCAGAGTACAATTAAGCAAATTCTGATTCAATCCTTTATGTAAATTATTCAGAAATGGTCATAATGATATTATAAACTAATATAAAACTTCAGACAAAGGGTAGAAAGACTTATTGAACTGTAGTCCAACACATGAATCCTGCAACAAGTCTAGTGCTTTAAATTGTCATCCAGTAAGCCACGAATAAATTTCTCCAAAATGCCTTTATTCCGAAAATCTCAATGTTACAGCAGAGTAATAGAATCCACCCTCAATACTCTCTTTGAGGGTTTATTTATACACTAAATAATTGAAAATATCTCACACTATGCTAGCCCATATTTTGGGGTGACTAAGGATTAATTTACAAGTAAACAGGAGACAAATGGTCTCGTAGATATCATAATAAGTAACTGCTGATGTGCTGTTTCCTTTCTTTGTGGATGTGCTGGAGGTAAGTGCTGAAAAAGGGCTCGTTGTTGTCTTTTGGAGTAATTTGTTTTGCTTGCTTGATACTCTTTGTCTTTACGGATACTCTTTTAACCTGTGTAACTGATACTCTTTCATCTGTACTCATTTTTATCCTTTACTTGATAGTAAAGATAAAATTCTTATCCTGAAAATAACTTTTATAGAATTTCCAACATTTCATTCCACCATTGATTATCTGGTATCATAGTCCTTTTGAGCTTTCTTAATGTCTCATTTGCTTCTGTGAGTTTGTAAAAGGTGGGCTCATTAGGAAATAGATACTTTATTTCATGTTCCAAATGAAATAAATTCCTCACTCTATCATAGATGTTTCTCCCTGTTGGTAATGTTGATTGTGGTAAACTAGGAGAACAAGCAGCTGTATTTTGAGCATGAGCATTTATTTTCTTTACATAGGTTTCCAAGTCCATTATTTGATCCTCTGAGAGCATAGGACTTGGTAACCCATTGTCCAACAAAGTTTGAAATTTCTCTCTGAAAATATTGATATCAACCAAAATATCCGTGCACTTCCTTTCTAAATTCTGCATGAAAGTTCTTTTGATGAAAACTCTCTTTATTTCCAAAAATGTGCCGGTCCTGTCCTCAATCCCTAAAACTGCAAGCTGTTGCTTTGTCCGGGTGTTCAAAAATTGAATAAGCTGATTGGCCTGCTCAGGCCTGCCTCTTAATTCATTTCTGGTTCTGTTTATTTCTTCTTGGGCTATTTTAACCAACTCATTTTGTTCAAAAATAGCTTGAATAGAGGGCCAAATACCCTTTATTAACTCAATGATGTTACCCCAAAGAATGTCATTTATTTCCTTTAAAGGCTTCTCCAATGAAATATCTTTTTCCAAAGCCTGAACCAATTTTTCTAACCTTTTTATTTCCCTGGTGTTATCAGCAGCTGTCTTTTTAGATGTATCATATTTTTCCTCCAATTTTACTAATTGCAATTTCGTTGCTTGGAGTTCTGTGACCCTTAGTTGTAGACTTTCCATCTGCTTTATTAATTCATCAGAACTCAAACCAGAAGTGTTTACCTGGGATGGTTGTGTTTGCTGCCCTGTTGTTGTAGTACCTGTTGTTGATGTCTGCCTGATAGTTTCCTGTTCCTGCAAAGCTTGTTCCAATTCCTTCTCCGTTTCACTTAGTCGCTCGGTCATATTTAGGAGCAACTCCATTATTTCTTCCTGTGAATTCCCTTTTAGAACTTCTTGGGTCTGAGGGTGCCTTGAGGCTGGCAATTTTAGCTGCTTCCTCAGTGCAGCTATGTCATCATCTTTCTTCTTTATTAATGCCTCAATATTTTTAATGTCTTTGGGGTTGTGACCCAAACCAATGATTATGTCTTCTAAAGACTTTATTCTATTATCTTTGGCCTGTGAAGAGGCCTTCTCAATTTGCAATTGTGCAGTTGTGTTATTCAAAGAATCCTGCAGCGTTATAACTGCCATGGCCTTATTGGTAAGAGTAGAATAGACCATTTCCCCAGTTTGTCTGTGTAGCTCTATCTGGTCCAGAGGATGGATATCCTTTGCCAAAACTTCAAAATTTGTCCTGATGTAGTCAGCTGCAGTAATGGGTTTTGGCACTTTTGACTTAAAGTGACTCATTATCATTTTTCCTTGTGACATGTCAAATGCTGACATTAGCCTTTCTTGATTATGGGGAGCCATTTTCATATATTGATCATATACCTTCATTTTTAATGGATCATTCTTTGCTTTAATATTAATGAAGGTTCTTTTAATATCCCCTGTGTCTGTCTTTGGTGGTCTGAAAGAGGATACCTCAGTACTTAATTGTTTTTGTAAAGCTTTTCCTTTCTGTCCTGTGTTTGTTTCACTAACTGTGCCAGTTAGTTGACTGTCTTCCCTTCCATCATCAAACACTTCATCTATGATTTCCACATCTGGAAGTGGATCTGATTTATGTTTTTTAGTTTGATGTACCTGTGAGGTCCCTTTTGGAGGTGTGGTATCTGGAACCTGCCTCTTCTTTCCTATTTCCACATTTAATGGAGTTTGCAACTCTGGAACTTGTGTGTGCTTTGCCTGTGTGGGAGAAACCTGTGATTGTTCAGGTGCTTTGGAAGTTTGTGGTTTCTCCTCCATGACCAAAGTTTCAATGACCTGGATTGCAGGTTCCTTTCCTTTACCCTTGGGTTCTGCTGCAACTGATGAACTGCTTTCCTGTAATGCTTGCTGTAGAGTTGCTGCTGAAGAAGTGCCAATGTAGGGTACCTGCACTTGACCATAAGATTCTAGGTCAAAGTTTTTCTCAACATCTTTCATAATTTTATTCATTTTGTCAGCTTCACTTTCTTCCTCAACAAGTGTTCCTTCAACCCATTCCTCTTTATTGGCATATTGTTCTAGATCAGGAATCTTGTGGTGTATATAAGGGGATGATTTATTCTTTAATCTCTTTTCACAAATAAAACCAAATGGGTCATAAGGAACCCAACGGAAAGATGTTTGGAACTTTCCTTGTAATATATTTTCTGCCTCTCTCTCGGCCTCCCTAGAGTTGTAGATGAAAGGACCTAATTGACTTTTGATCCTTAATTGAGCTTTCTTCTTTACACTACAAAAATGGATCACATCTGAATTGTTCATTTGCCTGAAGTAATCCAAGGCAAAAATCCTCATGGGCACATATCTTGGTAACCTGAATGGATGTAATTCACATCCATAAATTCTGATGACTGTATGATTTTGATACAAATACCAATCCCCAACTTTATAAGTCCTTGAAAGTTGCAAGGTCTTTTTTATTTCATTACTGAGCCTTGGGGGAGAGATTCCTGTTAACAAAGTTGTTGCAGGATATACAAACTGATCAATGAATTCAGTGTAGGAATAGGGAGAATCAGAGGAAGAATGAATTACGGGGGACCAAAATATGACTGACCTGGGGTTTCCCTTGGCATCAAGTTTTTGAACAGGGAAAGGAAACTTTTCTGAATGATAGTAGATAATGAGATGATAGATGACTGAGGAATATTTAAAAACTTTTTCATCATCTAGCCTCATGAATTGATCATGGATCTTGTTGGCTATGAAGGAGGCAAAGTCATATTTAATCTCAGGAGGTTGCCCAGGAGTAAAAATGGATAACAAAACCAAGGTTATCTCATCCACATATTCACTGGTGTTGAATCCCAAGACAAAAGATATCATATTTACAATGAGCCTTCCCAATGTATTGAAATAATAAAAACCATAGGGAGGAGACCCTTTTGGCTGATGCTCAGGCAACATGAAATTCTGACACATGGATTTTAGCTTTTCTGGGGTTAATTGCCTGGTCTTCTCAATCAATTCTTCCATGGACAATGGTGCCAGTTCTTGGTCTGGTTCAAAGTGTAACATGTATTGATAGCCTGGGGAGTAATGGGAAACAGAACACTTTGATCAGGAGCTATTACAGCCCTTTGAGTGGGATCATAGTTTGAATGGCAATAATGGATGATTTCTGGGAAATAAATGACTGAAGGGATGAGATACCTTGGGAGATTGGATTCCCACAACCCTATAAGATCTTGCCCCTTTGAGTATTCGTCTCTGCAGCGAAAATAACTCAATAGGGGACTTTCATCAAAATGCAAGTCTTTAATTTGGAAATCTTTATCTACCAAAGGTAAATATTCCAATTCACGGTGGGGGGCATTCAGTGGAGTGATATTCAAAGCTGCAGGGGCCCTCCATTTTGGTTCTTGTGGATTCAAAACGAAGGTTTCTGGTTTTCTTCACAGGCCGGGCGCGATTTCTAAACTGAAGGAAGTTGACCCAAATGCAGTTTCAGGGAGTAATTGTACAGCTTTTAAAACCTCTGGGAGAAATCTCAGTGGTGAGTTTTAATTATCAATTCAGTAGAAAACAGGGAAAACAAATTTTATACTGAAGTTCGGGGTGCTGTGAGATAAATACATGTTTCTGAACGAAAATTGGCTTTTAACAGGTATCAGGCGATGGCGGGAGTGTACTCGAACACAAGTGCAGTGGAATCTTTGAGCGAAATCAGGTAGCACAGTAAATTTCAATGGAAGTTCGAAAATCGTAGCAGAAGGCGCTGTTGTTTTCAATAACGAAAATAACGGAAAAAACACGAAAACAAGCTTTATTTACAAGTTAAAGGGTTTTTTAGTTTTTCGAGGAGTGACGTCATGGCAGTACGGGATGACGTGTGCAGGTTCGGGCGGTAAGTGGTAAGCGGTAATCGGTGATCCCGCACCGCTTATGAGCAAAGGCTGTTTTAGTCGAGA
Organism: Pinus albicaulis; assembly: GCA_034641835.2. Classification (NCBI taxonomy): domain Eukaryota; kingdom Viridiplantae; phylum Streptophyta; class Pinopsida; order Pinales; family Pinaceae; genus Pinus; species Pinus albicaulis. The sequence goes on along the minus strand of CM076583.1, from coordinate 807,463,345 downwards.
GGGCAGCGATTCCACAAAGCTATTGACGCGTGGACGGGTGACTAGTCAAATACCACCCGTCCCCCGCTCGTTAAAATGCTGACAAGGGATGGGTAGCGGGATGAACGTGGAGCGTCGATCTGTAGAAAGGCGATCGGACGGTGGAAGGTACAGTGAGCTAGCGGGGTATTATCGTGCGGGCCCGGCGGGGTTTTAAACACGTTTTAACGTTATTTAATCATTTCGGGGGGTATATAATCGGCGGAAAGGTATGATTATTAGTTAATTCAGATAATTAACTAATTCCATGGTTATGAAGGAAATAGGGGTCGCGGTGGGGTTAAAAGGTCGGGCGAAAAGCCAGGTGGATGAGCCACGTTGGCGCGGGATTTTCCAAAGTTTGGTTTCTGAAAACTTCAGGTTTTATTTATATTTTTGATTTAAACACATATATCATATGTTTAACGTTTTATTTTTCATATATATGTTTTTATTTTATTATATGGTAAATTAACAAATGTATTTAACTTACCATAGGGGCGGGTTTACAATATAATGATAAATTTAACCAAAGGGCGTATAGTGGGTTTTTATTTAAATGTGCGGGGATATAAACACTTTGGTTAAACTTTATAATAGAGGGGTTTTTTTGGGTTATTTATAAAAAAGGGAGTTATATACTTAGGATAGGGTGTTTTACTAGGGATTTAGTAAAATAAAGTTAAACATCAATATGACAAAGGGACAAGGGAAACTCGAAACATTTTGCACATCTAAGAAAGTGAAAACTTTTGAAGTAAATTGCAATTTTTTATCTTCAACACTTAAACTTAGAATAGCAAGTTATGATGAGGGATTTTTATGGAATTTTGCATGATGTTCCTAAGTAAAAGGGGGTTTTACTTAGGACCAGGTTAAGGATGGATGATTATGATGATGAATTATCTCAAGTACTTAGGTCTTTGTGATCATTAGGCCGAGGGTCCGGTCCCTCCAGAAGTCAAGGAAATGCCTTGAGCCCCTTTGATCTCCAAGTACCTTAGTACTTTGGGGGAAATTAGTAAAACTTTAAGGGGAAAGTGATGAGGGAAGTTAATGATTTTGACTTTGTTTGCTGTGATTTTCCAGTGTATTTCCTGCTTCAGTATTTGTGATGAAAGTAAAGGATCAAAAACATGTAGCAACATCATTCATCAGATAAAAATTTGTAACACCATCTACCTACCCTATCTACTACTACCATTTTCTCTTCTTTATTAGGGTGCATTTAGACTTGCAAACCCTTTTCAACCTTTTCTTTTTACATGATAAATCTATCTATTTCTACCCTTATTACATCCAAGGGCTCAGATTAAACTGTTGAGCACCTTTTATTCACTCTACCTATCTACTCATCTGCCAAGATTAAACTGATTGGTGAGATATTTATTCTCTAATCTATAACATGAAATTGAAATATGAGTAAGTCAAGTTTAAACCGTTTGACTTATTCATGAATTGTGGCAAAGGTTTGACAAGCTGCACATAATTGCTTTATTACAAAATGAAATAGTAGTGGCATTTGGATTTGCACACTTTCCTTGGTCTATTTTTTGTTTGGGGTTCGTTTCTTTCACTTTTTTGACCATTTTATTTTTCTTACCCTTTGATTTTTCTTTTAGGGTATACCCTCTTTACATTTTTTAAATTTTTTGATTTTTTTGGTTTTTCAAGAATATGGAACACCTTTGCTCAAGAAAGAAGGTTTGAACATATTCCATGGTTCAATCAAGACAATCATGAAAGATGAAACCTATTGGTATAGGAGACTAACAACATGCATATCTATTTCTGGATGGATCTTTCTTTAGATGTGATGATGATTTACAAATTGCGCAAATGTCTGTCTAATACCAAATTTGCTACTGCATCTGTTAATGTGTACAAATGTCTGGGTATATGATGATATGTAATGTAGTCAAAATTCCTTTCCAGTAATCGAATACACAGATATAGACGTAAAATGGACGAGTTTCTTAGCGAATAGTGTCCGTTCAGCTGTAATACTACAAGTTGCGAATCTAGATACACAAGAAATTCACGGATACCAAGGTTCACTGCCTCGGTTAATAATTCTAACACATCACTATATTCCGCGATGTTGTTCATAGTACGTCCTAGACACACTCCTTGCAGGTTGACCAACTCACCAGCAGGATCATAGATTACCCAGGCTGCTGAAGACAAATTCCTGGTACTGCGGGAGGCACCATCCGCGAAACCAACAAATGGATGAATAGACATCTGCACAACCAGGAAGACCCGATCAGCAGAAATATGTTTACAAGGCACACCACACCATACATGCACACAAATGAAAAACACACCTATGTACACACACCACACCAAGAAATCACTTCAGGCATAGTACTTTTTGAGGTACAACCCATTTCTGGGCTGCGCCAGTGGAACTCCTTCATAATCTATAAGCTCATAAGCCCCGTTTTTCAAAACGCGTTTTACTATATAGGGCCCATGCCACATAGGTTGGAACTTACTGGCTCCAAGCTTGTCATGTGCTTTATCGTACAGGAGGACGAGGTCTCCTTCGATAAAGGAACGAGGAGAAACAGATTGATCAAAATGAGTTTTGACCCTCTTATTTTGTGCTTCGATAACCAAAGCAGCTAGACGACGGGTTTAATCTAACCATTCTAGATACAGAAGACATTCTTCCTCAGCAGAAGTATTAGGTAGAAGTTCCACAGCTAATTTCAAGGAAGGAATCTCGCATTCAACCAGAAGAGTTGCTTCCAGACCATACACCAATTGAAATGGTGTGAACCCAGTTGCACTCTTTGCAGATGTTTAGTATGCCCAGAGAGCTAAGAACAGTTGGAGATGCCAATTGGATTTGTGAATACCAACTGTTCGCTGAAGCATAGTGACCAGAACCTTGTTCACTGCTTCAACCTGACCATTCGCCTGAGGGTAATATGGTGTTGAGCTGTTGTGACGCAAGCCCAACTTTGAAGTCAGCTCTGCCATCATATAATCTCGGAAATGAGTACTGTGATCAGTGACGATGTCTTGAGGAACCCCGAACCGTGCAATGATGTGGTTGAATATAAATTGAGCAGCCATTTTACCGTCAACAGCTAGTGTAGGCATCGCCTCGGCCCACTTGGTGAAGTAGTTGACGGCGACAATTATATACACATGCCCCCCGGCCGAGTGAGGGTTACACGTCATAAAATCCACGCCCCATTTCGCAAAAGGGCCGATGGTAATAACAGGATGCAAGGGTAGAGGCGGCGCGCGCATCTTGCGCTGAAATATCTGGCACACATGACATTTACGGACTGCCATGATACAGTCTTTGAATATAGAAGGCTAGAAATAACCTGCTCGCAGAATCTTCTGGGCAGTAGCATACCCGGACATATGTCCACCACAGGCGCCACTGTGGCATTCATTTAGGACCTTTTCAGCCTCGTCCAAGGTTAGGCATCGCCGGAGCACCGAATCTACTCCAATGCGGTATAAGGTATCTCCTACTATACGGTAGGGCTGGGACTGGTGCCGAATCCGACAGTGGGAAGCTTTATCCAACTCAGACCGAAATGTCGAGGTCTGAAGATACACTATTATGTCACCGTACCATGGGTCACGAGTACTGATGAGGAAAAGCATTTCGTCCTGTATATGATCTTCAGAGTGTGAGGGAGCATAGTCTGTAGGGAGAGAGCATATAAGATCTACGAAAACCAGTGATTTAGTTGACTTAGCGGTAGTGAACTCTAAGTCAAACTCCTGCAGGATAACAATCCATTTGGAGTACTTGCCCCCCAGTAATTGTCTAGAAAGAATATACGTCATAGGGTTGCAGTCTGAAACCACTGTTATCGTATGCAAAAGGATGTAATGGCGAAAGCGCTGTACAGCATGTACTGCTGCTAATGCCAACTTCTCGACATGAGCATAACGTGTTTCTGGATCGAGAAGGTTCCGTGACAGATAATAAACAACATGTTCATCACCGTCATCCTCATCCTGCACCAAGACCATGGCTATGGTGCTAAATGCGGCAGTGAGATATAAATTGAAGTCGCGGTGGTAGTCTGGAGGACGAAGCAACGGAGCATTGATAAGCAATGTCTTCAACTTCTCAAAGGATTACTGAGCGATTTCGTCCCAATGGAAGGGAACGTTCTGCTTTAATAAACGAGTGAATCCTTTGGCCACCTCGGCATAATTCGGGAGAAAGCGCTGAAGAAATTTCGCTTTCCCTTGCAGACTCTGTAACTGATATAGGGAGGAGGGTGATGGGAGATTTATGATGGCCTTGACCTTTAAAGGGTCAAGGCGAATTCCGTCTTTCGAGACTATGAATCCTAAACGACGGCCAAAATCAACACAGAAGACGCATTTATGAGGATTGAGCCTGATGTTGTAGCGCCTGCAACGAAGAAAGATCTGACGGAGATGTTCAGAATGGTCCTCTTGCTTAGCCGAATGAGCTGGCAAGTCGTCCAGATAAGGCTGAACGATATGGCGAATGTCATGAAAAGCGTAGGACATCGCACGCTGAAAAGTGGCTCCAGCGTTCTTCAAGCCGAACAGGAGTTTTTTATATGCGAAAGTACCCCACGGATAGATGAATGTGGTCTTGTGTTGATCCTCAGGTGCAATATTGATCTGATTATATCCTGAGAAACCGTCCATCAAGGAATAGATCTCACTTCCAGCACATTCGTCGATAATCTGGTCTATGAATGGAGTGGGATAATTGTCCTTTGGACAGGCAAGATTGATGTCGCGATAATCAACACAGAATCTAATCGTACCCTGCTTTTTATCGACAGGGACAATGTTAGACACCCATTCTGTGAGGGGGATGGGATAAATAAAGCCCGCGTTCAGAAGTTTTTCAACTTCTGCCTTGATGTCGGTGGCTTTCCGAGGATGCATGGGGCGTAAGCGTTGGCGCACGGGCTTCGTACCTGGATAGGTTGGAATCTCATGCACTACGATACTGGGATCAATCCCCGGCATTTCCTCGTAGGACCACGCGAAAACATATCTGAATTCCTTAAAAATCACAGTATAGACTTGAATCTCATCGGGAGAACAAGTCACACCCACATGAATATTCTCAACGATCCCCGGGTTAACGGAGATGTTGATCAGGATGGTTTGAGTAATGTTACTCAAGTTACCCTCCGAAAAAACCTCGTGCGTCAAAATGGGCGTTTGAAGAGGAGGGGTAGGAACCTGAGTAGCATAACGTTATAGACAGTCAGTCATTGCCCCCAAGCTAGGCATAAAAGAGGAGCGATGATGTCCATCGCCCCAAGGCAGCTCCTCAAGAGACATAGTTTCAATGATGGCTTCATCAGAAGGAAAAGTCTCTTTGAGAGGATCAAGTGAATCGGCCTGACCAAGCTAGGGGGATTGAGAGTAGACGTCGAGATCCATGCTCAAAGGAGCATGCTGAGGAGGTGGAGGATTAGATGCGGCAACAATTTCATAGTAGCTGATCTCTACTGGAGTCAAGGGCATTGATTCTCCAGACTCAAACACCTGCTCAGGCGTAGGGATAAGCCAGGGGTCATCGGACCTGGACATCATGTTGACTTGAGCGGTGTGCGGTGGCGGTGCGGGAAAAATACCCATGAGGACCGGGTCTTTGAAGAGACCAGGTCCCACACTGTCCGGGGGATTCAGAATTTGATCCACGTATGGCACGTTGTTCTCAGAGGTAGAGGTGAAAAATGACAACTGATCCACCGTGAAAATTTTTCCCTCGTGAGGGAACTTAAGAAATCGAAAGATGGTGGATGGCACGCAGAGCATGGCATGAGTCCAGCTGCAGCCAAGAAGTATATTGTAGTTGAGTTTAGCGTCAACCACTTCTACTTCCACGTTGACAGTCTTCCCCTGTAATGTGATTGCTAGACTCTCGAGAACACCCAGGGGTTTGGATTCCCGACCATCAAATGCCTCAAGGGCATTGGGAGATGACGAAAGGGCTGGAGAGTCGATGTCCTTCCAGTAAGCGGAGGACATAATGCAGGTAGATGCACCTTCATCCACGATGGCCCTATGAATGTTAAGACCGTTAATCCTGACTTGAATAATAAGAGCGATTTGATGTGGAAGCTGGGGAGTGAAATTCTCTAAATCGAAGGTGAGAAGACTCGAGTCGGCGGGATCAATGCCCCCGATGGCAGACAGTAAAGCCTTCCGTTGCGAAGGACAACTTTGAAGAACTTCTAGCGCAGACATAGCAGACGGTGCCTGTGCCAAATCCTCAACAATGCTGTAATGTTGAGCGGCACGAGCATTGGGATTATAAGAAGATCTTCGAAGGACACCTTTAGAAGGTGGTTTCACAACGGGTTCAAGAGTAGGCTTCTCGATTTCCAACAAACTAGAGGCAGGTAGGGGAGGTGGTCCATCCGCAACTGCCTTCCTCGGTGCCTGCCGCGATTCGTTGGAATCCTTCGACTGCGTAGCGATAGAGATAGGTGCAACACTCTTCATCATGAAAACCTGGGACCCAAATGGTGCAGATGGTGACGGCTATTCGACCATCTGGGTCTGCTGAGATGGGAACGACTCTTTTAGAACAGCTGGAGTCCCTTTAGGGCCCTTGAGAAGTTGACTAACCTCAGATCGTCGTGGACAATCCTTAGTATAATGGTCCCCTTCACAAATGAGGCAAGGGTACTTTGGTTTACGCTGAGAGCCATCCTCAGTGTGAGATTTAGATTCTGGCTTTGGGGTATCAGATTTAGATTTACATTTGCCCTTCTTTTTCCCCTTGGAAGTTTGCTCCGTAGGATTGGCCTGAACGGCATTCACTTCCGCGGTTTTACCAGAATCGGAGGGGGCAGGATTAGCAGGAGCATTGTTGGAAGAATTAGACTTCTGCTTCCCATTCGAATATTTCTTCGAATTCTGAGAGACAGAACCAATGACACCATCCACCGCGGGGGTAGGCAGAGCCTTAGAGGTTCCAGACCACGGGGCATCAGGCAAGATATCATAAAGCGTGCCAGACTGAGAATATACAAGATCTAGATATTGGGCACGCGCAATGGCTTGTTCCTCCGTCACACACGCTCCCATCGCAATATCCTGAGCGATTTTATTCACAAAGGAGGTGGTGAACCAGTGAGTCAGTATCTGATCAGGTATGTGAAACTTGATCAGTCTACGATGGCGCTGCCACTCATGAATGTGATCAGAGATGTGAGTGGCTTTATCCTGCTTCAGAGAAGTCAGGAGGTGCGTCCCGGCTTCATAACGAACCGGTAACTGAAAGTGTGTGAGGAAAGCCATGGCCAAAGAATTGAAATCTTGGAAAATGCCGTGGGATAACTCTATGTACCACTTAGTAGCAGCTCCAGTTAAAGTACGCTGGAAGAGGCGCAGGCGAATCGAATCGTCGACCCAAGAGTTAGACGAACACCAAAGATGATATGTCATCACATGCGCCTGGGGGTCCTCTCCAGCTTTTCCCTCAAACTTGGGACAATCACTTGGTATCTTGGTGGGAACCAGAGGCCAATATGGATTATGTAAAATTGGATCATTGGTCAACTTTGAAACATCTGGCAACTCCAAGGTGGCTAGGAACGGCAATGGCGGATTGACCGGCATGCCGGACCCAGGATGAGGACCGTTACCTGTACTCCACAATGGTTGTGAATATCCTTGCCCCCATGGGTTCTGTCCCGTAGGATTCTGACCATAGGGGGTGTAGGTCGTATAACCATACTGATTTGGATGCTGGTAACCAGAGTGTGGGGCCTGATAACCAGGGTACGGACCCTGATTATATGTTGGCCTGGTGTAAGCAGCGTTCGGATTTGGCTGCTGAGTATAGGTAAAACCGGGCGGAGGAGGATAATACTGAGAGCCTCTGGGGTGGTTATAATTCGGTTGAGATTGACCATGAGGATAATAACCACCCTGAGGATGAGTAGGCTGCTGAAAAGTGGAACCCTGCGAAGTCTGATAAGTAGGGTGCAGCTGTTGATTTGGCTGCGGCATTGAATGAGTCGGCTGCTGGGCAGGGTTAATAGAATGAGCGGGCTGCCCTGAGTGAACAGGTTGACCCGACTGAGAGGGCTGCCCTGAATGAACAGGTTGACCCGGATAAACAGGTGGCGCCGGTTGAGCAGGCTGGCCTGGTTGTGAATGAGCCCCAGGTTGTACCGGATGGGCCGGGTGGCCTAGAGGCGGAACACTAGGTTGTACCGGATGGGCCGGTTGGCCTGGTGGTGGAACAGGGCCAGGTGCCTACTGAAAACCGGTTTGACCCGAAGCGGAACCATAGGATGGTATCGACTGATATGCAACGTTAGAAACAATAGGATACTGAGGTTGCATCAGTAAAGAAGGCTGGATTTTCCCCCCAGGACCATATACCGGTCCCGGTTGATACCCCGGCTGAGGCTGAACAGGTTGACCAGAAGGACTATAATACTATCCTTGCAGACCGTACGATGGCCCTTGTTGACCGACATGATAGCCTTGCATGGGTTGCCCCTGTGGATCATAAAGATAGCCAGGTTGGCCCATAGGTTGGCCTTGGAAAGGTTGTCCTTGCTTGTTATAAGCCTGGTTATAAGGTAAACCTTGAGCATAGAGGTAAGCCTCAGGAGCGGGTAGACGTAAAATATCCCCGTGCTCATCATACTGACCTGGGAAAGCATACACGGGTGTACCATCCTGTGCAGAGTGCGAAAATTAAGAGCGGTTAGGATCTTGGGAGGATGGTCCAACCTCGGCGTTCGGCTGTTGCAAAGACAACCGATACTCCTCCGGAGAGATGTTCTCCGGTATAGCAGTCGCTAGATAAACATCTTCAGGAGTTGGCATAGCCCTTGCAGCGGATGCTGTGACAACAGGAGAAGAGGCGGCCACACAGATAGTGGGCCGGACCGGAACAGAAGTAACGGGCGTCTGAGGAGACACCCCGGGCGTAGTAGCAGTTGGCCTCGGAGAAGGAGTTGACACTCCCATAGAGGCTGCAGCGGAAATGATCTGACCCAAAGATCTGTATCCCTGTGGTAAAGAGGGACTGGCTGTTGACATGTCAGCCAGCTCAGAGTTGTCTCCCTGAAACAATCTTCATGGGAAGAGCTGATAGTATTCACCAGACGTTGGGATTTCCTCACCAGAATCACTCATGGTTGATCCTGCCGTTAAATCACGCAATAGATGGCGAGGACTAGGAGGAAATACAACAGCAACAAAAGGCGAACCCGATGTAAGAGAAAGGAAATCAGCTCCTAATCTCAATTCAGACACAGAGTCCGAAAAGGGCCAATTGAACTCAACTGGTCCTCCAAAGGGTTGCTCAGCAAGAACCGGTCCCCCGTCAGGAAACTCGGAAACAACAGGCTACTGCAGTTCAACAGAGGATTGGGAAGCCTCTGAATAATCGTCCGTGTAAGGATTACTAGTAGACAAAACCGAAGGTTCCGCCATTGTGGCAAACGACCAGAGAAAAAGAAGCAAACACACACACGCGCTGAAAAAGAGTCAAGACACACGATCTAACGGTCAACAAGCAATATCTAACAGGGCGTATAATCGTGGGTGATTAATTTTTACCACATTGAAAAATAAGAAACTTCACCGTTTCATGTTTTAAGAGTCGAGAAATGATAAAAGATGACTCTATCTCTTTCAGATTTGACACAAGCGTGAAAGGACAAGCGCTTGACGGTCTTTTCAAATTTAGGGAGTCAGAAAAGACCAAATGACTGCTCAGGAATACTAGGCACAAAGGATGTAACAAATAACTGTGAACTGCAATATACACCTTGGTTTTAATAATGAAAAAGAAATCAACCAAGGACTTTCCGTACATGCAGGCAATCTCCCCGAATGCTGTGTTTGGTGTATCACGGGTATAGGGCGGCAGACTCGGCTTCCTGTGGATAAAGGATTGAAAACCTAGAGGGGTCTCCCTTTATATACGCGACGGTACGAGGAGCACAAGTCCGTACTAGCGCTGTCTAAAGCCAAAAGGCGAATGACAGCTGGTAGGTTTAAAGATGTCGGAACACGTCTCTAGCCTAGACCTCTAAATGTGTTTCGTTAGATTCCAATGCTGCCTTAGTGTAAATTGAGTAGATTTTAAAGTTGATCTTCAATTATGTTTCAGTTTTTAGGCCCTAACGAATGTGTTGTTTCAAAAACTCCTAAATGCAAAACTACATGCCACAGTACACCATTTCGTTCAATGAAAACTAGCTACAGGAGAGTTTAGAGTTTTTACACAAAAAAATGATTGGAAGACAAACAACGATATCTCTAATGCAACTAATGAAATCGAAAATTTTTCATTCCAATCACTAATTACTAGTAAAATCGAAAAATTTCAATTTTCACTAATCAAACAAAAGCAAAAGAGATTTTTTTTTTTTTAATTTTCAATGTTTGATAGCTAGATGCACTAAACAAACTGAAAATAAACGGAACAACTTGAGAAACGATATTGAGAGAGAAAAATGAACAAATTTCACTCAATGGCACAAGAAATCAGATCTCAAATCGACCAAAGTCTCTCAAAACCAAGAAAAAGACTCAAAGGCTCCAATGGACCGTGTGATCTAGGCCCAAAGCAAGACCAAACGAAATTTGAATGAAGAAACAAGCAATCGCCCAAAAATCGCAACAAAAAAGTGAAAAAATACTAAGAGGATGCGAAGGAGCAATCAGAGAGTTGACTGGATAAGCGAAACACCAAAACTCCCAAGGAGGGCTCGTTACATAAAGCCATTAGATGCCCTAGGGCTTAAGACGTGAAATCGATGGATAAAAGCAAACAACCAAAGGAAGAAGGAAAATTCCCAGTCAAACAGGACCCCAACACACTCAAGTAGTCGAAAAATCAAGAAGGAAAACACTGATCAGACCTAGAGAGCTCAAAACTGAGCAAACTCAAATACCCTACAGGAGTGGCGCGACTGTAAGGCTGCAACTGGCACCAGCAAGCACTTGGCGCGGGCTATACAAAAGCAACATGCGCCAATTGGCGCGACTGTCGGGCTAAAAAGCGCGCCAGTCGAGTTTCTCAGCCAAAAATAAAAAAGAACTACTCCAGAGGCATATCAATGTAAACTAAGCAAACCAAGAAGCAAAAAACAGCAAAATAACCCAACCCAGAAGGCTAACCAAGCAAGGAGAATCATAAAACAATCAAAATGAGACAATCCAAACGAGACAATGAAAACTAGACGGTCCCCAGTGGAGTCGCCAAATTGTTGAGGAGGTAAATCCCCTCTGCGGACAAAGGCGATCCCTACTAGCCCAACAGGGGTCTAGCAACAATCATCAAATGCTACAACGCAAGTTCCTAATTGTGAATAAATAAGCCAACGATGGAGGCCTACCTGGAGTCCAGTGCTATGATTCGTAGAAGAGACAATGTTCCCGTTCCTCAGCCTCGTCAGATCACGATCCCCACGATCTCCGTGAATGGACACCTGCACATGCAAGAAACAACATGAATACAAGCATAAAATCTAGAATACGCAACTATATATCAGTCAGAAAGGATATAACTCATTATTAACATAAGCGAAAAACAGAGTGGAACCATAACCGGTAGTCATTCATTAATAAACAATCGAAAGAGAGTACAACCAATGTTCTGACGCCGCGGTCTCCTTCGGAAGGGTCCCCAGTCGTTCACGTCTCGCAAAGCTCGCCAGGGAAGGGACAAGCCTCTCTAGAGTCTCTCGACGATAGTCTCCTTACTTGAGTCGGCCTTAAGGGAAGAAAGAGGGCTCTTACAACACAAAGGCTCTTGGGAATTTGTAGATTCAAAGCTTAGGCACTTCAAGACTAGCTTGCAATGGCAATAGGCAAGCTTTTATAGATGGGGAAGGAGGGAGTTGAGATCCCTATTATTGTGGGATTGGCCCTATCATCAAGGAAGGTTCCATGAGAGGTGGCAAACCACTTCCCTTCCATGGAACTCCCGTAGCCAAACCTCCCAACTCAAGATAGGCAATGGTTTCTGAGTTTGTTGAAACACAACTTCTGCCATCTTTATTTAAAAAACACTCCTTAAATTGGCTGGCACGACTGCTGCTCTGGGACAGAGCGCCAGTTGGCGCGGCCTCTTTGTAGGATTTTCCCCATTGGCACGAGTGATGAACTTTCTGCCCGCGCCAATGCAAAAGGAGATGTTTTCATGGTTTTTTGCAAGGAGATGTCTTTAGGGCAATTGAAGCTCATGTTTAGAGGAATGCATTGATGATGATTTCAAGGCATGACAATGTTCACAGGTCACAAAATGGGTCCTCCATTGTGCGGGACGGGGAATGGTAGGGACGGTGACAAATTAAAAGCACAAAATTCTTGCTAGATTTAATGCATCTCTTCATTTGTTCAACATTTATAAGTGAAAGATTTAGTTTCTGTTGATGTGATCTAACAATGTACTAAATACCATCTTTGAACAAGTGATATTTGTTTTCATGGTAATGAAAAATATATTTCCTATCATAAAAATATGGGATTCCCAAAAAAGTTCTGAAAATATCAAGTGGAACTACATCAAGTTCAACTTCATCACAAAAGTTTGTTGGAATTGCAAATCTAAGTATGCATTTCCTCGCAACTTGTAAGTTTTCATTCTTGCATCTCCAACCTAAAGGATAAGGTCTTGGATGAGGAATGGTATCTAAATTTAACTTCATGACTAAGTGTTCAAAAATAAAATTTTCTTGTGAAATGACTATCAAAGAGTGTATCAATTTTGGTATGCTCTGAAATAACCCGAATATGGAAAATTTCAATTCCTGTTTTCTCATCTTGAGTATCAATAGGACAAATTGAAGAGATATTTCCTGCTATTTCCTTACCTTTCATTCCCATTGTTGTGATCTTTATTTCATCTCACAAATCTGAGCCTAAGTCATGTTGTGTAGTTGCAATTGTCATTTGATCCCCTTTGTTGTTAAACTTCTTTGGTTTCATCTTAGGATGAAGCTTCCAGTAATGAGCTTCATCATGAACCTCTTTGGAACAATGATTTAATGTTAATTTTTCTCCTTCCTTCTTGATGGATGCATTCTTCGTTCCTTTCCCTTTGAACTTACTCTTACCAAGCTTGTCTCCACTTGTGAATGGATTCTTGCAACCTTCTTGTGAAATTTTTTTCCCTCTTTCTTCAATATGTGTTTCCTAAACACAAAACTCATCTAAAATTATAGGATTAAACATAAGGATAGTATGCCTCAAATAACTATGTAAACCCCCAATATATTTCAAAAAAGTGTCTTGTGATTGCAAGTATACACCTAGTATCAAAGACCTTCTTCTAAAATCTTGGGTGTAACTTTGCACACTTTGACTCTTTAGTTGTCTAAAGTTCTTCCAATCCATAATAGCCTTCTACATATAAGCTAATGGATAAAATTGTCTTCTAAGTGTAGCAATAAAATATATCTCGGAGGTTAAGACCTTACCATACTTTTTCATATCCTCTTGTGTTTTGGATTCCCACCAAATCAAAGCAGCACTTTCCAACCTTAATGAAGCAAAAATAATATTTGTTTCATCATATTTGATGTTATGAATCCTACAATAAAATTCAAGTTGATGAACCCAATTATCAAGCCTTTCATAATTCACTTCACCATTATACATAGGCAGTTCTAATTTGGTATCAATTTTTAATAAGGGAGTTTTACCATGAAACCTTGGGGTATGTGGATGTGTTTCAATAACATTGGTTGTGGAAGAGGAAGAAGATGAAGGTGAGGATGGAGGTTAATATGATGGTGGAGAAGAGGGTGGTTTTTCACCATTTCCGTTTCCTCTAGAAGAACCCTCTCCTTTTGAAGGCTTGGAACTTTCACCCTCCAATCTTGAATTTCTATTTTCATAGAGAAACTTCACCATTTCAATCATGTCAAAGAAAGATTTTCTGAAAGTATTCTCTTCCTCTGACATATTATCAACTCCTCCTTCATGAGACATGCTTATTGAAGCTTCTAGTAAAAATTGAGGTGAAAATTGTGATGGAGATTGGGGCAAATGTGCTCTCCTTGTCCTTGTCCCAAATTGAGAACCTGCGCCCACAATCTTTCCTTCTCCTCTCTTGAGCTTCAACCTTGTAAGAATAAAAAACACTTGCAAACAATTAAATCCTCATAGAAGTAAATAAAACCTAAGCTCTGAAACCAAACTTGATCTGAATGTGATCTCAATGTAAATGCGCTTGAGGTTGTATAAATTGCAAGTGTTAAAATTGAGATTTTTTTAGCTTTAATGTTAAAGTTTTACACACATGAAGCATGAATTAAAACTCTAAATAACAGAAAATAGAAGACAAATACACTATAAAATTAACCAAAAAAATTCAAATTACAGTGCTCCAATGGCTTCAAAACCTATTCCATTAGCTTTAGAACTATAAAAAATATCTGTTTAGCATCTTTCTTCTCCCAAATTGGTAAGAAAATGAAGAAGTTATGAGTTTCCCTAGCTTTTCTACTAGTCGCTCTACAAATTCTCCAAATTCCGAAACTGTCCTACAAATCCCCCCTAAATTGCGCTAACGAAGTGACAAGTTGGCACATTTTTTACGCAAATTGTGGGACCGTTAATATGCGTGCCAAGGCCTAAAGGTTGAATTTTTAATTAATAATGGTGGTGGCCGAATATATATTTTTAAAATAAAAATATTCAGGGCTGCCTCCGTGCCCACGGTCCTGGGTCATGGTCGTATGGTAACATATATGGGGGGCCAGGGCTAAGCCCTATCCCTTTACCCCAGCCTATGCCCACATTAAACTTTATGTAATGTTTTGGTTGTAAGGTAGCTTGGTTGGTTATACTTTGCATTGTTTATGGTGAGGTTATGGTATAGATTCATGTGGAGCTGCATTCAGAACTTAACCAAAATTTTTGTGGCCCTCGTGCTACCACATGGAAACCTCTGATTGGTCCACATGGCGACATGTGGTTGGCCACCGACCAACCAATAGAATTCACCCACATCAGCACCAATAGAATTTGGACAAGTGGCATGACCTAATTGGTCTTGTTGTAGCGCCTAGAGACAACCTTGAGTTGCAAAAGACCAGTTCCTAGAACATCTTAAAAATCAGAGGTTAAATGTATAAAATTATATGGATGACTCTGACAGAATATGGATAAAGAGAATGATGGTTTTGGTGGTTTAGGAATGGATAAGACCTTGGAGTCTGATTCATGTCAATTCCCTATACTGTGAGAGGGCTCAGGAGGTTGTGAGGCTTGACGACTTTCAAATGGGCCAAGTATAAAACAATGTGCAGAAGCTTTAAAATATGCAAAGGCGTTGAGAAAGAATGGAAAAGGAACCCAAAAGAGACAAGCTGAAGAGGATTAAGAATCTATCTCCCGTGAACTCATAGGAAGCGGATATGAAAGAGATATGGACAACAACAAAGATTCATGGAGCACAAATTAAGGGAGTGTAACAAGCTTAATACATGAGCATTAACACATGAGCGTTATATAGACACGAATTCATGAATAAAATCGTAGACCACCAGTAGCTACATTACACGAATCATCAAAGCAGAAGAGCATGAAAGATGATTATACATAAAAAAGGAGATTATTGATAAACATAAGAAAACAGATACAGACTACTTGTTGGAACAGGATCTCCTACAAGAGCTGCAAATCTGGTCCATTTCGGTATATTTTTTATTATATTTAGTCTAACGCAGGGGTTTTGGGGTGGGTCGAAACCCCTACTGCATTGTAAGTGGGTCAAGGGTAGACCAAGAGTCTACAAACCACGGTTTTCGGACCATTGGATGTGTAGGCTAAAGGAGAATAAGTAGTTGAAACTTTTTGAGTTGTAAGACAGACTGGAACTAAGACTTGGTAAGAATTGCGAATTAGTAGATCTGTTTGGGATTTTGGGGAAAGGACTCCTATTGGCTGTGTGCGTGGAGATCCTCAGTCCTGCTGTGTGCAGACCCTACTGATGTGTGTGCACATTGGGTTTTGGGTATTGTAACAAGATCTGAAGGATTAATGAATGTAGAAGGCTGTTGAAATATCTGAACCTATTGGATCTGTGATGTCTGATTATGTATTCTCTATGTCATTGATGTAATTTGCGAAAGTACTTGTGTTACTTGTTTATACTGCAATATGGATCTGCTATGTTATGCATAAGCCTATATTGAGCTCCGCAAATAACTGTGCTAAGTACTTAAGCTGCGTTGACATTTTATCTGAATTTGTTTATTAGACTTTATAGCTCCGATAGTTACTTTATTGTCCTATATCTGTTATTTTTTGCGATTATACATGGTGTTGCGCACGTGGATGCGAAGGGACTGATAGATATGGGTTTTTTAATATGCGATCCGATATTTGCGAAGTCGAACACAACTCTTCTTGACTTACCTGCCCTCTCCTAGGGTGCAGAAACCTAGTTCTAGCACCCTCCCATACTGCTTTGGGTGAGACTTTGGCCTGCGAAAGAAGGTCACTACCGAAAGGGCCAGTAGTATAGGGGTTTGTTGGCAAACCTTAACCTCTGAACCTGGGTCAGGACCCCTCGAGCCAACAAATTGTTCCCTTGTTGGGACCGAGAGAATTTTGAGAGAGGGATTGGGTAATGCCAAGGCCGTACTGGAAACCTGAAAGAAAAGAAATTGATGAATGGTTCGAACGACAAGTTTAGGAATTCACAGTAAAATAAAATTGCAGTAAGAGGTTGACCACTGAAGAGTGGAAAAATAAGTATATTTTCATAGAGATCTACGAGATCTTCTTCGTAACCATTGAAATCAAGCCCCAGGAGTGGCTCGAAAGGTTGGTCAAATTTCATAAGTGTTGGGAGGACAAGCGGGTTACATAGTGGACCCCAAAATTAATCCAGTAGTTAGAGAAGGCTGATAACACCATCACTCGCACTGTAGACCACTGGGTGGACAACGTGCTAGGAGGATTCGTGACAGAATTTTCCATCGATTAATTCGTCTCCTACTCCGAAGTAGAGCGAAGATTCTTCAAAGGATTTAGGGGTAAGTTTTTGAAGACTTTACCATTGTTGATTAAGATATTACTATGTGAAAAAATTATTTTGTGTAGCCACACCGAATGAATGACCTCTGATCTAGATGGGTGTACGATGCAAAGTGGCAAATACTATCGGACCAACCTAGAAGGAGGTAGATATTTCTATAGCCTGGTAAGAGAAGCAGCTACGCAGAGTCCTCCAGCCACACCACTTTTGAACCAGCATAGGGGTAAGAACTCACCTACACCTCCACCACCAGAAGACGACATGGTTGTGCACATGAAGTTGCCTACCTTTAAGGGTGTGGGAGATGAAGACATGGAGCAGTTCTGGTTTGTTGTAGAATCGGTATGGACTGCATAGAACCTAGCTAGTGATGCAGTGAAGAGGGCACAACTGTCCCTTGCCTTCGAAGGAAGAGCTTTGGATTGGTACATGGGATACATCGGACAACATGCAAAATCAACCATTGAAGAGATCAAGAACGCCTTGAAACAACAGTTCAAGAAGCCTAAGTCCTATTCTCAAATAGTGGTTGATCTAAAGGATTTCAAGCAAGGGCCTTTTGAGTCTGTGTGGGAGGCCAATAAATTACTGAAGAAGGTGATCAAGGAAGGAGGATTTCAGTACGACAATAGATAGCACATGGAATGGTTCATTTCTATGTTGCTACCTCACCTGTGCGTACCTATGGGTCACCAAAATTTTGAATCATTGGAAAAAGCCTTGGAGGTCGCTATGAAGTTAGAAGTTGCACCCAGAGATGATACCTAGCTAGGCATTCAGCAGATCCAAGGACAACTGGAGGCGATGCACATGGAGATCCAGAACCTGTGAAAGGAGTGAGGCACAGAGGCTATCCTTGAAAGGTGGTGTGTACGATGCAGGACAAATGGTCACACCAAGGATAACTGCCCCTTGTTAACAGACTACATGCAAGCCGAGGACCTAGTCCATTGTGCCCTAGGGAAGTTGCATAACCAAGTGGGCCAGTACTATGGTGCGATGATTACCTCGTTGCAGGGCTGCACGACACAAACCATTTTCCTCGCCTTGCTGCGTACGTCCCAGAAGTAAAACAACAATGGTGCAGGTTCTGTAGGTCGGTAGGACATGGTGAAAAAAACTGTCGGACGTATGATTTGATGATAGATAGAGGGAATATCTATAGGGTACAGTCAGATCCATCCTCACCAAGATCCCTCTCGAGCACAGGGGGCTCCCAGCAGTAGGGGAGGTGGAAGAGGTGGGAGAGTAGGTCGGGGACAAGGGAAATTCATCTGTTATAAATGTGGAGAGGTAGGGAAATTTTCTAGGGACTATCCAAACCCTACAAGACAGTCCTGCCGGTATTGCAGGTAGCTGGACCATGCGATTGAAGACTGTCCAGTCTTGATAGCGAAGATGCAAGAAAATCAGCTGACACCTACGCAAAATGTGCAGAGGGTTAAGGCTGAGCTATGAGACAAAGACCTAAGAGTGAATGCCGTAACATGCAGTGGGATGGCCACCTGAGGGCCTAGGGAGAAAACTATAATCGAGCCTCTGATCTGACCAGTAGTTAGCAAACAGGAAGGGTTGGATCTAAAAAAGGAGAAAGAAACATTTGTCGCAGCTCGCAAAGACTTTGGTGAGGTAGAGGCATCTACTTCACAGCAACCTGAGGACCTCAAGGCAGATGAGGAGGTCAAACCCTTTTTACAGGCATGTATGAAGCTACTGCACAACCCAAAGGCTGTGGAAAATATTCAGGCATTAATAGATAGCTGCGCAACACGACCTATCCTCCCTCTAGAAGTCAAGGACGTACACAAACTCTATAGGTATAAGAAACACACTGGTAGGGAGATGCGGTTGACTGCGTAGATTGGTGATTACAAGATGGATCAGGTTATTTTGGACCTAGGATCAGATGCGAATGTATTACCTAAATAGACTTGGCAACGAATGGGGTAACCTAAGTTGGAATAGTCTAGTATCCAGCTGCGTATGGCCAATCAACAGAAGATCATTCCATTGGGAAGACTATAAAATATTGTGGTGGATATCGCAGGGGTTAAGGTCGGGGCTGAATTTGAATTAATGAAATTTTTTGAAGATGTGGACCCCTACCCTGCGCTCCTAGGCTTGGATTGGGCCATCGATATGGGAGGCATCATTAACCTAAAGAAGCGAAGCATGGTATTCAAGAATAACGACACAAGGGTAATAGTACCATTAGATCTAGTAGAAGGCGAATGATACACATAACCAGTGCATGATGAAGAGAATGTGGATCATAATATCTATAAGTTGACTGCGCGAGATGAGGATTGGATCAACCCCGCGGTGGAAGGGGTACTTTGCTGGGAAAAAGACAGTGAATGTTTCTCTGACTTTGATGGGGAGATAAAGAACTGGAAAAACCGGTTACATGATGTCTCTGCACTACGATTTCTTTGAATCATGAAGAACTTCCGATGCATCTCCTCAGAGGTAAGAGCTCTACCTTATTTCGATGGTTCTGATAATGTTAGGGACTTTTTGTGGGCATTTGAAGCCGAGGTTCCCTAAGAACAATGACGATGGGCCTGTAAGCTGGCCATGCATGGATCACCTGCGAAATGGTGGGTAACGCATGAGGAAGCGTTCCAGGATTGGGAGGAGTGTCAGAATATGATGATCCTATGATTTGAGGCCCCAACCGACGTGTGAATCAAAATGTTCCTTGGACCTGAAGATCCACGCGAATATCTGTTCGCTTGGATAAAACAATGGTGTGATAGAAGTGCCCAGGAGTGGGTTCATCTTCTTATTCATGTCCTAGGACCAATTCCCATTGCATGGTACTTATATGCGGAGCTCCATCGGCGCACCCACCACTGGGAGATTTTTAGGGATGAATTTATGGGAACATTTGGATTAATAGGCGGGGTAGAGGCACTTGACGCAACTCTGTAGAACATTGACACTGTAGCATGGGGTGAATCACACCTGTGTGTAGCACATGAAATACCTAATTGAGAGCCGCGGACACCAAGCATGATCAAATATTGTAGCCTAGCTCCAAAAGAAGGTAAGAATGATCCACGAGAGGGTCTGGGTTCATAATCGAACAAGGTGCGCACGGTTACCAGACCACTTGGGTTGTGAATGTATAGCATCGAGACGCACCCCACGGTGGCAAAAATTTGGGATGCAAATATTATATATCCGCCAGCTCCCACAAAAAAAGGGGCAGTTTTACTCACTTCTCAGCCACATAGGTTATTACAGAAATTTTGTTCGGAAATATGCAGTAATCATAGCACTGCTGAAATATTTGCTCACAAAGGTGGCCTGGTTCTGTTGCGATGACACAAGCCGAGCAAACATACCTTTGGGTTTGAAGTACTTAGGGCTTAAGCCTTTGTTGGGGAAAGATGTGTCGGAGGCGTAGGTATTTGAGCCAAGCGTAGCAGGAATGCCAAGTGCACAAGAGGTGCAAAAACTAGCCGTTGGCACAATAACCTCTGGTAAAAAGAAAAAGTTATAGTTAAAAGGAGCAGGCCACTGGCATTTAATGAGGCAGATTTTGAGGATTTGTTATCGTTTACCTGATGGTAAGTTCCAAGTCAAGTTTACCCTATTTTTGGATGCCCGCAGATGCTATAAAAAGGGCTGGATAGCTCAAACAAGGGTTCTGTCTTACTTGCATAACTTGCCCCTATCCTCTTTATCCTGTGCGAGCCTGAGTTGTAAGATTTTTCGGGTCTGCACTGTTCCTCTCATGTCGGATCAAACTCCCCCTACTGATAGTAGCCACCCAGAGTCGGGATTCAATTTCCACGCTAGGATGACAACTACTAACCCAGCTGAGGCCTCAACACCTATTGCCCCAGAAGTTGTGGAAGTAATGGAGATCGGGTCTGAGGATGAAGAAGTGACCTCAACGCCGGTCACCAGGAAGGTAAAAGAGCAAGCACATGGCTTAGGGAAGCCCCCTAAAGCTGCCAAATGGGCTTCAAGGAAGCCCAGGACCTCCCCAAGGCATGTTAATTCCTCGCGAGCAACACCCCAGGCCTAGGCTATGTAGGAGGAAGCCCTACCTACCAATCTGATCAACTGGTTACCTCCCTTCATCCACCTGCGCAGGTCCTTGACGCGCACACTAAAGAACCTTGTTGGCTTGGTTACCTATCTGCAGACACCGCTAACCCCGAGGGAAGTCCCTGTCCTGAGTGACTCCTGCGGGAAGCTCCATGAAGTTAAGTTCGATGATCACGACTTGGAAAATTATGAAGCCTTCCCTGAGCTGACTCTTGCATTGTACTTCGAGACAATTTACATGGACGAGGGGGTCATAGTCATTCCTCAGCACTAGGTAAGTGGATTGGCCAGATTCGGGCTCTTGAACCTGCTGCGTGTGCCCCACTTTGGCCATTACAATGTCACGGGTCGACTGGCCTGACAACTTCTCGCCCTAATTCACAATAATTTCCTGTGGATTTGAGATAGGGTCCCCATAGATGCTACATTGATTCATAGAATCACGGGCCTTCCCATGAATGGGCCACACCCTCTGGAGCGTGTGGGAAAGAAATATGAAGGGGACACCGCTGAATATATGCGTAAGACCTAGTATGTGGAAAGGAATACACGAGGCTTCATTATAAAATCCATTAGCGACCCGGCTACGCAGATGGGTACCATATTACTAGCTTGTAAGCTAATTTGGAAGTGTCAAGTCGTAATATGTCATTCGGCTAGCCAGTCAATGTGCAAAGGGGCTTTGCCTCAATTGGGCCCAATACTCATGCGACGAGTTCTTAGCCAATGTCCGCAAATTGTAGGAGCAGAGGAAATCATTCTACTATGACTAGCTACTATTTCTTATAGCCCTTGTTTCCTAGGAAACCCCTGTAGATTTGGTCCTCCCCGAGCTCCCTCCAGATATGTGCGAAGGGGCCCGGTATGCCCATTTGTGGGATTCCAAGGACGCGCAACGCATAGAAGATAACCAAGTCTTCTAGGTCCACTTCCAGAGTAGCGTGGCCGCAGCCATCAATTCTCAACCTCGGTTGTCCCCCACAATATATGACAAGTACAAGAGTATTACAACATTCCAGGTTACCATGAACAACATTCAGATCCATAGCCACAAGGATAAAACCTAGACGTCACTTCCTTATATGGTAGCAGACAAGGACATTGACAACGTGATTGCGTTGTGGTCTCCTGCTTGGAATATATGATTCAAAACCAGCGCCAGGGGCACCGTTGGTACTAGCATGACGCAGGTACCCCCACCTGTTCTCACCAAGGAGACTGGAAGCACAGGAAAAGACTCTGGTGCAACCACGAAAAAGGACACACAACCTACACAGACCACCACGAAGAACACCGAGGCTGAGACCCAGGTTTATTCACAGCTAGGCACGAACGAAGTGAACATTAGAGGTATGAACCGAATAGGCGAGCCTGTTAAGGGACCCAGAAAGAAGAAGCATGCCCAGTGGAAGGAACGAGATGAGATGGTTACATTGATGGATGGAGATCTTGAAAAAATCGCAGATGCCGTCACACTGGCCACAGAAGAAAAATGGGTCACTTTAGAGGAGCACCAGAAGGCTACGATCAGTGCCATCCAGGAAGAGCTTCGAACCTTGCAGCTAAAGACAGACACAATACAGACCAACGTGGTTTAGGGACGAATTCCCTTGGCATCTAGCAGTACAACGCTAGCCACGGAAGAAAGCCATCTTTGTCCCTTACCTAGCGCCGCCCTTTTGTTCAGTTCACCAGACCAAGAGATCCAGCTCCAAGCAGGTGCAGGGGTGCAGCTAAATATTTCCAAGCTACCACACGTAGCATTATAGGGTCTCCATACTGCAGTGTTTCAAGAGATTCACCGCCGGGACCAGCAAGTACACCACCAACTTGGTATGGCCGAACAAACCATCGCACAACAAAACGTAGAAGTACTCTTTGCTGTCACGCAGCAAGCAGAGCTTGAAACGTTGATCCACCAGCTTTGCACAGAGGTTACAGAAGAAATCCCAACTGCAGCCACCCCCCAGGCTAAAGTGGAAGGATTGGTCACAGCATTGAAGGCTTCCAAGACGGAAATGTAGGTCATGAAGGCATAGTTGGAACATCAAATCTTTGACTTACAAGCCAAATTGTAGCTCGAAACACCCCCGGAAGTACGAGCCTAGCATGCTACGCTAGTGATCAAGGCTACCAACACCATTACAGAACAGATTTCCCAGGGCGCCCAGTTACTCAAGGATGCCATGCAGATTTGGACGAAAATCCAATGCGATCTGGTCCCCCAGAAAATCAATCAAGACTTGTGACAAAAGGAGGAATCTTTCGAGTAGATCGAGGCTACATTACCTACCTTGGTCCCTGCACAATGGTTGGCACAATTGTGGACCAGCAACACCCTCCAAGATGAGATTGAGGGACTTCGCCATAAGAAGCATGTTATCAGAGAACGCTTGAAGCCTTGGGCTACTGCAGCCCTCCAACTTTCACAGGATGTTGATGGTGCTGTGAAGTGACTCAACTAGACACTGGAGAGTGTCACGGCTGCGACAGAGGGACCGAGCTCATAGAAGCTTGTAGATATTCCGTAGAGCGCTGCTGCTTAGAGTCAAGAAGTGCTGCCCCCACTGGTTGCAGCTGCCAATGCACTGCAGGCATAGGTGGAGACCCCACCACCACAGTGACTCGGGACGAGTCACAAGATAATTGTGTTGGGGGACTGTTGGAACATGGTCTCCTACAAGAGCTGTGAATCTAGTCCATTTTTGTATATTTTTTATTATATTTAGTCTAACATAGGGGTTTTGGGGTGGGTCAAAACCCCTATTGCATTGTAAGTGGGTCAACGGTAGACCAAGAGTCTGCAAACCACGGTTTGCAGAACATTGGATGCGTAGGCTAAAGGAGTATAAGTAGTTGAACCTTTTTGAGTTGTAAGATAGACTGGAACTAAGACTTGGTAAGAATTTCGAATTAGTAGATATGTTTGGGTTTTTTGGGGAAAGAACCCCTGCTGGCTATGCGCGGAGATCCTCAGTCTTGCTATGTGCAAACCCTGCTGCTGTGTGCACAGGTTGGGTTTAGGGTATTATAACAGGATCTGAAGGATTAATGAATGTAGAAGGCTGTTGAAATATCTGAACCTATTGGATCTATGATGTCTGATTTTGTATGCTCTATGTCATTGATGTAAGATGAAAAAGTACTTGTGTTACTTGTTTATACTGCAATCTGGATCTGTTATGTTATGCATAATATTTTATTGAGCTTCGAAAATAACTTTGCTAAGTACTTAAGCTGTGTTGACATTTGATCTGAATCTATTTTTTAGACTATATAGCTGCGATCGTTGCTTTGTTATCCTATATCTATTATTAGTTGTGATTATACATGGTGTTGAGCATGTGGATGCGAAGGGATTGATAGATCTGGGTTCTATAATATGTGATCTAATATTTGCGAAGTCGAACGCAGCTCTGCCTGACCTACCCGCCCTCTCCCAGGGTGCAAAAACCTGGTTCTAGCACCCTCCCATACTGCTTCAGGTGAGACTTTGGCTTGCGCAAGTAGGTCACTGCCAAAAGGGCCAGTAGTAGAGGGGTTTGTTAGCAAACCTTAACCTCCGAACCTAGGTCAGGACCCCCCGAGCCAACACCACTCATTTCCCCTTCTGGAATCCAAATAAATAATGATATATCATATTAAGTTCAAAATAGCTCTCCCAAATATGTATCTCAGAGCACAGGGAGCATAATCATACATAACTACAACAAAATACTCCAAAATTTAGAACCTTTCTTACATCTCTGAACTTCCTACATATAGAGTTCCTATTGAGGGTTCCCAATCGAATAATGAGTCATGATCTGCCCACACATATGAAAATCAAAATATCCTAACAAACTAACTGAGCGTGCATCAATAAATCACTCCTGTAACATAAAATCAAGGAAGAATAAGGTGAAATTGGGACTTCACCAGTAAAACATCTTAATCAGAAAGTAAAAAGGAACAAAATGATGGGCCACAAAGGCCAAATCCTGGAATCCTCCATGGGGACGACGACGAGTGACCATGAACATGTGGGAAGTCTAGTTTCCACCACTTGATTTCATCTGTTGTGGAAGGCCTCCGCTCTCTAATTCTCATGATTCATTTTAACTGTAATGAAATGGCCAACTGTGCTGTGTGTGCCTCTCTCTCTAGCGGAGATTCCCTGAATGAAATGAATAAACCATAACTACGTGCTCCACCCAAAATCCCATGCTGTGTTTGAATTGAAAATGGGAAACTGGATTTTGGAAGGGGGCATGGATGGCTTACGATATTGGATGGGGGGGGGGGTGAAAAATCACTATAGGCTTCCATGTAGCACCAGAGGCAGTATAAAAATCCAGTCATTTCGGACCCCCCCCTAGTGTTAATCTTCAGAAGGTGAGGGGGGAGCTGAAAAAAATCATGAATCTTTGGATGTATTGATAGGGAGAAGAGATGAAGGGGATATCGTGGAAGTAATGGTGAGGCTATCAGGATGATTAACGAGGGACAAAAGCTATGAAAGGGCTACTGATGGTGTGGAAAGGTGGTGGGACCCAAACTCATATCGCATATCGTAGATCAGAAGTTTTACATATGAGTAGTGAAGGGTAAACATTAAGAATTGCGATGTGAGAAGTGCGATGGGCAGAGGAGCGATGTGGCAGGATGGAGGTGGGTCCACCTACACATCGCAAATCGCAAGGTTTACATGTGAGCAACGAAGGGTAAATGCTATAAATTGCGATGTGCGAAGTGTGATGGGTGGAGAAGGTGATGTGGCAGACAAAGGTGGGGCCACCTGCACATTGAAAATCGCAAGGTTTATGTGTGAAGAACGGAATGGAAGAGTTAAGATTTGTGGGGAGTGAAGCGCGATGAATGGGGATGGATGATGTCGCACAGAGTGGGGACCGCCCGCAGATCGCAGTCAGAAGGGTTTAGTGATAAGAAGCAGAAGGTAAAAGTTAAATCTTGCAGGGAGTGAAGTGCGATGATCAGAGAGGTTTTAGGTGCGGAAAATGATATTAGACATATTATATGTAATATATATAATATGTAACAGTTTGTGGGATGTGGAAATTAATCACAGCTTTAGATAATATTACCTTGACTGCATCACTTTTCTCTTTTGACTGTAGGGCTTTCTGCCTAAACTGCGCTTTCATTTCTTGGCCTTCCCCTTAAACATTCACACCTATGCCCGGTGATTTCCTTATAGGGATCACTTCTCCATGTTGAGTGCGGTCACAGGTCAAAATTGGCTCCATCTGGGGACAATGTGCTGTTCTCAGTGCATTGAGAACCTGCAGACCAGAGTGCTTGTGCTTTATTGGGCTCATGGAGTCACAAATGCATATTGTAAGCTTGAATTGAAACTACAACTGAGTTGTGCACTGCCAACTATCAAAACGGAAATCACTGCCACACCTTGAAAATCTTGAATGATGAAATCTGAACTATGTTGAAACTGGAAACTGAAACACACTTGGAATGAAAACTGCAAAGCAATCTGAAACTAAACTGGAAATATGCTCATAGTTTTGAGATTATTGTCACTCTTACCTACGCCTAGTATGATAAAAAATTATCCCATCAAATAATAATCAGACTTCCAATGTAACCAGTCAAGAAAATGAGTGCTTAACCAAAATTGGCATCCCATTCACGTAGGTAGAGAAATGGGTTTAAAACGTGGCAACTTATCTCTTCCACTCAATTTCATAGCTCCATTGATGAACCTGGAAAATTATTCCTTCATTGATGGCTGCAATATTCTAACCAAAGGATCATGGTAACACATGCAACATGAGTTTTTCTGGAGGATTTGTAACAAGAAGACAAACCTCATTCCAAACTGTTGCTTTGCTTATGTGTTGTCACTGATTGTCTTCAAACATCAAGGATGAGTCTTGTTTCTTCTCATTTTCCATTATAATCAACTACTTTGTGTGCACTTCATCATTTCCTTTTTCATACGGAGGCTTGCAGGGGAGCTGCAAACTCTCAATCGTCTCGGGTAAAGTATCATGACTAATAAAATATGTTGTGTTTCCTCAACATCCCAAGAAGAACTTAATGATGAATAACTTTTATGATCTTCTTCACACTCGGAAAGAATATTTGAGTGGTCTTCAATCAACAAACCTGATTGGTCTTCTTTTGGCAAGATTTCTTGGCTTTCATTGGGCACACTTGATTGGTGTTCAATCTCTGAATACAACACTAGTGGCTGAAGGTGCTCTTGTGAATCTAGACCATTAAGCTCCGCTGCCTCTATTTCCAAGCCACCAAACTGCTATTGTTTTTTAGTGTTGTCCTCTGGGAAATACTCTAGCTCTTCCCCTTCTTCATGGATGGTAAGCTCACCTCCCTCTTCTTCAGCATAGGCTAGAAACTAGTTTTCTACATTCAGTCCAAAAACCACCATGGGTTGTTCTTCTTGGAGATTGAAGGGTGTGGGCCCTTTTTCTGTAATGGCTTCTTCAAATTTCTCTTTAGGAGGGTCGAGCAATTTCAAGGGTATAGATGAGGGCTTCTTATCTTTGGGAGGATCATCTTCTTTCTTTCTGGAAGAGGATGCAGTGGCTTTATGAGGGGCTGATTCTTCTAATGGATTCTTCCCTTTACTAGGAGGACTAGGAGGAGTTTTTTCTCTTGATATCGATTCTTCATTTTGTTGCTGCTCTCGGGTTCTCTTTTTGGAGGACCTGAAGTCATATTTTTCATGGAGTTGAGCTTGCATGAAATCCACGAATTTCCTGTAGTAACTGTCAATCTCTTGATCCTCTAGAGGGACTTCCTCTTCTTCTTGTTCCCCTTGCAGGATGGGTTCACCCTCCTCATTATCAGAGTAGGTGAGGAGTTGATCTTCTTGGTTTTCTGTGACTTCCTTGGCTTGTTGCAACAGCTATAGAGAGGGCTTCCAATATTGAGGATTAAACCCCTGGTTAGGAATCATTTGGTTGGAATGAGGAGGGGAATTCTTGGCCTCTGATTCAAGCTTAACCTTCTTATTCGAGAGGTTCTTGATAAACTTGTTCATTTCTTCAAGTCTATACTCCTGCGATTCCCTCTCCTGATTTGAGGTAGAAGCCTCCTCCCCCTTATTTCTTCTAGATTCATGTTTTGTATTCCCTTTGAATTTACCAATAGAAGCATATTTTTCTTCTACCTCCAACGCATCAGTCTGGATCTAATCCATAGATGTGGATTTTCTTTCTCTTAGGGTGAACCCAAACTTCGGTTTGAAAGCTCCTACGAAGACCACCTTAGTAGCTTCTTGGGAATATTTATTTTAGCAGGTAGATTATTATAGAGCTTATTGAACCTCTTTATGAATTTTTTTACATCCTCATTGTGTCTCTTTTTAATAGCATTGAACTCCGTGAGGACATATCCATGATCCCTGTTTTCTCCCCATTTTAGTGTGAATAAATTCTCCATCTCTTCCCAAGAGGTGATTGTGTTATCAGCTAAGGACTGGAATCTCTTTCGAGCTTCTCCATCCAAGGATTGGACGAAAAGCCTTAGCACCACATCTAAGTGCTCTACATTCACATTCTCAGCAAAGGCACATAAGTTTTCAATGTGTCTTTGCGCAGAGGTACTATCTTCCCCGGTGAACCGAGGCAGGAGATTTAGATAATCTTGAGGCATATTGTTCAATACTTGGGGTACAGCTAACTGAGCATACTTGTACAGGAGGAAGCCAAGCACAACCATGAGGGGTGGTGATAAGTTCTGAGGATGATTTGGCTGTGGTATAACAGGTATATGTTGAGTAGAGGTTTGGATGTTTATCTATGAAGAGATTTGGAGTGTTGTAACTTTTTTGACTTATTCAGCCTCAGGAGTAGAGTGCAAGGGAGGCAAAGAAGTATCAACAGATTCGACTACATATTTTATGGATGAAATGGCTAAATCAGAGGTTTATGGAGGATACTAAAGTACGCGGGCTGTGGAGTCAGGGTCGTAGATGTCAGCTTTTTGAGAAGAGGAAGGAAAATATTCTAGAGAAAATGAGGGTAGTTCAGCCTGGCTAGGTTGGTTATCCCTCTAGATTCTCTTAAATATGATATTTTCAGGATTAGATACAGAAGGGGTTCTCTACTAAGATGTATCTGATCGGGTATGAGGCCTGGTGTAAGCCACGATTACACTTGATTTGAACTTTGATAATAGTGGAGTTTCCAAGGTGAGGGCTATGCAACTCTCAACCCTTCGTGCTCACCTGATTGAAGGGTGAAGATAATGTCTTATCCCAGGGAAAGGTTCTATAATTCGTTCCCTGACAATGGTGCCAAAAGATGTTGTAGCTCCTAGAGACATCCTTGAGTTGCAAAATACCAGTGCTTGGGACATCTTAAAAATCATAAGTTAAATGTATAAAAGTATATGGATGCCTCTGACATAATATGGATAAAGATAATGATGGTTTTGGTGGTTTAGGAATGGAGAATACCTCAGAGTTTGACTCATGTGAATTCCCTATATTTTGAGAGGGCTCATGAGGAGGCTGTGAGGCTTGATGACTTTCAAATGGGCCAAGTATAAAACAATGAGTAGAAGCTTTAAAAATATGCAGAGGCGTTGAGTCATGATAGGCCAACACATGTGAAAGTAAAAATATGCTAACAAACTAACTGAGCGTGCATCAAGAAATTAATCATGTAATAGAAAATCAAAGCAAAATCATCTGAAATCAGGATTTCACCAGCAAAACATCTTAATCAGAAAGTAAAAAGGAACAAAATGTGGGCCGCGTATGCCAAATCCTGGAAGCCTGCATGGGGGAAGGGAGGAGTGACTGCGAACAAGTGGGAAGTATGGTTTCCACCACTTGATTTCATATGACATATTATCAACTCCTCCTTCATGAGACATGCTTATTGAAGCTTCAAGTACAACTTGAGGTAAAAATTGTGGTGGATATTGTGGAAAATGTGCTCTCCTTGTCCTTGTCCCAAATTGAGAACCTGCACCCAAAAGCTTTGCTTCTCCTCTCTTGAGCTTCAACCTTGTAAGCATCATAAAAACTTGCAAAAAATTAAATCCTCACAGAAGCAAAGAAAACCTAAGCTCTGATACCAAACTTGATCTGAATGTGATCTTAATGTAAATTTTATCGAGGTTGTATAAATTGAAAGTGTTAAAATTGAGTTTTTTATAGCTTTAATGTTAAAATTTTACACACATAAAGCATGAATTAAAACTCTAAGTAGCAGAAAATAGCAGACAAATACACCATAAAAATAACCACAACACAGCAAGTGATGAAGGAGTTCACCCCTCCTAGGCTACATCTCCTTGCTCTAGCTTCTAATGGCTTGGTCCTATATCGTTATCCTTAAAAATGGTGGTTACATCAGATTACAGTGCTCCAATGGCTTCAAAACCCATTCCATTAGCTTTAGAACTGTCAAAAATATCTGTCTGGCATCTTTCTTCTCCCAAATTGGTCAAAAATTGAAGAAGTTATGAGTTTCCCTGGCTTTGCTACTAGTCACTCTACAAATTCTCCAAATTCTGGAACTATCCTACAAATTCGCCCTGAATTTCGCTAACAGAGTGACAATTTGGCACATTTTTGACGCAACTTGTGGGATCATTAATATGCATGCAAGGCCTAAAGGTTGAATTTTTAATTAATAATGGTGGTGGCCGAATATTTTTTTTTAAATAAAATAATTCAGGGCCGCCTCCATGCCCACAGTCCTAGGTCATGGTCATATGGTAACATATATGGGGGGCTAGGGCTAAGCCCTATCCTTTGACCCCAGCCTCCTCCCACCTTAAACTTTATGTAATATTTTGGTTGTAAGGTAGCTTGGTTGGTTAGACATTGCATTGTTTATGGTGAGGTTATGGTATAGATTCATGCGGAGTTGCATTTAGACCTTAACCAAAATTTTGGTGGCCCTCGTGCTACCATGTGGCAACCTCTGATTGGTCCACGTGGCAACATGTGGTTGGCCACCAACCAACCTATAGAATTCACCCACATCAACACCAATATAATTTGGACAAGTGGCATGACCGAATTGTTCTTGTTGTAGTGCCTAGAGACAACCTTAAGTTGCAAAAGATCAGTGCCTAGGACATCTTAAAAATCAAAGGTTAATTGTATAAACATATATGGATGCCTCTAACAAAATATGGAAAAAGAGAATGATGGTTTTGTTGGTTTAGGAATGAAGAAGGGCCTCTGAGTCTGAATGACATGAATTCCCTATATTGTGAGAGGGCTCAGGAGGCTGTGAGGCTTGACGGCTTTCAAATGGGACAAGTATAAAACAATGAGTAAAAGATTTAAAAATACGCAGAGGCGTTGAGAAAGAACGGAGAAGGAAACCACAAGAGATAGGCTTAAGAGGATTAAGAATCTGTCTCCCGTGAACTCAGAGGAAGTGGATATGAATGAGATATGGACAACAACACAGATTCGTGGAGTGTGAATTAAGGGAGTGCAGTAAGCTTAACACATGAGCGTTATATAGACATGAATTCATGAATAAAATGTAGACCATCGGAAGCCACATTACACGAATCATCAAAGCAATAGAGCATGAGATATGATTATACATAAAAAAGGAGATTACTGATAAACAAAATAAAACAGATACATACTACTCATTGCCCCATCTGGAATCCAAATAAATAGCGTTGTATTATATTAAATTCAAAATATCTCTCCCAAATGTGCATCTCATAGCACAGGGAACACAATCATACAGAACTACAGCAAAATTTTCCAAAATTCAGAACCTTTCTTACTTCTCTGAACTTCCTACATATAGAGTTCCTATGGAGGGATCCTGATCGAATAATGAGTAATGATCGGCCCACACATGCGAAAATCAAAATATCCTAACAAACTAACTGAGCGTGAATCATGCAATCACTCCTGTAACAGAAAATCAAAGCAGAATCAGGTAAAATCAGGATTTCACTAGCAAAACATCTTAATCATAAAGTAAAAAGGAATAAAATGATGGGTCACATAGGCCAAATCCTGGAATCCTCCATGGGGACGACGAGGAGTGATCGCGAACAAGTGGGCAGTCTGGTTTCCACCACTTGATTTCAACTATTGTGGAAGGCCTACACTCTTTGATTCTCATGATTCATTTTAACTGTAACGAAATGGCCAACTGTGCTGTGCGTGCCTCACTCTTTAGCAGAGATTCGTTGAATGAACTAAATAAACCATAATTGTGTGCTCCACCCAAAAGCCCATGATGTGTTTGAACTGCAAATCAGAAACCAGATTTCGGAAGGGGGCATGGATGGTTTGGGGTATTGGAGGTGGGGGGGGGGGGGTGCAAAATCACTATAGGCTGCCACGTAGCATCAGAGGTGGTATAAAAAACTGGCCATTTCAGACCCCCCCTGTGTTAATCTTCGAAAGGTGAGGAGGGAGCCAAAACAGATCATGAGCCATTGGATGTATTGATAGGGAGTGGAGATGAAGGGGAGATGGTGGAAGTAATGGTGAGGCTATCAGGATTATTAACACGAAAAAGAGAGGGACAAAATCTGCGGAAGGGCTACTGATGGCATGGCAAGGATGTGGGACACAAACTCATATCGCATATTGCAGATCAAAGGTTTTACATATGAGCAGTGAAGGGTAAACGTTAAGAATTGTGATGTGCGGAGTGCAATGGGTGGAGGAATGACACAGTAGGACGGAGGTGGGGCTATCCACACATCACAAATCGCAAGGTTTAATGTGAGTGAAGAGGGTAAATGCTATAAATTGCGATGTGCGAAGTGCAATGGGCAGAGAAGGTGACGTGGCAGACGAAGGTGGCGCCGTCCGCACATTGAAAATCGCAAGGTTATGTGTGAAAAATGGTAGGTAAGAGTTAAGATTTGTAGGGAGTGAAGCACGATGAGCAGGGATGGATGACATGGCACGGAGTGGGGTCCATCCGCAGATCGCAGTCAGAAGGGTTTAGTGATAAGAAGTGGAAGGTAAAAGTTAAATCTTGCAGGGAGAAAAGTGCATGAGCAGAGAAGTGTTAAGTGCAGAAAATGATATTACACATATTATATGTAATATATAGCATATGTAATGGTTTGTGGGATGTGGAAATTAATCATAGCTTTGGATCATATTACCTTGACTACGACACTTTTCTCTTTTGACTGCAGGGCTTTCCGCTCGGCTTGCGCTTGAATTTCTTGGCCTGCCCCTTAAACATTCACACCTATGCCCTGTGGTTTCCTTATAGGGATCACTTCTCCATGTTGAGTGCAGTCACAGGCCAATAGGTCTAATGAGCCCAGTCAACCATGCCCATTCAATAGGACCAATCAGCTGTATGGATTACTGACTGGGTAGCCTGCACAATTTTTTCCAAATTTTTTCCTGTTTGTGAAAACGAACATAATATGATGTCATTTTTTCACGAAATGTGTTGCCCCGGATTCAGAATGATGAGATCTAGATGGTCATTCAGGTTCACACCATTCCAATAACTTTCATTTTGAGCATATTTTTAAGCACCTGATCAATCAATCATGCTCCATTAGATAAGACACTCTATACAAGAAGTTAAAGACCATGATGGCCTGGACAATGCTCAACTCAAAGCCTAAGTGATTTATCCTTTAAAAAGGTACATAGCACACACACAAAGTTTAATTTTATTATACATATCATGTATATCTTATATATTTTTATAGTCACATGTTGAAGCCTCATATTTTCCTTTTGTATGGTTTCCAAACTAGTAGACTAGGGCACTCTGAGGCAATTTTCTGCTATATGCAATATATATATATATATATATATATATATATATATATATATATATATATATATATATATATATATGCACACGCACACATACATATATAGACACACACACTTATATCATGATACATCTCACTTAATCAAAATTTTAAAAAATCATAAAATTCAACTAAATTATATGTTTATTTCAAATCATTATTATTAATCTGAAAGACATTTATCTACATTATGGATCACAAAAGTATTAGATCTAACATCATTATTATTATTCTCCTAAGGAGGGTGCCGATGAGCGAGCATTCCCCCCTTGCCTTGATATAATGTCAGCTCACACAAAAGGAGGATGTGATTCCCACTATACATGGCACATTGCATGCTCACCTTCCACTTCATCAATCATGACACGAAGTTGACACAAGGTTAAACATTATTTGAATATTGTAGAAAACATAAGGAGGTACAAGAGGACTCAATTTTGGAGCCATATTCCAACACACACACACACACACACACATATAAGTAATAAAATTGTTTAACAAAATGGTGATAGAAATTAAATCTAACATTGTCTACTTCTAAGATTTATTATACAAATATACCTTCCATACACATACTCTTAGTAAAAGATAAAATTTCAAAAATATAAAAATTTATTATATATGGCCCAACTATCCATATGCTTCTTCATTTAATTTTTTATTGAATTTTGGTCTGAGAGCTCCATCACCACATCCACAGGTTGTTGCATTATTTCATCCTTTTTGTCCCTAGATGACTGTTAGCCCTAAATTTTGGTCATTTTTTCCAATCATTAATATGCATATTTACCACAATATTCCATCTTATATCATCCATATATGCCTCATTTTAGCCTTATTATGCATATTCAGGTAATTAAATTAAGTTTTTCAATTTATATATATATATATTTTTTTAATTGGGTTTTAAGAGTAATTTTGGACTACACTAAAAATTTCCGTAATAGCTTCATTGAAGTCATATGTGCAGGATACATGGGTGAGAGTTGAGCATAAATTTTGAAATATTGGGAACAAAAGATGGAAAAATACCTATTGGTTCAGTCAAACTGAGCTAAAACATACCTGGTCAAACTTGACCTGTCATTTAGAAATCCCTACGAAAAAGGGGCAGAATTAGTATTTTGTGGGTTTTTTCCCGATTTTGTAAACCAGAATGGATGAGTTCGACCTATATGGATGGGATTAGGATGGATAGTAATGTTAGAGACATTATAGCTATTTTTTTTTTATTATTTTTCTATTTAAACCAAGTTTATAGACCATTCAAGCATGTAGAACTTGTGTAATTTTGTATTGAGACTTTTGAAGACTTTGAGACAATTTGAAGAACCAGTTCTAATATTCTATTTTTTTTTAATGATGTGGATGATTGATTAATTTTTTTTTGGCTGAGAAGTTCTTCAAATGTGCAAGGCAAGGATGGAGGCCCCCCATACCAAGCTAAGTACACTTTGGTTAAATTAGCATAGTTTTAATGCAATAGTTCTTGCTTGAGATTTATGATTCAGTCATTTAGATGTGCTATGGTTTCTTATGATTTTTGGATGATTATTGGCTTAAATATAATTTTCATATGAAATGAAAAACAATAATTTAAGTTAAATTATCTTTTTATCAAATCATGACAACAACTAA
Source organism: Pinus albicaulis (assembly GCA_034641835.2). Lineage (NCBI taxonomy): Eukaryota > Viridiplantae > Streptophyta > Pinopsida > Pinales > Pinaceae > Pinus > Pinus albicaulis. The sequence goes on along the minus strand of CM076583.1, from coordinate 807,427,836 downwards.
AATTCATCCTCTTTAGTTTCCTTTCTTGAATTTCTAGTTTTAATGCAATGGTAATAATGTAGGAATAGAACTGTAAAGAAGGACAACCAGGACCTCTTAAGTTAGGAGCCTCTTCTCTTACTTTCTACACATCATAAACTATTTCTCTTGAGTTTCTCTTGTTGAAGATAGTACTGTGGGGAAGGGCAACTAGGATCTCCTAAGTTAGGAGCTTCTACCTTCATTTACTACATCTTGAATCATAAACTTTTTAGTTAGATTTTATATTGTAATATGAATTTCCATTACTCTTAAAATTTATAATATATTTGTAATATCCATTTATTTAAACTCCTAAACTTTGTCTTCTAAAATTGACTTCACCTGAAATCCATATATTTTGGACATGCTTCCAAGTCTACAAACATGGATTGACAAGTAAAACACCTGTGTTAGTTTACTTAGTAAATTGACCCAACATTTTTGGCACCGTTGCTGGGGAAGCATACTTCAATATAGTCATTTAGGAATATTCTAAAAAAGAATTAAAAAAACAACAAAAACAAGAAAACAAATTAGTTTTTTTTAGTTATGTTTCTTTACGCATAGAGAAAGAGATAGAAAAGGTAGATTTGCAAAACAAAACCCCCCAACAACTCAAACACCCATAGGAGCAGGACCATTAGGACTAATTACACAAATTTATAGGAAACACACTTTGGAAGAATTGGAAGAAAAACAAAGATCAGGACAAATATTGAATCTTATTGAAAGACAAACCTTGTTAGCCTATGAAGTGAAAAGAAAACAAACACCGCTAGAAACATATTTCATAGAAAAACAAAGGGAGAAAAGGAAACCAATTGTTAAACAATTAGATCAACCAATTCTTGAACAAATAGAGAAACTGAGGAAACACAAAGCCAACCTCTTATTGAGAAATTACAAACAACTTACAAGAAATGAAGGAGGAAGGAGAAGGATCTAATATACAAATATTAACTTCGAAACAAAGAATTCAGTATGAAAGGAAACAAAAAGAATGGCAGAGAAAAAGAGATGAAGAAAGGAGAATAGAAGCAGACAAAACAAGAGAATATGACAATAAGAGACATAATGATATAGAACTAGACAATGATTAGGAAGCTACCTTCAGATTCCCAATTCTAGACATAAGAGCTATTCTTGGAGATGAGGTAAAAATGAAGAATATTCCACCTTCTGTTTTACCTAATTTTTATGGCATGTCTACTGAAGATCCTAAATCATTCATGTTTGAGTTTGATATTTTATGTCATACTTATGGATATATATATGACATGCATAAACTTCGTTTTTTTCCTGCTACTCTTAAAGCAGCTGCATTGAAATGGTTTACGGGATTAGGAGAACACACTATTTCCTCTTGGGATGACATGAAGAAATTTTTTCTTAAGAAGTATCAAGCCTATTGCAGGCCTAGAGAGTCAAAAGAAGATATTTTCAGGATGTCTCAACAAGAAGATGAGACTTTGGAAGAATATTTAGAACGATTTATTTATAATTTACAAAAATCCAAACAAAATTCTTTAAATCCTGATACCATTCGCACAATGTTTCTCAAAGGTATTGATGGGCCTCTAAATTAGACATAAAATAGGGCCCATCTAACCTTTCTTAAGCCCATCTACCTTCCTTATGTACATGAAAAGATATATTAAAATCTCTCTTTTTGCACTTAATAATGTTTTCTTATGCATCAATATTTTCTTAGGAGGATTTAAAGGTAATTTCATATTTGTGCCTAATATTGGTTATTTTTGTAGAATATTGTGAGAATATTTGGCAGATTATGCAGATTTGGAGAAGAAGATGATTTAGGGACTTGCTACCTGCCACTAGAAGATCAATATTGAAGAATAAATGAGCACAACATCAAGAAATTAGGGAGAAATATTGGAGAAATTCAAGGTGGGTTGTCCACCCTCCTTAACTCCAAAGGAAGCTGAAGGATCCTCATGAGATCCCTTCCTGCAATTTGAATTCCAGAGGCAGCCAAGCAACTAAAGACAAAGTGCACTCAATCTATGGTTTACTTGGATTAAATTAAACCATAACACCACTAGCGAGTCGAAAATAAGCAATGGAGGGGGAAATGCGCTCAAAATTGCATAATCCATCACCTTATTTCTAGCTCCGTTCACTTAGGCCGGAACCTACCAACTTGAGATAGATAAGGGAGTGACAAACGTTAAGGGGATTGCTTCCTTTGTTAAGGGGTTGGATTCAGCTTACCTTACCTTAAAGAGGCATGGAGGCAGGCTTGGCTTGCTTGTTAGGGTGAAAGGAAATAGGGTGGACCTTACTTACCTTCCTTTACCTTACAGGCATTAACAAAGAAAGATAAAAATAGAGGGAGCTTCTTGACCTGTATCAGCTATAGGAAAGGCTTTCCATTACTCATCAGGAGGAGGGGTACTTGCTGTGGGGTTGGTTATAATATTCCCCTCAAAGAGCATAGTTAGAAGCTTATTGCTTGCCTAATACTTACGAAACTGGATTGGGAAAATACAAAGCCTAAGAGGTACCAGGCAAGGGGCTCATTACCTATTTTCTAGAGCTGTTGGTAGCTTCCCTTTAGTATAAATAAAGCTGATCAAGATCTAATGAGGGTCGATTATTCAATCCCATTCTAGTTGACTTCCATTCCATCCCACTTCCATTCCATTCCATTAGATTCGAATTTCTGATGTAAAGCCATTAGGCTCTATTAAAACTTTTAAGGATGTAACAGACTGATATTTTTTATGAAATGAGTAGAGAGATGCCATTTTATTGATCTAGTTCCAAATACCTGGGCTCATGGGTTAGGGTCCAACCCATGTGCCTTAGCTTCTCTGTTGTTTTTATTCTTTCCTTTCTGCCATTAAGCTAGTTTTCTTTCTTTCCTTCAAATTAGTTTTTCTTCTGTTAGTTTCATGGTTGCTTAGTCTTTGCTTTTAGTTCACTGCTGTAGTTTTATTTGCTTATGAGGAATAGAGTAGAGGAGAAAAACTCCAAAAGCTGTGGTCAAGGCCCCCCCTCTCATATCTGTCAATAGAGCTCGAGGAGGGCTAATATTCTCACAGACCCAAAAAAAACTGATTCTGTTACGCCTCCATTCCTTCCTGTTTTCCGCTTCTTTTTACTAATGCACTTACCTTTTTCCCTAAATGCACTGAAGCCCTTCAAGTCTGCCTTATTCCTTTGGTTTTTCCATTCACGGTTACCTTACCTTGTTAACGCAAAAAACATAAAAAAAACCATTCAAAACACATTTAAACATGACCTCCGTCTTCCTCCTCGGTTCTCCCGCTACCGTACTTCGCTTGTTCATGAAATCACACTTCGTAGCTCTTACCTTTTGTCTTACAGACTTACCGCTCTTCTTTTCCAAATGCCCACCTTATTCCTTTGTTCCATTGATCATTGTCCCCAAACTCGTTTTAACGCTAAACACTTGAAAAACCATTGAAACCCAACCTCTGCCTTCCTCCTCGAAATTCACGCCACTGTATATCACACTGCACAGATCGCAACATTTACCTTTTACCTTCAATGCTCACCACTCGCCCTTTGCGATTGCGATCTTGCGAAATTGCAAATCGCACTTCACAACATTTAACTTTCACCCTTAAACACGTACCGTTGTTCTGGTCAATTGCGATAATGCGATCTCGCCCCACTGTCGGTCCCACCACCACGTCAATCACACTTCACATCCTTTAGATCTTACCCTTAACGCTTACCACTCGTTCTTGTGATTGCGGTATCACAAATCACATCTCGTAGTTCTTACCACATCACAAATCGTAGCCCACAACCTTTACCACAATGCAAATCGCACGTTGCATATCTTAGTTCATTTCGTTAAGTCCTTACCGCTATCCATTTAAACTCGCGAAGTTTCTATTGTGACATCACACATTGCAAATTTTACCTCCATCGCATTCTGCCACGTCGCTCTTGAGTTATTTATGCTCCAAAGCCATTTATTGTGCTATAATAAGGTTTGATAAGGTTTTAAACCCTCTCTTCCTGCCTCTAAGAATTTTTAAATTATTTTCCACTCCAAAGTCATTTCTCATGTTATAATCAAGTTTCATAAGGGTTTAACCCCCGCTTTCTATTTCTAAGCTCTATTTCATGCGCTAAGCCCTCAATTCACTTTTTTTGCCCTTTTTCTTCCTCCAAGCTACAAAGTAACTCTTTTTAGTTAGAATTAAGTCATGGATAGTTTATTTGCATGGATAAGAGCATGGTAGATAGAGCATAGGATAAGTAGAATGCATTTATCTGTTTGGCCAAGTTAAGTGTGGTTTAGAATTAGTTTCCTTTCTGTCATTTATTTTTAGCAAGTCATATTTTTTCTTTTCAGTCATTTTCTTTTCTGCAACTTAAATTAGTTTCATTCCCGTCATTTATTTTCTGCAATTTAATTTAGTTTCCTTCTGTCCTTTCCTTGTGCAATTTAGTTTAGTTTCATTGAAGTGTGACAGACTTCATTGAGAACCCTTAGAAATAGCACCCTTTCGTAAAGCAGAAGAGGATGACATGAACACAATGCATCTTCTGTGTATATAACACCATCACGTCCAAGTTTGTACGAACTCCGAGTTGATAAAGTAAAGTAGGGCAGCCCTTGGGAGTTGCAACACTCTTGGTGCAATACCAAGGCTCAACATGTATACGAGATGAATACCTTGATATTCTCAATTTAATGGGGAAAGGATACATCTCAAATTTTCCATTTGATGAGATTGTTAAACTATGTCAAAAATATTCTAGGGGAAGAGAAAATAGTGGAAAAAGAGATGTTACTTCAATATATTCCAAATCAGCAACAAGAGTAGAAATAGGGATATTGTTAGAAAAATTTAAAATTGATCTTTAGAGCACTTTAGAAACACAAGTTGATGTATTGAAAGCTAAGAAAAAGTAATATGAACAAGATCAAATGCTATCAATCTTTCGTCCTAAGTGTAGAAAGAAGAATCCACTAAGAGAATGTCCTTTAGATAATATTTGGGTGTGTGGACTTTGTACATAAAATGATTCAACTAAAAAATTGTCCAAAGCTTAAAGAATTGCAAGTAAATTCAATGGATGAAGTACAAGGGATTGATTCTCTTTAATATATGACACTAAGGAGACCTTGGCAGCCAAGGTTTCCAGATATGACCCAAAATTTACCTCAGCAATTTTCTCAACAAATCCCTCAGAATTATCAATATCCTTCTCAAACTTCATGGAATACTCCTATTCCATGGCAAACTTGTGTTGGACTATATAAATCACTTATCAAATGACTGAACATCACACATTTAATTATCAATCTAGGGACGTCTGTTTATTCCAATGACAGTTGCACTATCTATGCCGATACACCAACCAAAAGTAATTCTGAAGAAAAGAAATTGTTGCTGAAGTAAATGCTGGAAATAAATCACTCATGCAGAAATAAAAGGATCTACAATATTGAAATCACACTTCAATTGATCTGTCTAGCTTGCCACACAACAAGTACCCAGCTGGTGTCTCTATTATCATATGTGTAACAACATATAAAGTATTGAAATCGAAGAAGATATATTCTCAGCTGAACAGTAGCAACAACGCTCTATTGATACATAAACAGAAATACAATTACATACACACAACTACTTTAATCATTGTAATCCCTGCTAAGAAGGAGGGCCCTTCCTCCCTAGCACAGTGCAGGTAGAGAAGGAGATTTAACGAAAACTAAAGAGAATCACACATGTAACAACAATAAAAAGATAATCTATATTAATCTGAACACAATTACAGAGCCAAAATAATGTTGTTCTCTGCTAACCTCTCGACTTCTAGGGCCGAGAACTATATAGTGGTTACATCAGAAAATTCAGGGATAGATCAGTCATGAGAATCTTACGATTCTCATGCTGATAGAAATAGAACACGTATAGTTATAACCTGTTCCTAATAAAATTCTGGCTAGAAAATAAAATATTGCAATCGAAACCTCTCTTAGGCTGTTATCCCAAAAATACAATGCTAAACAACTTCTATGACTATCGTAATGGAATCACAGCTGTAGTGTAACGATCAGAGGACAGATCAACAACAATATTGATGAGATCAGTCAACAGTACAATTGTATCAACAGTTCGCCAATGAGTCTGTAACAACAGAGTGTAACAACAATTTTTCGTCGGGTCTGTAACAGCAAGGTGTAACATCACCGCTTTGCTGTAATGACACTAGCTGAATGGCTCCTGTGAACTTCATGTTTGGGATCTTTGGTGCTATAAATGATATCTGAAAATACAACACATTCACCATCGATCTTCTCCAAACATTCATCATCAATTAGTCATAAAAAGGTATAATATATCATAATAATTGGTGAATTGGCAAAGTAACGAAAGCAAGGTCAAACAACACAATTTAGGGTAAAAAGGTAGGAAAAAGGGTAAAATATACTCCCATTGTTTATGGTTATGAGGTAAAATAAGGAAGATAAGTGTAGGAAAAATGTACAAAACTAGCACCCAACATCTCCCCCCAACTGAAATACTTGCATGTCCTCATGCAACCTCATCTCTCATGGGAATATCTTTGGTGTAGGTCAATGAGATCATAAGCACTAGCTGTGTCTTCATCCACATACTTGTATCCATTATTTTCCATCAACTGTCGTACCTAGGATTCTGACTCATACTTACTCAATTCGTAATTGATCTGGTAATCCTCGATGGGAAACAAGATCAAAGGAAACTTGAACTTCAGTCCCAAACACAAAGCACCAAGGGATTGTACAATATGTGCATAGGCTGCTACATATATAATAACCATTACAAAATTCTGGAATGAGAATGGATCTCCCTTCAATAGCTCAGCACTGTTTGCTTCCGTGCGTTTTAAGCACCCTGTCAAAGCTCGGCTCTTCATCATTGAGAACTGATTGATGCAGAAGTTCACAATTCTTCTTCTATAAGTGGTAGTTGTTTCTTTAATCCCAGGGGTACTAAATATTCTCCTAAACTCTCGTCTCAACTCGGCATCCTGTCCAAGCTATGCCCGAACCCATAGTTTTGTCTTCTCCTCATTAGTCTCCATAGATTTAATGGCCAGATGCCATTCAATCTAATTCTTCATAAAAGATACAAAATCCCTTAATTGAAGATCTCCCATATAAGGGAATACTGTCATAACCATCTGCATACTCACATGTTCACAAATAATATTGTGTAAGAACAAATCACACAACAAACTCTGCTCATCAAAATCGGAGGCACAAAAAACATCCAGAAACGTACGAGTGGAAGAACATAAATAAGGTCTCTCCTCCATAATGGATTTCAATTGAAACAAGAAGTAATGTTCCCATAGAAAAATAGGATAGGATGGAGAAGGTTGCCTACAACCCATCAAGTTGAGGGTGAGTTCATTGAGCTTTTGCTTGTTTATGGTGAGATCTTGAACCTGTTGCTGTAACAGTAGCAGTTGCTATTCTTGTTTCTTCAGATCTTCCTTCTTCTTGTAATTCTCCCACCCTTTCTTCAACTCTGCTTCCATCTATATTTCATGTAAATTCTCTATTTCTCTCTGATGTTGCTTTAGCGAAATCATCCCATCTCGAAGGGAGATTGCTTCTTGTTTCCATTTTTTTAACTCAAAAATTAACAGGAGTTTCTTAGAAATCCATCCCGAGATGGGAATCGACGTTCTCCTACATTCAATACCTTCATCAATAATGGGTGTATCAGTCTTCGCTACATTTGGTTGTTCCACATTTGCTGCTGGTTCTTGTGTAACATCAACCTCTTTAGTGGGTTCTTGTGTGTCAGCCCCTTTGTTTTTACCTAGAGTAGCCTCTGTGTCCATTGCTGTTTCTTCTACAATAGGAGTGGCCTCCACAGGTTCTTGTGGGTCATCTTCTAGGTCAATTATTAAAGGAGGCTCTGCTTTAACTGCTGGTTCTTGTGTAACAGCAGTATCATCAGCAGGTTAATGTGTAACAACCTCCAAATGTTCTGTTTTTGTTTCCATTGGGCTGATATTTTCTCTACGGGCCTTATATCCCACTGCTGTTAAGTCTTGAAAACATGTCATGCATACAGACACTGGGATTTCCTTCCCCTTAGATAATTTCCACTTCAATTCCTCATTTTCCTTTCTTAAATTCTCAATTTCTAAAAACAAGGCATTGGTTTCGTCCTTACCTGATGAGGAGGGTTGCCTTTCTTCTTCTAAAACTTCTGCTTACGTTTGCTTCTCGGCCATAGGCAAAGGTTTTGCAGGCATGTTGACCTTCACTCTTTGTTTCGGTCTTTTGTCCCCAATTGGTTCATCAATAGGCTTCTTCCTAATCCTAACTCCAGCAGGCTGAGTCTGGGTCTCCACCTCTGCCTGAATTCCTCCTGAAGTCATGGTATGTTTCCCCTGGCTTGTCCTTGGCCTTTTTCTCTTGAATTATTCCCAAGTTTTTCCTTGCTATCCTAGGGCATCCAACATGATTAGCTTAATGAGTACGTGATTAGTCACACATGCCTCCAGGTGTGCTGCTGTTTTCACTACTGCCTCCATATGCTTGATGTTCCCTAGCAAATAGAATGGAAGATTGATTCTTTGCTGGTGTCGAAGGTGATTAAGAAAAGGAAAGTGATAGTTGAACACGATCATGGATCTTCCCTCATAAGTTATATATTTGATCAAGCCCAGGGCAACGTCTTCCCAAGGATGAGGAAGTGACAATATGTCAACTCCTCTTCTTTTCTTCTCCAATTTTTCCTCCCCTACTAGGAAGTCTTCTTTCAAGGAGGGGTCATTTATTTTTCTATTAAACCGTCTTTTCCCCTCTACTGGTAATGAAGTTACTCAGGAAATTACCTCTTTAGTCACCTCCACTTGCATTCCCCTTACTTGAGTTTGATTATCGTTAAATTTATGAGAAAATTCAATTTCCACTCACTCGTTTGGGCCTTCAATATTTTGGAAAATCTCAACCCATCTAGCATCTCTGAATATATTGTAAGCTTCTGGACAATTCTGCAGAGCATCCATGGAATCCAGCTTGTGCCTAGCTGCTGCTCCACCCATCTCTGTTGTTTGTTTCTAAATTTGTTTCTTAATGTTCGACCACACTGTAATATCACTGAGTTTCTGAATTCACTTCTTTTCTGTTCAGTCCTGCTGTAAAATCACCGTGTCTTTGAACTAGATGCTCTCGTCACCTCTGCTTATCCCAATTAACGAGTTTACAATGAGAATGCAAGTTTTCAGTCGAGGAGGTTGATGGAAGGTGACGACTTTCACAGATTTACTAAATCGTACCTACACTAATATTCATAAATGGCTCATTATGGAAAGTAATGGGATTTTGTACACACGCTCTTTTCCAACCGGATTCGGTCATCATTAGAAATTCTGTTATTGATTAGGTGCATGGATTTAATAGATATTTATGATTACAACCTTTTTACAATGATTTCAAATCATATCCCCTCCCCCACTTTAATAGTGATGACCGCCCACGACCATCACAGGAGCATCACTGCTTTGCCAATTAATCATCGAATCATCTATGACAATCCTTTACCTTTTTAATGACATACTTGAGGTGACACGGAGGAAGAATTTGAATTGGCGGTGTCCTGCTTGCAGTGCTCATGTTGTTGTGTTTGATAGGCATGGTTATTGCTATTTATGGAATGAATCATAAAGAACAATATTTGTGGTTGTCGGCTGTTACATGTGTAACAACCATGACAACTTTTAAATTATTCTCAAAAAACATAATAATCAGAAGATATTGGTACAGAAAAGGAAATTACATGAATACCATCATCCTATGAAATAGATTATAAGAAGAAGATGATATTACAGGAAGAAAAACATGGGTGTAACAGCCACCACAAAAGTGGTTTCAGCTGTTACTGGTTGTCTGACTGCGCCCTAGAAAGGGGTTTTTACAATTAGATTTATTTTTGTTTTTATTTTATTTTGTTATTTTTTATTTTTATTTTTTTAAATAGGTGTAACAGCTTCCACAAAGGTGGTTTTCAACTACTGCACTTATTGGAATTTCAGTTTTTAAGACTGCATAGGAGAATGTTTCCCTGCTATCATAACATGAAGATCAGAGTCTGCGACAATGTTGACAAATGATTCCTTCAAAGTGGGTTGATGATATAACCTTAGACGATTCCCATTAAATAGTAACGACATCTTAGCACTATAAATGGTGATCGATTGTATAGTCCCATTTTCAAATACCGTATCCACTTCGTAAGGACCAAGCCACCTGGTGTAGAGCTTGCCTTTGAAATCTTTGAACCTTGAATTGTAGAAAAGAGCCCAATCTCATTTCTAGAAAAATTTCTTCTTAATAAAACCATCATGCCATCTGGCTCTTTTCCGTTGAATGATTTCTGCCTGTTGAATGGCAGCCAACTGTTTCTCTTCCAACTCATTGAGCTGGTTCAATCTTTGAGTCTGTGCTATATTGAAATCCAGATTGACCTGCAATGTTGTTCTTAATGTCTTTATTTCAAATTCTATGGGGAATAAGGGATTCTTACCATACACCAATTCATATGGTGAGAAGCATGTAGTATTCCTCCATGTTGTCCTGTAAGCCCACAGTACCTCTAGAAGTTTATCGGCCCAGTTTGTTCAGTGGCAGGCTACTGTCTTTGTTAAGATTCCCTCAATGAATTTATTGGTGCTTTCTACTTAACCATTTTCTTGTGAATGATATGGTGTGGTGATTCTATGATGGATTCCATACATTTCAACCAACTTATTGATCAAATGAGATGTGAAATGAGGACCCCCATCTATCACTATCTCTCTGGGTATCTCGAAGTGAACACAAATATCTTGAAACAGGAAGTCTGAAACAGCCTGCTCTATTGCTCTAGTTAGTGCCCTTGCTTAGACCCATTTTGTGACATAATCGGTGCAGACCAATATGTATGATTTTTGCTGTGATGAAGGATTAATTGGTCCCACAAAGTCTAGGGCCCATTTCTTGAATGGTTCTATTACTATCTGAGGCTATAACGACATCTCATCTGATTTCAGAGGCTGGCCCATCCTTTGGCAACTATCACATCCTTTCACAAACTTCTTGGCATCCTGTAATATAGTTGGCCAGTAGTACCCTGTTGAGAGTACTTTATGTCCTATCTTCTTGTCAGCGAAGTGTCCTCCACAAGGTTCCTCATGACAAGCCTTTAGGATCTCAAATACCTCATCTTCTCTAACACATCGCCTAATCTGAAAATATGGCTCGTTGTGATAGAGATTGCCTTCTATCCAGGAGTAGGTAGCACTCTGTTGTATAATCCTCCTTCTTTCCTTGGAAGACAATTAGCGTGGGAATTTTCCTACAGAAAGGTAATTGACTATATCTGCATACCATGGTGAGTGAGTAGAGATGGAAAAAAGATACTCATCTGGAAAAGAATCTTCAGTAGTAGTGAAGTCATCACTTATAGTAAATCTAGAAAGAAAATCAACAACCACATTATCTTTTCCAGGTTTATCTAAAATAGTAATATCAAATTCCTGTAACAAAAATAACCATCATGTAACTCTACCATTAGTAACATGCTTGTTCATTAAAAATCGAATTGCAGCATGGTCAGTTTGTACAAATACTTGGTACCCGGTGATGTAGTGCCAGAATTTGTTGATAACATGCTCTACTGCTAGGAATTACTTCTCAGTAACAGTGTAGTTGAGTTCTACTGGAGTTAAGTTATTGCTAATGTAATAAATGGCATAAGGTTTCTTATCCTCTAGTTTCCCCAAAAAAACACCCACATCCATGTCAGATGCGTGTGTAGCAATATGAAACGACAATTCCCAGTTTGGTCCTCATAAAACAGGTGCTGCTGTTACATAGTTCTTCAACTTTAAAAATGCCTTCTCACACTTTCCTGTCCACGCAAATTCCACATCTTTCATAAGTAATGAAAATAGACTAGATGTAATTTTTGAAAAATTCTCTATAAACCTCCTATAGTATCTTGCATGTCCCAAAAACTACGTACCTCTTTCGGGGTCTTAGGGGTCGGAATTTTCGAGATTACCTCAATTTTTGTAGGATCTACATTGATTCCATCTGCTGAAATGAAATGTCCGAGCACAATTCCCTCAGTCATCATCATGTGGCATTTTTCCGTGCTTAGAGAAACATTAGTTTGTTCACAACATTCCGGTACTTTTTCCAAGTCAGCTAATGTTGTCTCAAAAGGGTGTAAAATCATCCATAAATATTTCAAGATAATAATTCAAAAGATCAGAAAAAATACCTAATATTTCCCTTTGAAAGGTTGATGGTGCATTACAGAGACCAAAGGGAAGGACTCTGTATGAAAAAGTACCCCATGGACAAGTGAAGGTTGTCTTGTCTTCATTCTATGGAGCAATTTGTATTTGATTATAGCCACTAAACCCATCTAGAAATGAAAATAATTTTTTTCCAGAAAGAGTGTCCAAGACCTTATTAATAAATGGTAAGGGAAAATGGTATTTTTGAGTGGCCTTGTTACGTTCTCTATAGTTGACACAGACCCTCCATTTTCTGTTCTTCTTCGGAACTATGACAAGTGGAGAAACCCACTAACTGTCAGAAATAGTGCATATTAAATTAGCATTGAGGAGTTTCTGCAATTCTTCTTTTACTATCTCCTTAAGTGCGGGGTTCATTCGGCTTTGAGGTTGTCTAACAGGTTTGCAATCTTCTTTAAGGTAAATGCGGTGAGTGCATAGGGCAGGATGGATTCCTTTCATATCGGTATAGTCCCATGAAAATGCCTTTTTTTATTTCTGTAACAGCTATATCAGCAATCTATTTTGTTCAGCAGTCAGGTTAGGATTGATGTTTAAACATTTTCTAGGTTCGATTTCAATGGGATTACTGATAGTAAGTGCAGTTGTTTTCAAATGTTCAATAATTACATTATTTTCCTCATCGTCTTCTCCCAAATCTCTAATGGAGGCAATAGGGACTGAATTACTGATAAAACCATTAATGATATCATCCTATGTTTCATCCTTAAAGTATTGTGATTTTCCAAGCGTGAGAAGAGGTAGGGAAAGATCAGATTAAGGTGAAAATTCGTCCCACCAGGGACTACTCAATTCCATATGAGATCACCATAGATCCGGACCTACATCCGATATATGCATCTGCAGTGGCTAGCCATGGTCTTCCCAAGATTAAAGGATGACCCCCTAGATTGGATTTGGTTTGTAAAATGATAAAGTCAGCCGGATAGTTCCAGGAGGCCACAGTGATAACCACATCTTCAATCATTCCTTCAGGCTTAACACAGGACCTATCTGCTAGTTCAAGCACTGTAGGTGTAGGTCTAAGTCCATGAAGTCCTAGGGAGATGAAGATATCTTTAGTCATGACATTAATAGCTGCCCCTAGATCAATCAAGGTATTGGTTATAGGATGATTGTCAATATGGACAGTCACTATGGGGTTCCCTGGGTCATTATATTTAGTCAACAAAGGTTGATCAATCATAAGATCGGACAATTTTACCATGACATGGATAGTAGCAGGGTCTTTAGGTTTCCTCCTAGGTCTTTTGACACATAGATCACTCACTATTTTAGCATAGATAAGCACTTGTTTAAGAGCTTGTAACAATGGAACCCGTACATACAAATTTTGCAGCTCCTTGAGGAATTCAGATTCGGGTTGTAAGACCAGCCCAGTTTCAGTTAATCGTTGAGGGTATGGGGGATTCTGAATGCTAATAGATGAGTCAGCTACCACAGATGCACCAACCTTAGTCGGATTGGATTTTGTAGGAACAACAGACCTTCCCAAGCTGGCTGTTACATATGTAACAACGGGTGCTGTATCAACTGTTACATGTGTAAAAATTGCCTTAGAATCGTCCATATCCTTCCTGGGTGATTCACTCTCTTCGGTAATAATGGGAGTATGTTCAGATGTGATTACTTTCCTTGATTGAATCTGAACCTAATTAAGTCCGATAGGATTAATAAGATAAGTTTCTAGGGTAACCAGAGCATCCATGTTCTGGGTTGCCTTATTATTTGGATTGGGGTTAGGTTGCACAGGTAATTGGGGTCAGACAGAAGGTGTAGGATTTTGAATAGAAGGCAGTTGTAACTCCTACTGTTGCATTGGTATTGGAGGGGGTACTAGAACTTGGCCATTGCCTCTCCAGTTCTGACCCCTAGGATTGGGTTGCGATGGAGGATATTACATTTGTGGAGGAGATGGCCACTGGTTCCATGGTGAAGGAAATTGTGTTGAGGAAGGAGTAGGATATTGCCATGGGTATTGCTGACTATTATAAACATTATTACAAGGATAAAAAGAAGAAAATTCTGAAGGCATACCTGTAGGTCGTGGCTTCCATGGTCTCTTTGATCCGATAAAATAAGAAGATTGAACATCCTCACTTGATTCTTGAAGTACCACATTTAGTATGGGAAACTCAAAACACTAATTTGTAGAGTGCGCAAACTCACAGCTGTTGCACATGCTGACACTATTCAGTCCACATTATCTTTCCAAATGTATCTTTTTGCATCAGAGACAAAATATTGCTAAGGCTGCTTCAGCTTCCGCTTGTGCCTTCTTTACTTGTACCGAATTGATCTGGGCAGAGAGAGTGCTAAGGAGATCAATTTTAAAATCCTTGAATAAGTTCCCGATCTCTGCTCTGGTTACTCCTCCACTTGTGGTCTTCTGTATCCAAAGTGAAGGGTCCCAAACTAAAACTGTCCCCTTGACCAATCCTCTTGAGCTACATAGGCAAAGTTTCATTATCTTATCAAATGTTTCTTGCGATATGTCTCCTTTTCCTATTATGTTCAGATGTTCCAGACAATCATATCTTAAACCTCTTAAGAATATTGGCTTTAGACTTTCTGGATCTAAGTTACTGAACTTATACCTCTGTAATTATAGTGGAATCGCTCCAGTTAGTCTTCCAGGCTTTCCTCCTCCTTCTATGCAATTCTAAAAATTTCGTCCTTCAAATCCCTGGTTTGGTAGTAGTCTTGATACTTAAATAGGAAAGCCTCTCTCATGTTATTCCAAGATCGAATTGTGCCGAAACCCAATCTCATGAACCATCTTAATGCTACTCCTTTTAGAGTAGCAAGGAATAATTTCAGCTTCTGGGCATCTGAAGTGTAGTCATAACCTCTACGCAACACATCGAATTCGAACAGAAAGGTATCATGATCTTCAACAACCATCCCCTGAAAGGATGGTAGGGATGATAAAGGGATATTATTCATAGGAGCCTCATCCTGTGTTACTACTATTGGGAATTCAAAAGTAACAGAGCTATCTGTCTTAACATTCTCATCCCCCATGGCTGATTCTTCCTAATGGGATGAACTGGACTTGGATTGCACTGGAGATTGACAAATAGAAGGATCATACTACTCCAGGATAAACTGTCTAACAACACTACCAATGTCTAATTAATGATAAACTAACCATTTTTCCTCAGGTCCCTAATGATCGCCACTGGTCTCTTCGTGTCCTTCAATTCTTAGATCCTGATCAATAATTCTCCACTGTTGTTTTGAATATGGAGTTTTGATATTAGGAGTGGATATGTTGTTCAAAGGATGGTGAGGTCCAGACACGGAAGACACCAATGGTCCATGCCTTGATATGGTAGTTGATTTACGTGGTCCTATCTTCCTATTATCTCTGTATGACATGGACTGTTCCTTTTTTTCCCTTGAAATCAAATCTCCAAAGAATGTTTTCCTTCCCAAATCTGCACTCTTCTTGTCCTTCTTACGTCACGTATTTACTGTAGTCAGTAGAGTGAGGGGTGTTTGTAAATGTTGATGATGTCCTACCGACACACATGGGCCCTATGCGTATCAATTCATTCTATAAGTGCTTTAGTTTCTACAGCAATGAGCCCACTAAAGCTTGTTAGAGCGATGCACAGGTTCTTACCTCTCGTCTTATCACCCGACGACTGTATAGCTGAAGGCACCCTAAAAGAAACACCCAAAATTCAATTCCTAAGTGTCCCAGCAAGACATTGGTGAGCCTGCTCAAGTCTGTTAGAGTGATGCGCAGGTTCTTACCTCTCATCTTACCACCCAACAATTGTGTCATTGGAGACACTCTAAAAAAAAAAAATGCTCAGAAATTCAACCTCCTAAGTGTCCCAACAAGACATTGGTGAGCCCGCTCAAGTTTGTTAGAGCGCTGCCCAGGTTCTTACCTCTCGTCTTACTACACGGCAATTGTGTCACTGGGGACACTCTATGAAATCACACAGAAATTTCACTTCTAAGAAACAACTCTGATTGATTGGATCGTCATTTCCATCCCCGACAACGATGCCAAAATGTTGGAATATATAAATCACTTATCAAATGACTGAACAAAACACATTTAATTATCAATCCAGAGACGTCTATTTATTCCAATGACAGTTGCACTGTCTGTGCTGATACACCAACCAGAAGTAATCCAAAGAAAAGAAATATTTGCTGAAGTAAATGCTGGAAATAAATCACTCATGTAGAAATAAAAGGATCTACAAAATTGAAATCACACTTCAATTGAACTTTCTAGCTCACCACACAACAAGTACCCACCTGGTGTCTCTATTATCATATGTGTAACAACATATAAAGTATTGAAATCGAAGCAAATATATTCTCAGTTGAACAACAACAACAACACTCGATTGATACATAAATTGAAATACAATTACATACACACAACTACTTTAATCACTGTAATCCCTGCTAAGAAGGAGGGCCCTTCCTCCTTAGCAGGGTGCAGGTAGAGAAGGAGCTTTAATAGAAACTAAAGAGAATCACACATGTAACAACAATAACAAGATAATCTGTATTAATATGAACACAATTACAGAGCCAAAATAATGTTGTTCTCTACTAACCTCTCGACCTCTAGGGCCAAGAACTATATAATGGTTACAACAGAAAATTCAGGGATAGATCAGTCATGAGAATCTTACGATTCTCATGCTAATCAAAATAGAACACGTATAGCTATAACCAATTCCAAATAAAGTTCTGGCTAGAAAATAAAATATTACAATCAAAATTTCCCTTAGGCTGTTATCCCAAAAGTACAATGCTAAAAAACTTCTATGGCTATCGTAATGGAATCACAGTTGTAGTGTAACAGTTAGAGGACATATCAGCAACAATATTGATGAGATCAGTCAATGTTACAATTATATCATCAGTTCGCCAACGAGTCTGTAACAACAATTTTCCGGCGGGTCTGTAACAACATCGCTTTTCTGTAACAACACCCTCTGAACTACTCCTGTCAACTTCATGTTTGGGATCTTTGGTGCTACAGATGATATCTGAAAAGACGACACAAAGACCATCGATCTTCTCTAAACATTCACCATCAATTAGTCATGAAAAGGTATAATATATCATAATAATTGGTGAATTGGCAAAGTAACGAAAGCAAGGTGAAACATCACAAGTTAGGGTAAAAATGTAGGAAAAAGGGTAAAAGATACTCCCATTGGTTATGGTTATGAGGCAAAATAAGGAAGATAAGTGTAGGAAAAATGTACAAAACTAGCACCCAACAGCTTAGTCTCCACGATAATACCAAAACCAACCCGGACAAGGTTGGCGAGGATATAGTTATGGAACCCAACTGCCTCAACAAATCTATCCTCAACAATAATACCAACCCTATCCTCAACAACCATATCAACAACAACCATTTCAATATTAACAATACTAGCAACATCCTCAACCAATGCCATTTCCACAATAAAATCTTGCACCCTTAGTAACTCAACCACAATAGCCCTAATTGCCTTCTAACCAACCCCCACCTAGACCAACTCAATTACCAGCTCAACCAGTAGAAAATCCATGTAACAAAGTGGAAAGACTAGCATATAATGTGGAAGAAGCAACATATTTTCCTACATATTCTATTCTTCGTTTACAAGAAATCCACTTAAGGTCTAAAAAGTATTACACAAATATTCTCCACAAATCACAGAAGAACAAAATAAACATGGAGAGAAATCTGAAAAACCTAATCCATAAAATAAAATTCAGAAAGAAAAAACTATTATGACTCAAACACCACCTTTTCCAGAAAGGTTAGTAGAGCAGAAAAATTCAATTTCTCTTCCTGAATTTGATATTTTGGATGAATTAAATAATTATTCTATCAAAAATCCTTTGTTTCAATCTATCAAAGATATTCCAATCTATGCAAAAACAATAAAGGGATTATGTATTAAGAAAATTGGCAGAAATAAAAGAGATCCACCCACAATCCAAGTCATTGGCAAATCAACTAGTCTCATGACTGCAAAAAACAACAATTGAAAAGTATATTGATCCTAGGATACCTATGGTTACCATTTCAATCAATAATTTTTTAGTTACTAACACTTTAATTGATATGGGAGCTACAATAATGTCATGACAACAAAGACTATGAAATATTTAAAATTGACAAATATTCGACCTACTACTACAATTTTAGAACTAGCAGATAGATGTAAAGTTGTACTAGAGGGAATATTAGAAGACATCATTGTTTCTTTGGATTCATGGGAATATCTTGTAGACTTTCTAATATTGCAACCAAAAACAAATCTAGGAGGCCATCCTTTAATTCTAGGCAGACCATGGTTAGCCATAGCAGATGCCTTCATTGGGTGCAGATCAGGAAGCATGTTCATAGCACATGGAGATGAAAGGAAACATGTTACACTCTATCCTCTAGCTCAATCTCATTCTTTATTATCATGGATCGATGACCAACAACAACAAGAAACTAAATCTGTTCTAAGCATTAATCAAGTCTTGAATTTTAGAGAAGAGGAAGAAAATAAGGATTTAATAGGCCTTTTTATCTCAGAACCTGATATTTTTGAGCAACTACGAATAACACAATATGAAGTTGAAAATCATATTTTGAATCAATGTTTATATGAAAATTGTACGATTCAATCGTTGCATAATTCATTTGAAAGCATTTTTCCTGTTAGCTCAGTTACCAATTCACAAAGAAAATCATTGAAATCAATCCTGGAAAGAGTCTAAATATTAGTAGTAATCTAGAATCATCACAAGAACAACATGTAATTGCATTATTACATAAATATTCAAAAGCTTTTGCCTGGGATTATACAGACATGCAATGAATTCATCCAAAGACATGCATTCACCATATCTATACTGATTATCATATCAAACCAGTTAGACAACCACAAAGAAGAATGAATCCTACGATGAAAGAAATAGGCAAAGAAGAACTGCAAAAATAGTTACAGGTAGGATTCAACTACCCTATTTCAGATAGTCAATGGGTTTCACCCTTAGTTGTGGTACCGAAGAAAAATGGAAAATGGAGAATATGTGTAGACTATAGGGAACTGAATAAAGCCACAATGAAAGATAATTCCCCATTACCATTCATTGACCAAGTACTAGATTCACTAGAAGGGAAGAAAATATTTTCTTTGATTGATGGATTTAGCGGATACAATCAGATTAAGATAGCATTGGAGGATCAAGATAAAACTACATTTACTTGTCCTTGGGTGATTAGATTTGGATCAAGGACCTAAGTGATGGCTCAAATTTCAAAGTATTTGAAAATGTATTGAACCTAAGCGATCAGATAGATCTCGTCTTCCTGATTTCGGTGTCGTGAACAGTTCGAAAAACCGACACCGTATGAAGAAGTTATCGCGATTTGAAAAGTCGAGTAAAGTGCAAATTTGGAATTTGAACAGGGTTGACTGGTCAAAGGTACAACCAACAAATAGAATATTCTAGGGAATATTCCTAGAATATTCCTTAAAATATTCCTCAAAATATTTCTTCCAGGCCAGTTAGTGGATGACAAGTGGCGTGTTATAATTTTTTGGTGGATTTTACATTGTTTATTGGTGGACCAATTATAGGGTGACATGTAGCCAGCCCTGAGGCTGCCACATGTCCCCAAGGTGTTAGTGTAAATTTTTTGGAGAGGTACCACAGGGTTTGACCCCATGACCTTTGGCATGCATGCATACATCTCCACCAACCGAGCTATGAGTTGTTTCTTAACCCTATGGTCTGTGGCATAAATTTATGCTATTTTGAAATAACATTTGGGGGTTAGGGACGGCCGACGGTCCCAACTCGCCAACGGTCCCATAAACAGTGTTCACATGGCACAAAAATTAACCAAAATCCACATTTAAATATAACCTCCAGCTTGCAAAACCACCAACTAATGGTTCCGTTGCAGTTCTCACATGCCGCGGTTTTCTCTGACATTTATGTTAACCACCCACTTACCAGAGTTTCAACTGCAGTTAAACCACAATTATATGCATGGTTTCGGCCAATGGCCACCATAAGCGTGGGTTTTGGGGGCATGTGCCCAACACCCCAACCACTAGCATTTAGTATTGCGGTATTTTCGACGGTCTATTTGGAGCGCACCCAAATTTGGAGGTTAGTTCCTATTTTAACTCTAGCTAAAGTGAAGTCCTCCACAATTAGTGGAGTGTTTTTAGGTGTTATTGGACAAATGAGTTGGAGACTCCTTTTTTGACCATTATGGGAATGTGAATAGTCAATTTCGATTTTCTTGGACATTCCAGAGCCATTGCTGAGGTTTTTAGAGCCATTAGAGAAATTTTGAGCGTGAGTTTGCTTCAGAGAAGTTCCAAGGGCCACTAGGGCCACCAGGGGCTAGCAGGAGAATGAAGCCTAGCTAGGGCAGCCAGAGGGCATTCTCAGCAAAAAAATAGTATATTATGACTATCTTAAACCTTATGAATCCAATGGAATGATTTTCATAATCTTTTGGAGACTTCTGAAGTCCGATATGCTTCAGGGAAGTTTTGAGTGAGCCCAGAGCCACAGGGTGCCACCAGGTGTTGGAGGCGTAACCAGAGTAGCCAGAGGCCTTTTTCAGAAAATGAATAGTCTATTCTAACTATTTTGGACATTATGAATCCATTGAATGGATTTTCAAATCCATCTGGAGACTTCTAGAGCCAAAAAATCCACAAGGAAGTTTCAGGTAACTTAGGGCCACTAGGGGTTGGAGGCTTAGATTGGGGAGCCAGAGCTCATTTGGAGCAAATGAAAAATCTATTTTGGATGTCTTATATATGATAGAGACAGTAGAAAAATTTTCACGGATAGAAAAGGGCTTCTAAGGGAGTTAGTGCCACAGAGAAGCTCAGGGAAGCTTAAGGGCACCGACAATAGAGGTCAAGTCAAAGGAAGCCTAGGTCCATATTTAGAGAGATAACATATATTATAGGGTTATGATGGTATTATAAACCCAATGGTACTATCCAAATAACCATTGGAGTTGATTAAGTAACTTGTAAAACAATTTTTCCATCATAATCCCAAAGAGCAAGTCAATTGACAAGGGCTCAAGGAGACGTAGCCCACAACATTCGGGTGAAATCCTTATTAAATTTTATTTTATGTGTTGATGCTTATTTGATACAATTTATGGTTGTTGTACATGCTTAATATAAGCAAAAAAAAAAGTTTAATTCCTCACACTTAAAGCATTAAAACAGTTTTAAAACACATACACCTGTATCAAGTATTCAATTCCGCATTATCAAGTATAAGCAAGATCTTAATTTGTTTAACTGAGTGGGAGGTTATTGCATAGCATAACAAGTCATCCACCCATTTCAGATTAGATGGTATCAGAGCACTAGGTTGATTTCTTGTATGAATTGAAAGGTGTTTAACAATGCAAATAATTTAACTGTTTGCAAATTCATTGATGCTTACAAGTTTTGAGTTTGCTAGAGGTGAAAGGGAGCTACTTCTAGCTAAGTCCAGAAGAGGAAAAGAAGGAAGAAGGCTGAAAGAATTTTACTTACCCAAAGGACCTCAAGAAAACTCTTGAAGCACAAGAGGGATTGTTTGCAAAATGATGCTTGAAGAAGAGATACAAGTTGCATAAAAGAGCTTGAATCTACAACCATCTTTTAAAGAAGTTTTTTCAATTGTTTTTGAAAGCTTTGTGTATTGTTGTTGAAGTTCCTTAATTAATTTACATAATGATGAAAACTTCATCAAGAGAGGTTTCTAAATCCTTTTTTACAAAACTCTTTTATGAATAGATGAAGCGGGAATTCTACATCTTAAAGGATATGGTGCAACTTTTGTATGAAGATGGAAAGGAAAGCACTAGACTTCATGAGAAATTGGTTGCTATGAAGCAAGAGAAAGAAGGACTTATTCAAAGAATACATGAGATGAAGATGCAACTCCATTATGCCCAAGAGGCTTTAAAAAAACACATGCTTGAAGCAGAGGTAAATCACTCAAATTTGTCCTCAAATTCCTCTTCAAATAGATGTGTAGGTTCATTTGAAAAACACACTAGAGGTATAGGGTCCAAGTTGATGTTAAAAATGGGCTATGAAGGAAAGGGTCTAGGAAAACATGCACAAGGCATGATTGAGCCTATTATGGTTGAGGAAAGGCCTAAGAAGTTTGGTCTAGGCTATGTTCAATATTATGGAGAAAAATCTATAGCCATGAAGGCATTTGAGACAACTCCAAGAAGAACTTTTGTTGCAAGTTCAAACCCACAAACATGTCAAGTTTGTTTTCATGTTGAATTCCATTATTTGAAGCCTATGTTGCAGCAAAATATTTGTATATATGCAACTTATGGCGAGCAAGTGAGTTATAACAACTATCAAGACATGAACACTAACTTTGGTCTTCAAACGAAAGATGGAACCTCTTCAAGTTCATCTCCTTAAGAAGGTAAAAAAGATGGACATGCAAAGCAACATTTGAGGTATAATTCTTCCCATAGTCAAGTTGATTATGTTTATTTTAAGCATGTCAAATCTGAATGCATGAATGGAAGAAAGAGTTGTTGTTCCTATTGTGGTTTGAGTAACCATGAAGTTTCAAGATGCTGGAAGAGATTGAAGGCATACAGAAAACAGTTGAAGCAAAGGCAATTAGCACACAAGATGAAAAATACTTGCACACATTGCCAAAAGAAGGGACATTTCATTGCCCAATGTTGGACATTGCATCCAACCAATCATCCCAAGAATTTGAAGCAAGAGGATAAAAATACTGGTGAAAATGGAACCAAAGATTCCATTATTTATGTGAGAACAGATGTTTCAAAAGAAGAAGATTTTAAGTAGCAAAAATCACCATGGAAGTGGCTTGGTAAGAAGTGGTTTGAATTCTTGACCTAGTAAGACATACATTCATTTGTACATATGAAAATTTCAGTCATGTATGCATGTATTTATGTTGAAAAATTATGTTTCTTTGAGTCACCTTTGTTCGATGATCAAGGAAATGATGCTCAAATATCTTCTATTGAAGTTTTCTCGCTAGAAATTTCTGGATGAGCTCAAAGGTGATACAATTCTTGACAGGAGGACAAGAGTATCAAAGAGGGGAAGTGTTGACTACCTTTGAGTTGGAGCTCAAAGGCACCAAGGAAAGCAAGGAAAAGTGTAAGGAGGCTGGAAATGTGAGGGTGTTGTACTCTCATCCACTGAATAGGTAATTAGTCTTTTGGGGTCCAAAATATTCCCAATGGGGAGGAGTGATCAGATTTGGTTCAAGGAACTAAGTGATAGCTCAAATTTCAAAGTGTTGAAAAATGTGCCAAACCTAAGCGAGTGGATAGATTTCGTCTTTCAAATTTTAGTGCCATGAACGGTTCGAAAAACTGATCATATGAAGAAGTTATCGTGATTTGAAAAGTCTAGTAAACTACAAATTTTGGCATTTGACCAAGGTTGACTAGTCAAATGTATAGTCAGAAAACATAATATTCTAGGGAATATTCTTGGAATATTCCTTCTGGGTTAGTTAGTGGATGACAAGTGGCATGTAATAATTTTCTGGTGGATTGTACATTTTTTATTAGTGGACCAATTATAGGGTGACATGTGGCCAGCCCTGAGCCCGCCACATGCCCCCAAGGTGTTAGTGTAAAAAATTTGGAGAGGTCCTGCAGGGTTCGATCCCGCGACCTCCAGCATGCAGGCATACGTCTCCACTAACCAGGCTACGAGTTGTTTCTTAACCCTATGGTCTGTGGCATAAATTTATGTTGTTTTGAAATAACATTTGGGGGTTAGGGACTGCCGGTGGTCCCAATTACCCGCCAATGGTCCCATAAATAGTGTTCACATGGCACAAACATTAACCAAAATCCACAGTTAAATATAAACTGCAGCTAACATTTTCGTTGTAGTTTTCACATGCCACGGTTTTCTCTGACATTTATGTTAACCTCCCACTTACCGGAGTTTCAACTGCAGTTCAAGCACAGTTATATGTGTGGTTTCCACCAATGGTCACCATAACCGCTGGGTTTGGGGGGCATGTGCCCAACACCCCAACCACTAGCATTTATTATTGTGGTAATTTTGGGGTTCTATTTGGAGCACGCCCAAATTTTGCGGTCAGTTCCTATGTTAACTCTAGCTAAAGTGAAGTCCTCCACAATTAGTGGAGTGTTTTTAGGTGTTACAGGACAAATGAGTTGGAGACTCATTTTTTGACCATTATGGGAGTGTGAATAGTAAATTTTGACTTTCTTGGACATTTCAGAGCTATTGGTGAGATTTTTAGAGCCATCAGAGAGCTTCTGAGCATGATTTTGCTTTAGAGAAGTTCCAATGGCCACTAGGGCCACCAGGGGCCAACAGGAGAATGAAGCCTAGCTAGGGCAGCCAGAGGGAATTATCAGCAAACCAATAGTATATTATGACTATATTGAACCTTATGAATCCAATGGAAGGATTCACAGAATATTTTTGAGACTTCTGAAGACCGATATGATTCAGGGAAGTTTTCAGTGAGCCTAGAGCCACAAGGTGCCACTAGGTGTTAGGGGCGTAACCAGAGCAACCAGAGGCCTTTTTAGACAAATGAATAGTCCATTCTGAATATTTTGGAAATTTTGAATTTATTGAAGGTATTTTCAGAGCCATTTGGAGACTTCTAGAGCCAAAGAAGCCACAGGGAAGTTTGGGGCAGCCTAGGGCCACCAGGGGTTGGAGGTCTAGATTTGGGAGCCAAAGCTCATTTGGAGCAAATGAATAGTCTATTTTGGATGTCTGATATATGATGGAGACATTAGAAAATTTTTCAAGGATAGAAAATGACTTCTAAGGGAGTTAGTGCCATAAAGAAGCTCAAGGAAGCTCAAGGGCACCGACAATAGAGGTCAAGTCAAAGGAAGCCTAGGTCCATCTTTAGAGAAATAGTAGATATTACAAGGGTATGATGGTATCCTAAACCCAATGGTATAGTCCAAATAACCATTGGATTTTATTAATTAACTTGTAAAATAAATTTTCCATCATAATCCCAAAGAGGCAAGTCAATTGACAAGGGCTCAAGGAGACGTAGCCCATGACATTTGGGTGAAATCCTTTATTAAATTTTATTTTATGTGCTGATGCTTATTTGATGCACTTTATGGTTTTTTTAAATGCTTAATATTATAAAAAACAAAATTTTAATTCCTCACACTTAAAACATTAAATCAATTTTAAAACACATACACCTGTATCAAGTATTCAATTCCGCATTATCAAGTATAAGCAATATCTTAATTCTTTTAACTGAGTGGGAGGTGCTTGCATAGCATAACAAGTCATCCACCAATTTCAGATCATTGGGGAACATATGCATATAATTGTTTTCCTTTTGGATTATGTAACACACCTGCTACTTTTCAAAGAGAAATCCTAGCCATACTTGTTGATTTAATTCATGAATGTGTAGAGGTATACATGGATGATTTTACTGTCTATGGAGGCACATTTGATGATTGTTTGAACAACCTTGAAAATTTTCTAATGAGATGCATAGAGACAAACTTAGCCATCAACAATGATAAATGTTTTATGATGTTAACTGAAGGGATAGTGTTGGGACACCACATTTCTTCTTTAGGAATAAAGGTAGACCCAACAAAGATACAAGTCATTGTAAACTTAATGCCACCAAAAACATAGAAGGAAGTAAGAATTTTTTTGATATATGTAGGCTATTATAGAAGATTCATTGAAAAATTTAGTAAAATAGCTCCATCCCTATTGAAATTACTTGCAAAAGACATCGAGTTTCAATGGAATACAAATTGTGAAAATGCATTCGAAAAACTAAAAGAAAAATTGTCAATAGCACCCATTCTTAGAGGGCCAAACTGGTCATTGCCATTTCACATATCTACTGATGCATCATATAAAACTATAGGAGCATCACTTGAAAAAAAATAAAATCAGTTTAATTATGCCATTTACTTCATAAGCACAAATTTAACTCCAAAATAATTGAACTATACAGTAACTAAAAAACAAATTGAACTAGTTGTTGTGCATGGTGTCAATAAGTTTAGGCATTATATAACAGGCTATCAAGTGTTTATTCATACATGCCATTCAACCATTAAATAATTAATGAACAAAGCAATTACTAATGGCAGAATTACTAGATGGATGTTATTAATATAAGAATTAAATCTCACTATTCTAGATTGACTAGGTAAAGACAATCAAGTAGCCGTTTTCCTGTCAAAACTTCATTCACCTAGTGATCCTATTCCTGTTTCAGACAAATTTCTCGATGAAAATTTATTTTCTATAAAAGCTATAACCACATGGTTTGCAGATGTAGCTAATTATTTATCATCCGGAATATTACCATCTCATTTCACTTGTAAGAAAAGAAGAAAAATAATCAGAGAAAGTGCTAGATATAGTTGGGTCAATGGTGACCTATTTTATACTAGTTTTGATCTTTTGATAATAAATTGTGTTAGAAAAGATGAAATTCTTGATATTTTGAAAGCATGTCATGATGAGCCATGTGGTGGCCATTTTGTAGATAAGTGAACAACATACAAGGTTCTCAAACTTGGCTATTATTGGCTAGCAATAAAAGCCTATGTCAAAATATGTGATACCTGCCAAAGAACTGGAAGACCTATAATATCAGATGAAATGCCATTGAAACCACAAGTACTTATAGAACCATTTGAAAAATGGGCTCTCGAATTTTTGGGACCTATTAACCCACTTTCAAATGGAAATAAGTGCATTTTAGTGTGTACAGACTATATTACAAAATGGGTAGAAGCAAAAGAAGTGGCAAGAGAAACAAAAGAAAAATTGGTTTAGTTCCTCTTTGAAGAAATATTTTTAAGATTTGGAGTTCGAAGACATATTGCTACAGAACATGGATCACAATTCACTTCTAAACTTGTCTGGGATCTTACAGAAAATTATAAAATCAAACACAGAAAGTCTACTCCGTACCATATTCAAGAAAATGGACAAGTAGAATCCATTAATAAGGTTCTAGAAAATATCATGACAAAGATAGTGCAAATGAACACAAAGGATTGGTCAGATAAGTTAAGAGATGCATTATGGGCATACAAAATTAAATGGAAAAATACAATTGGATTCAACCCATATCAGTTGGTATATGTTAAAGAAGTTCTGTTACTAATTGAATTTCAAATTCATACTTTTAAACTTGTAGAAGAATTGGGATTGAACCTGTCAGAAGCACAACAACATATAGTTATGCAACTAAATGAATTAGATGAAATCAGACAACAAGCAGTTGAGCATTAATCATTAGTATAACAACATAGAATCAAATGGCATGACAGATTTATCAAATTTTTTTTTTCATAAAGGAAACTGGGCACTTATTTTTTAATCCAGGTAGAAAAACTTTAAAGTTACATTTACAACTCATTGGCTTGGGCCATATGAGATAGAAGAAATCTTTAAAAATGGAGTAGTTAAGATTAAAAAAAATTGATGAAGAAGCAATTTCATTTCTAGTTAATGGACATAGACTCAAAGCCTATAATAAGCCTATCAATAAAGAAGACTTTCTGAAAAGAGTCTTAGCAAGAAAAAATATGGAAATAATGGAACAATATAGTGATATGCATTCCCCAATTCCTGAATAAAAAAATAATAAAGGAGTTTGGTTGTGAAAATCCAAGAAACTGGCACAATACAAACTCAAATTTGTGTTAGAAAACCAACTTGTTTGGCCGATATTAATTCTCTATTGTGTTTTACTTTTTCTTCAATTTCATTTTGCAGAAATCATCCTCTAGAATTCAAATACTTGAGGACAAGTCTCAAAATAAGCAAGGGGGAGGATTCATAATAAACCAATAAAACTATGCAAATAGTTTAATAGCAAGCAATTGTATTGTAGAAGGGACTTGAGACATCAATATTTATCAGTAAGGGACCTGAAAAAAATCAATATCATATGATTGAAAAAGGGACCTAAGACATCAGTATTAATCAGTGAGGGAACTAAACAAAATCAATATCATATGTTATTACAAAAATAACCTGAAACATAATAATCAACATCAAGGGAATTTGAGAAGAAACTACAGACACCTACAATCCATCAAAATTCATCTTTGAAGTCAAAAGAATTATCCTCATTGGGAAAATGTCAAGTGTTGAAAAACTAGCAAAGGTCATCATCAATAGAACAAGCATTGACAATGAGCTACTAAGTGGAAGGAAAGTAGTGTAAGTTTAAAAGTGTTCTTAAAACCTTTGATTTTGAAATTTTTTCTAGGATTGTTAAACTAATTTTTAAAAAACTTGAATATGCAATACTCATTTATTCATGAATTCATTATCCTACATCCTATTACATTATCACCCTAGATTAAAAACATTTCATTCATCAACCAACTTCATCATAACCCTACATTCACTCATCATAATCCTACATTCATCCTCCTACATGAGCATTTTTGACCAAAAGTTTGGGCCAAATTATTTTTTTCCTCATAGGAATTGCCTGCAAAAACATGAAGGATTAGTTTTTCTACAAGACAAAAAAAAAGGAGTTAGTGTCATTACAAAATGAATTTGATTTGAAATGACCTATGGTTATGGTCATTTCAAAGAAAATTAATATATCAGCATAAAAAAAATGACACACAAAAGAATCAAAAGGAAAACAAACAATATGGAACATGCAATAAGAATGAGATGACAAATGCATGACAATGCATGATTGTGAAAGCATGCAATAGGAATACAAGCAATAAAGCAGAGAGCTTAAATAAGTGTAAGAGCCATGATATGGCATCGAGACTATACAAAATACAAAGTTGGATAAAAAAACATAATGGTGACAAGATGTTGAAATTTGCAACAAGAAACAATGAAATTGGCATGGAGAAACAACATTCAGAAATGGTTACCATGGAGGCTTTTGATTTAATGATTTCTTAATTAAATTAGAATAAATGTGTGTCAAATTTATTTATCTCTTAAACAAATTGGATAATAAATTGTAATCTTATCTCGTAATCACTTGTAATAGTTAACAAAGTGTGATAGACTCAGTTAGCTCATGAAATTAAAGTTGAGGGTGGTTGGTGAGGCATGTAGAGTGATTCTGTTTGTTTTAGAGTCCAAGTTGTAGTTAGTGCATTAGTTTAATGCATGAGAAATCAGTGAACTCAATTAAGTGAGTTAAATTCAGTCTAATTAGTTGTAATTGATTGTTTCACTAGTGAGAGGTCAAGTGAATTAAATAAGATTTAATTCACATGAAGTGATCTGTAAAGTGAATGATGATTTACTATTAATAGATGCATGCATGTAAGTTCTGATGAAGACCCAGTTGAGACAGAGGTTAAAGGGAAGTTATCTATCAGTTGTATTTATGGAAAATAGCACGGGCACAATTATCTACACCATAGGATGCCCATGATGTATTGCATAGTCAAGGAAGGCTAATTATCCTAAATAATAGGGATTAATTTCCTAGGGATTGTGTGAGAAAGGAAGGCTAAGAAAAGGCTAAGTATTGGCTAAGTTGTACCCCAATTTTGTCTAGATTAGTGTGATACAGTCAGGATAGTGCAGCATGCTCTTGTGAGAATAATGCATTGTATTGTTTCATGATTCCTTGGTTCATTATACAATACAGATAGAGGGGTTTTGAGCAGCAAGCTTTCCCTAGGAAAAATATCTGTGTTGTTGATTTCTTTGCTTCTTTATTTTACTTGCTGTGATTTTGCAATCTTGTTTATTTTCCACAATTAATTTGTAGAAGGATTTACTATCTTTATCTAGCATATCGCATGATCAGATTGAATCCATTGGTATAGATATTGTTTCTAAATTTTCCACATGGTATCAGAGAAGGTATTATTTGGGTGCGTGAGTTTGCGAAGAATATCTAAATTTTTTTATGAAAAAATTTAGAAAACAAATAGCATATTTGGATTTCTTGCTAACAAATACCCAAATTGAAAAAACAATCGGTCGAATTGGAGCTTGGATGAGGGAGATTTCGTCGATTTAAAATCAACTCTTTTTTTTAAAAAAAATTTGCGACGGTGGGGAAATTACAGTGTGCACAAGTTAGAAAAGGAAATAAGGCCAAGGGAAATAAATCCCAAGGCGAAGTGGGAAAGAAATACTTGTCCAAGATTAGATGTTTTTACTGTCACGAGCATGGGCACTATGCTACAAATTGTCCATAGAAGAAGGAAATCAAGAAGGAGCCTGAAGTTGCAGCGGTTGAAGCATTGGCTTCACAGTTCAAGCTTAATTTTACTCTCATTGCATGCATGGAAAAAAATATAATGGGATGCATGTGGTATTTATATAGCGGTGACTCATTCCATATGACGGGGGATAGAGATCTCTTCAGTGACTTGGAGGAGAAGGACCTCCAATAGAACATAGAGTTTGGAGATGATGGGAGGTATAGTGCTACTGGCATAGGTACAATTACCTTTCAGAGGGAGTCTGGCTCCCCTCTCAGTCTAGCAGATGTTTTGTATGTTCCAGGCCTAAGGAAGAATCTTATCTCCATAGCGGTATTGGAAGACCGTGGTTATGAAGTGATGTTTAGTAAAGGAAAAGTTTTCCTTAAACACATAGCCATGAGACAGTTGAAACAGATCGGTGCAAGAGTCAAGAACCTATATTCACTCGAGGTTGAGGATGCATGCAAGGCTTTGAGGATAAAATCAATGGAAAATGACTTGGTGGTTGAGAGGGAGAAATTATCTCTCAACATGCAGCCTCAGAAGTAGTCTCAGAAGGTTGTGGTGCAGCCACAATTGGGGAAGTAGAGAGGAGACCGAGTGGAAGATTCCACTCAAGCAGAGACCTCCAGGAGGGGGAAATTTCAAGCCATAAGGGCAGAGAGAGTACATGCATCTATACCTCTAGGTGTGAGGTGGGGCGATGTGCAGAAAATCCCAAGAAGACATTTTGGCAGGGTTCATTGAGATTATGTGTCTCATGGATCGAACCTGGCTATGAGGAGCCCACAGTACATCAGTAGTAGGAAGGATCAGTCAGATTGATGTAGTTAGATGTCAGGAGGATAGAAATCAGAGTGACAGGTGTCAGATACTAGAGCGTAGATCAGAGTTGGTAGCACTGCAAAGTGCATGGATGCAGATGTTAGCAGTGTAGAAAGTCCAGTGGACATGTGCAGTAGGTACCAACAGTCATAAGACTCTGATGACAAATGCATGATACTGATTTAGTTTTTTGGAGGCTATTTAGTTTTAGAAGTGTTGCATGCAGAAAATTCCAAAGGTACTGGATCAGGACAGATTGATTCCTTTCTTGTTGAGAGGGAGTGTTGAAATTTGCAACAAGAAACAGTGAAATTGGCATCTAGAAACAACATCCAGAAATGGCTACCATGGAGGCTTTTGATCTAATTATTTCTTAATTAAATTAGAATAAATGTGAAATTTATTCATCCATTAAATAAATTGGACAATAAATTGCAATATTATCTCATAATCACTTGTAATAGTTAACTAAGTGTGATATACTCATTCAGCTCATGAAATTCGAGTTGAGGGTGGTTGGTGAGGCATGTAGAGTGATTCTATTTGTTTTAGAGTCCAAGTTGCAGTTAGTGCATTATTTTAATGCATGAGAAATCAGTTAAATCAATTAAGAAAGTTAAAATTAGTCTAACTAGTTGTAACAGATTGTTGCACTAGTGAGAGGTCAAGTGAATTAAATCAGATTTAATTCACATGCAGTGATCTCTCAAGTGACTAATGATTTACTATTTTTTGCTACATGCATGTTAATTTTGATGAAGACCCAGTTGAGACAGAGGTTAAAGGGAAGTTATCTATCAGTTGTATTTATAGAAAATTGCCCGGGCGCAATATTATACACCATAGGATGCCCATGATGTATTGTGCAGTCAAGGAAGGCTAATTATCCTAAATAATAAGGATTAATTGCCTAGGGATTTCGTGAGCAAGGTAGGCTGAGCGAAGGCTGAGAATTGGCTAAGTACTAGCCCAATTTTGTCCAGATCAGTGTGAGACAGTTACGATAGTGCAACAGACTCTTGTGAGAAGAGTGCATTGTATTGTTTCATGATTCCTTGGTTCATTATACAATAGAGATAGAGGGGTTTAGAGCAGCAAGATTTTTCTAGGAAAAATATCTGTGTTATGGATTGATTTTCTTGTTTCTTTTACTTGGTGTGATTGTGCGATATTTTTTTATTTTCGACAATTAATTTGTAGAAGGATTCAATATATTTCTTTAGCATATCGCATGATCGGATTGAATCCATTAGTATACATATTGTTTGTATAATTTATACACAAGAATGAGAATAAAAACCCGTGGAATAAAGGATAATCATATAGCAGAGAAGGAAATCAAACCACGACACATCGAAAGCACAAGTGGCAGCCATGAGTACAAAAGTCAGAGCATGAATAGGGAACCCTGATATAAACGATCAAAACAATTAAAGAAAAACAAAAATTGCTCTGCGTATGTTCTCCTCCATCATCACAACTAAACCAAGCTCAGAATGAGAGAGAAACACTATGCATTCACCACATCATAAAAGAACCCTCGTTGAAAGAGAAATATGAAAAAAAAATAACGAAGAAGATTAAAGAGAGAACTGAGTAGGAAAGGAGAGCCTGAACAATGGAGAAATAACGTAGAATTGGGCGAGGAAATTAAAGGGCCCACGTGGAGAAATAAGGAGAGACACTTTGTTTGAACGAAGAGATAGAGATGAAGATTTTATCTGCGTCGAGATGACCATTTTCTCCAACAAATTCCAAGCATTTCGCAAGTGGTAGGTAAGAGTCAATCTTGGAATTTCATCAACAGTTAAACGATTTCGAGGATGTTTAACTCAAGATTTCGTTTAATATGTGTCATAATATGAGAAAACACGACTCCAGTTGTGGATTTTTAATGCTCTGTCACCATAAACATACTCTTCCACCTATAGAATCCATGAATTCTAGAGATGCTAAAAGAGGAGTTTTAGTTGAATTTGTATTGTTTAACACAAGGAAAACAAACCATTAACAAGAAACCTCTACAAGTTTTCTTCAAGTCAATCGAAGTTCAAGTATCCTAAACGATTTCTTCGTGTATATTTGTAAAACATTTTTCACATGAAAACACAGAGAATCTCATTTTATATAGACATTAAGTAATTTTTGAAACAGAGAGGGGTTTCCATGAGAAAATTTTGCAAACATAAATTAAGGCACGATTTTGCAAGGAAGTGAAATATTTTCCAGATATTTTAATGGTCTTTCCCACGGTAAAAGTATTTATTTTTTATTTTTTATTTTATTTTTACTTTTTATTTATCATTTTTACAAACAAATGACTCTTTTTGGATATCATTTGCAGTAGAACATGGGAAAATTGAAGAGTTACAAGCAAAATAATTAGTCTCATTCTTTTTCAGAGCTTCAGAGATCTATTAAGTCCATCTACCATGGTATTTATCCTAAAAATTTCATGAATAAAAAGGAGAAGTATATATATATACACACACACACACACACACACACACACACACATATATATATATATATATATATATATATAGTTTATTCATAATGAGGATTTTGGCTATACAAGGGTGTGTCAATTGGTATACATAGTAGAGACAAATAGGAACCAAAATTGAGCCCAAAGAATTCAAACTAGAAAACTGGGGAAAGGAAATAATCGAAAGATTATACCAAGCAGGGTTGTTGGAATTTCTTCAAAAGTTTAATGGAAATGATGACAGAATCACACAAGAATTTTATGAACATGGGCAAACTAGAGTGGGTGAGCTCTCCATACCATTAAACCCAGACTTTCTCTCTTAAGCATTATATCTTCCCTTGATCGGATACAAATATCACAAATTTCTACACTTTAAAGAGAAGGGATGGACCCTTTTCCTAGAAAGACAAAGGAAGGGATCCTTTGATAGCACAAAAGGAATTCCAAGAGATTGGTTAAAAGAGCCATGGTTAGGATTAGTGTTGATTATCCAAAAAAAATTCACCTGTGACAATCGGTATAGTGTGGTCTATCTTATCACATAAGGTTGCTTCAACGCATGAAGGGAGAGTCCAAAAACAATCTACCTTATTTCTTTTCAAGAAGCTTGACTAAAATGATAGACAATGTCAAAAATAAAGCTGAAGCAAGGGAAGCTAACATTTATTATCAAGGGTTATTTAGAATACTTGTGTAATATTAGGTAAGAAATATGGGAATGGTATGGAAGGAATTTTTGGCTGAGAATCATCTTGAAGAGCAAACAACAGAAGAAAATTTTGAACAATTACATGTGATAAGAAGCATTATGAATTCCCCTATGTATCCTAGGACTAGATCAAAGAAGAAGCATGATAGTATTATGGTTGAAAAATAAATATCCTTTCTATCCATTCCTAGGAAGCCTAGGAGGAAAACACAAGAGGAGATAAGTAACAAGGAAAAAGACCCAGAAATAGAAATTGTTGAACCTCCACCAATATCAAAGCAAATTAATGAGATAATACAAAGAATGGAGAGGGAAGTCCAAGAAGAACCTATGGATAGGGAATCCTACTTTGAGAATGATTGGATAGGAGCTACCTCATCTCATTCATATGCTAAGGAAACCGAAGAAGAAGTTAGAGAGTTGCATAATGAATAATACCTTAAGAAGATAGAAGAACTAACAAGAGAATTGGAGGACAACAAGATCTTGGAAAGACACTTGAAAAAGGAAAAATAAGATGTACAGAGAAAACAACAAAAACATGATCAAATAAAACAAGAAATTGGCCAAGAAAATTGATAAGATTGAAACTAAGAATATCCTCATCTTTAAACAAGCTTACAAATGGCTCAATGAGAAGAAGACATGGCAGTACAAATATGAGAGGCAGAAGGTGAAAGCTACCATCTAAAAAGAAGGGAAGTATGAGGGTATTAACTGTCTTCTTCAGGCTGTACAAGAAGAGGCTACAAGATCAGGAACAATAGGGACATCATCACTCAGGAGATCCAAACGAAGGAGGAAAGCATGAGGACATGCTTGAACATCAGCAAGGGGGAGATGTTAGCCCTCAATTTTGGTCACTTTTGCCTATCATAAATCCACCTATTTACCACCATATTCCATCTTATATCATCCATATATGCCTCATTTTAGCCTTATTATGCATATTTAGGTAATTAAATTAATTTTTTCAATTTTTAGAAATTTTTGTAAAAATTAGGTTTTAAGAGTAATTTTGGACTACACTAATAATTCCCATAATAGCTTCATTGAAGTCATATGTGTAGGACACCCGGGTGAGATATGAGCATATATTTGGAAATAACGGGAACCACGAAAGGAAAAATACATATTGTTTTAGTCAAACTGAGCTAAAACAAGCCTAGTCAACATTGGTCAAACTTGGTCTGTCATTTAGAAATCCCTAGGAAAAATGGGCAGAATTAGTATTTTGTGGTATTTTTCCTGATTTTGTGAACCAGAATCGATTATTTCGACCTATATGGATGGGATTAGGAAGGATGGATAGGGTTGTTAGAGACATTATAGCTAAGTTTTTTTTTGTTTTTTTCTATTTAAACCAAGTTTATGGACCATTCAAGCATGTAGAACTTGTGTAATTTTGTATTGAGACTTTGGAAGACTTTGGATAATTTGAAGAACTAGTTCTACTGTTCTATTTGTTTTTCATGTTGTGGATGGTTGATTAAGTTTTTTGTAGCTAATAAGTTATTTAAGTGTGAAAGGCAAGGGTTGATGGCCCCCATACCAAGCTAAGTACACTTTGGTTAAATTAGCATAGTTTTAATGCAATAGTTCTTGCTTCAAATTTATGATTCAGTCATTTAGATGTGTTATGATTTCTTATGATTGCTGGATGATTATTGGTTTAAATATAATTTTCATACTAAAGGACAAACAATAATTTAAGTTAAATTCTCTTTCTATCAAATCATGAACAACAACTAAAATTCATCCTCTTTAGTTTCCTTTCGTGAATTATTTCTTGAATTTCCAGTTTTAATGCAATGGTAATAATGTAGGAATAGAAATGTAAATAAGGACAACCAATATCTCTTAATTTAGGACCGGAGCCTCTTCGTTCACTTACTACATCTTGAATCAGAAAATTTTTAGTTAGATTTTATATTTGTAATGTGAATTTCCATTAATACTAAAAATTAGAATATATTTGTAATATGCATTTCTTTCAACTTCTAAACTTTGTCTTCTAAAATTGACTTCACATGATATCCATATATTTTGGACATGCTTCCAAGTCTAAAAACCCAGATTGAAAAGTAAAACACATGTGTTAGTTTACTTAGTAAATTGACCCAACAATGACTCAATAGATAGCTTGGCGATGGAATAGGTCATGGAGTTGATGCTAACCCCACTAGAAGATATTTGATCTAGAGAAACACACTCATACTAAGGCTACATAACTTTTTTCCTCTACTGGTGCAAAGTATCCATCAACAAGGCTTCTTCACCATCCTTGTTGTTTTTTTAGATTTGTATTTTATCAACAATATATGAAATTATAGATTTATTACTTCCAATGTGCACCTCATTCCTTCTAAGAATGCACCAAATATATATAGACTTATAAAGGACATTGAATAGAATTCCTATGGTCCATTGGTATCTCCCAATGAAAACATTGATAATGTCTAGATGTGTGACAACCCTTTCATTTACCCAAACTTTTGTAATGTGATTGTAATGCTAACGTGGGTATAGGAGACATGGATGGATGATGTGATGCATTTTAAACATTTAAATTTTAATCCTTATCATTTCTTATTGAAGGAAGGGATAAACTTCAAATTCCAATGTCTGATGGTGTTTTCTTTCTTGGGAATCCATGAAACCAACCTTGATCTTAAATGTTGAAGTTAATGATCCATTGGTTATAGATTTGGGTGAGCTACTTACTAACAGTAAATTTAAAAGATGTGATTGAAGGAAGTGGATCATAGGATGTTGACCTTTCTCCTAGTGCA
Source organism: Pinus albicaulis (assembly GCA_034641835.2). Taxonomy (NCBI): domain Eukaryota; kingdom Viridiplantae; phylum Streptophyta; class Pinopsida; order Pinales; family Pinaceae; genus Pinus; species Pinus albicaulis. Next base: position 807,390,424 of record CM076583.1, on the reverse strand, counting down.
TCAATGATATAGGCCTACAACCTCTCAAATGCACAAACAAATGATGGAAATAATTATATGAGGGCACAATTCAAGAAACTGAGTTTGGTCCTTTTTTTTATGGGTTCTTGCTAGAGAACAGAGTGGGATATCATTGCTAATTTTTGGATCACGTGAGAGTTGTTGGACACTGGAATTAGAAGGTAAAGTGGGTAAATACCTTGTGAAATGTGAGTGAGGCCACTAGACCATGTTTTCTTATCTTGTGTCATTAGTGAGAGGATTATTGGATGACTAGATCATTGTGGTGCTTGTTGTATAGCCAATAAACCACCTGGATATGGAATTTTGGGTCACTATTGTGTTTTATGAGTATCTAATAAACCACTTGGAAAATGGAAATCAGACACCTATGGTGATTACTATGAAAAGATAGTCGTAAACCACCTAGGTAGTGGATTCCAACTACTGAGACTGGGCAATACCCCATCTGAACCTTAAATTAATCCACGTGAATGAAATAAGATGAAGGAGTGGGTCATTTTGGTGCTTACTACTAGGAAAAACTAATAAACCACATTGGTTCTTGTTGTGGGTACAACTGATAAGCCACCTTGGTGCTTGTTGTTAGAGGTAAGTTGATAAACCACCCAGACTATGTGCGCGATACTCTAAGTGTTTCACCACTCCTTTGGTGTGAATTCCCTAAGAAATATTTTTTTCAGACATTGGATCTAGATCAGGGGTGATCAACTACAGGAAACATCATGTGTAGTATGCCAATTCTTGGGTGGAGAATTAAAGTACCTCCTTCAATTTCCAACCATTTTAAGATATACAAATAAGTATATTACAATTGTATTTTTGAATCATGAAACATGATGTTCATATATTATGTTTATGACTAGTATGAGGTCTTGTGTGTCTATGATTTTAATGGAAGACTTGAATGTGTTGTTCAATATTTAGTTCATGATTGATATGAGAAACAATGTATTTGTGTTCTTTTATTTGACAACAATGGCATAAGAATATAGTAGCAAAGTTTGTTCAATGGATTAGCAATGCTTGGTATATGGACAATAACTCCTATTATATAGTTATGAGAAAATATGTGTTCATGCATGGTTCATGCTTAGTTAATTTATAATCATAGCTCCATGAGTAAGTTAAACCAGATTGCAAGTAGCGAAATGAAATGATGGTGTTTTATTAAATGTTTTCTTGAATTGATGAAATGACCAGAGTCTTGAAGTAACATTTTTTCTACATGAAAACTGATGAACAATATTCATGGGATTAATTAATAATCCTTTAAATAAGGAATTTAATTAATATTTAATGAATAATTTAATCCTACCATCCTGTGAATATAATGGGCTGAGGGAAATTAAGTACCAAGGGAATTGGAACCCAAGGAAATGCAATATCGAGGGGAGTGATCATGGGGGAAGTGATGTTGTTATGGGGAATGAGGTACTAGGGAAGTGATCCTGGGAAATATGGTACCTTGGGAAATTTATACCACCCCAGGGAAATGTTATTTGAGGGGGAGGATGATCTCGAAAAATATGGTACCCAAGGAAAGAAATACTGACCTAGGGAATTGTAATAGTGGGAAACCACGATATTGGGGAACTAAATTCATGTACAAATATGTTGTACATTCCATGTGGACCCCAACGTGGCAATGAAATTGCACCACATGGTACAGGTGTGGCACCCATGTGTGCCACATAGATTCCTCTCTATAACATGGCCTCATTAATGGGTTAAATTTATAAGGGGCATACATTTCTACCCAAGACTCAGATTGAGGTAAAATTTATATCACTAGAAAGCTCTCAACTATTTGAATGAGATGGTGGCATTAGTTTTAGAATTTGAATAATTTGAAGAAAATATTTTTTGTAACCCCATAATCATAACAAACCTTGGAGATCGGGTCAAAATGGTATCACTCCCACATTCTGAGATAGTTTAAGGGGTGGGAGGAGTTATAGAGTGGTATTAGAGCCACGTTCAACATTGGACTTGAAGAGGAACACACACACAAAGTAGAATTTAATTTAATATGGATGAGTAAATTGATTTTTTATATGAATGTTGATTTAAACAAGTATTTAATTTGATCACTAACTTTGATGGAATTTCATTTGCCCATTTATTTTTTAGAATATGTAACTGGCATAGGTTTTGTTTGTGTGAAAAACTTCAAGTCAACATGCTTGGTTTTGGCATACCAAGGCTATAATTAATATGTTTATTCTTGATTTTGCTAGCAATTGTGTGTGTGTGAAAACAAATAATAAGAAATAATCTATAGTATAAAACAAAGAAATGAGAAGTAGAATGGTATAGTATGACATAGATAGAACCCCTCCTAACCAGGAAGAAGATTCAGTTAGAAATAGGTCAAAATAAAATTCCATTGATTAGATGGATACCCTAATAATTTTTAGAGATAAAATGAGGAGTTGCAAGGCTGAAAATGAAAATATTTTTAGAGCTCAAGAAAGGCAAGAATAGGTGAATGTAGTGATATTGTGGAGCTTATCAGATCTGTAAAGATAAAAGAAACACAAACCTAATGCTAGTTGTTCTGAGGCAAAGAAAAATATAAGAAAATCTTTTGAAAAGTCTGGGCTGATCAAGAATGGTGCTTGGGTGAGTGCATGTTTTACTAATTCAAAAGATTTTCTGGCCTCTACAGTCCATTTCACTCCTACTTCCTTTTTGAGCATATTATTCATGTTTCTAAGGAGCTCTGCTAAGTTGGGAATAAATCTCCTTAAGAAGTTAATCTTCCCAATAAAGGATTGCAGTTCTTTTATGTTCCTAGGGTGGCTAATCTATAGTATTCCCTCAACTCTTTTTGGATCTATTTTAATCCCCTTTTCTAATATAATGTGGCCAAGGAGTTTACCCTCTTGCAAGCCAAACACTGTCTTTTTGGGATTTAAAGATAGCCCAAATCTCCTGCATTTCTCAAAGACCTTTCTTAGATGTTTAAGGTGCTCTTCATCGGTTTTGGAATAAACTGTTATATCATCAAGGTAAATTACAATGAAGTGTCCTATTTCCTCTGAAAATTAAATTTCCATGGCCCTTTGAAAAGTGGCCCCAGCATTCATTAGTCCAAAAGGCATTTTCACATACATGAAGGTGCCCCAAGGAGTGGTAAAAGCTGTCTTGAGTTGATCTTCTGGGAGTACTAAAAGTTGGTTATATCCTGAGAAACCATCTAACAGAGAAATCCTCTTTGAACCAACTACCTTCTGTAGGATGTGCTCCATTTTGGCTAAAGGGTAATTTTCCTTTAGGGAAGCTCTGTTAAGGTTTTTGAAATCAATGCACAGTCTGATTTCTCCTGTCTTTTTCCTCACAGCTACAAGGTTAGAAACCCAAGAAAATCCAAGAAAATCCCATCTAAAATCCTAAATTATGGATTGGAAACCAATAATGAAGAAGGTAGTAAGTCAAAGAAGAGGAACATGCATGCAAGTGAATACATAATGAGAGGGGTAACTCCACTTAACAACCTAGAAAGACGAACAAACAACCATTGAAAACTATCTAGTGTTACACCTATGTTAGGAAGACACCACTAGCAAAAGAAGAGTGAGAAAAATAAAATGTCATAATCATTCAAGAAAGAAACACCCCCTACCCTTGATGGATATATTAAGAAGAATCAAGAAGAAGAATCCTAAATTTTGGGCTTAAAGAAGTACTTTAGAGTCCGTGACTATTCTGATAATATGAAGGCCATGGTAGCTATTTTTAAATTTAAAGGAAAAGCTGACATATGGTGAGAAGATCTTAGAAATGTCAAATGTGTACGAGAAAATGAATTGGCTTCAAAAATATTTGAGAAATATTTTTGGGAAAACTACCTCTTTGAGAGGTACTATGATAGTAAAATCAAATATTTTGATGATCATAATCTAGGACAACTCACCTTAGATGCCTATACCAACAAAATTTTATAACTACTAAGGCATGTGCCCTACATCAGGGATGAGAAGGTGAAAATTAAGAGATATTTTAGTGGTTTACCATAATACTATCAAGTCATAAATGAATTTGATGAACCGAAGAAACTTGAGGAAACTATTAGTAACATCAAGTATTGTTATGATCAATCCAAACATAGGGTTGAATTATGAATAGATTGGAAGAAGAAATACAAATTTTTTTTGTAAGGGAAAGGACCAAAACCCTTAGGGTACAAGCAAACGAGGAAAAATTTCAAGTTCAATACAACTGCTAAAGGTGAGTTCCAATGGAATTTACCTGGTGCAAATAGAGATAAACCTATCAAATCAACAAGGGAAGAGGTAGAGGAACCCAGTAATAAGCCATTGCAGTGTTGGGGATGTGGGAAGGATCACATATATTAATATTTCCCTCATTAATAGAAGAGAAACAAGAAGTTGTACAATTTCCAAGACGCAGCAAAAATGAATGATGTGGCTCAAATTATACCTTGGATTTATGCAACATTGGACAATAGACACGTAGATCATCAAACCTTTCTGATCGAAATGGAAGGTATGGTTACCAATAGTCTGTTTCAATTTTAATTGATTCAAGCTCTTACTTAAATTATGTTAACCCAAAAATTGAAGAGACATATACCTTGCAGAAGAAACCACATGCCAAATGGTGGTTGGTCCAACTAGCCATGGGAGTAAAAAAGAGAGTGACTGATTTTGTGGAGTCATGCCACTTGGAAATAAGTAGCATGCCCACAAAGTTCGTGCTTAATATTTTTCCATTGATCTTGATTGACATGGATTGAATGGAAGCCCATAGGACCAAATTTGATTGTTATGGTAAATCACTGGAATGCCTCAAGGATGAAGAAGAGTAAAAGTATTGCAAGGAATAAGAATTCTTGTTTCAATAAGATAAATTTTAGTGCTACAAGTGAAAAAATGCAACAAAAAAGGGTGTTCCCTATTTATAATTCAAGTAACCAATGTAACAAAGGACAAATTTAGAATTGAAGATTACCCCATTTTGAAACAATATGTGACGTATTTCTAGAGGAAGTGTCAGACGCCAACTAGGAGGGAAATAAATTTCTCCCTTGAATTGATGCTTAATTTTGTGTCAATTTCTAAAACCCCATAACACACGAACACACCAGAGTTGGTGGAATTAAAATTGTAGCTAAAATAAATGTTGGATAAAGGATACATCAGATCTATATTATCACCCTGGGGAACCCCAACACTTTTTTTAAAGAATAAGGATGGCACACTACTATTATACATTGATTACAGATAGTTAAATAAAGTTACAGTGAGGAATAAATACTTGTTTCCAAAAGTTGATGATCTATTTTATCAACTAAAAGGAGCCACAATGTTTTCCAAGATATATATGAGGTCTGGCTATCATCAATTCAGAAAAGATGAATGCATTTGCAAGAGAACTTAGAGGATGAGACACAAACACTACGAGCTCGTAGTGGTACCATTGGGACTCTCAAATTCCCCAACCACATTCATGTTCTTGATGAAAAATGTCCTTGACTAGTATTTGGTCAAGTTCATGCTATTATTTGTTGAAAATATTTTGGTTTACTAAAAAACTAGAGAAGAACATGAAGAGGATATGAAGGTGATGTAATTATTATGGGAACACAAATTATGCCAAAATTAATAAATGTGATTTCTTCCAATCATAATTACAATATATGGGACATGTCATCTCAAAAGAAGGAGTAGCTATATATCCTTAAAATATCGAGGCCATAATGGAGTGTCCCACTCCTCAAAATGTTATGGAGGTAAAAACATTTATGAGATTGGCTGGATATTACTAATGGTTCATACAAGGTTTTTCAAAGATTAGGCATCCAACCACATATTTAAAAAATAAAGGAGTAAAATTTCAATGGAAACTAGAGTGCACGACTAGATTTGAGAAAATTAAGAACTTGATCACACATGCAGCTATTCTAAGGATATTAGACCCAGAGAAGGATTTCCTTGCTTGCACAAGTACCTGCAAGGAAAGACTAGGTGGAGTCCTTATGCAAGAAGGACATGCAATCTGTGACAAATCAAGGAAACTAGTGGAGCATGAGAGGAATTATGTTAAACATGATTTGGACCTAGCATAAATTATGCATGCACTGAAGATGTGGAGGCACTACTAGTTTGGGAGAAGGTTTGTGTTGATGTCAGATCATGGAGGACTGAGATACTTGTTTGATCAACCTAATTTAAATGATATACAAGCTAGATGGTTGGATTTTATCAATGAATTTGATTTTTAGATAAATCATATTAAGGGAAAAGAAAGCCAAGTAGAAAATGCACTTAGTAGAATTACAAAAGTAGCTCACCTGGATTCCATGGACTATTGTAAAATTGACACAAAAGAAAATATTAAAGAAGCATTACTACATGATGATCCTTTCTGGTATGTGAAGGAATGCTTATTTTAGGAACCCGAGGGAAAAATAAACAAGAATTACAAGCTAATTGATGATGTTATGTTGATGTTCAAAGATAGATGGTATGTATCTTGTGTGGCCAAATTGAAGAAACTCATAATAGATGAGTTTCACAAAATACCTTATTTACGTCATCTTGGATTCCAGAAAATGATAACATCCATAAATAAATTATACTATTGGCCAAGAATTAAGAATGAAATAGTTGAATATATTTCCAAGTGCCTCGAATGGAGACAAGTCAAAGTAGAATGCATATATCCAACAAGATAATTATAGTCAATTCCAATCCATGAGTGGAAATGGGAAGTCATATCCATGGACTTCATCACAATATTTTTGAATACATCCAAACAACATGATGCCATTATGGTGGTAGTAGACAAATTGAGTAAGGAAGCTCACAATATAGATGCATTAGAGAAATTTTGACATCTAAAATGGGCCTCCTATGGAATATTATAAAATAATAGTGTAAATAATAAAATAATATTAGATTGTCTAATCAAGTTTTGGAGGGAAAAAAATAAAAAGCTATTTTTTCAACTCACATTTTCAACTTATCTCCTTATCAAGCAGGAGCACTAGTTGGATGCAGAATTTAATTTTGCATCCATGGAGTACCCATGTTGCATAATTTTGATGGATCCTACTACACAATAAATGTGAAATACATGAAAAAAATGTGATTGAAATAACATTTTTTCATGTATTTCACATTTTTCATGTAGTAGAGTTGATTGAAAGTATGCAACATGGGTAATCCTAGGATGAAAAATTAAATTATGCATCCAACGAATGCTCTCGCTCAAAATTTAAGTAAAATGGTAGGGAAATAAGGTGAAAATACTAGTTGAAAAATTAGTTTTTTTATTATTTTATTATTTTATCTTTTTACCTTTTTACTCCAAAAATGGCGAATCATCCCCCATGGTTGACATCATCATATTGAATCCTATTAGTTCTTATAAATTTTATTTTTGTTGTACATTTTTCTTTTGAACCCATTTTTTACCTCAAAATTTCTCTAATGTTAAGTCCACCCACAAAGATATTGAAATTGCTCAAATTTTATGAAAGAAAATTTCATATTGCATGGAATGCCTAAGAAGAAAATTTTAGATCAAGATGCCAAGTTCACCTAAAATTTTGGAAAGCATTGTTTGTAGTCTTTGAGACTCATCTAGATTTTAACAAAACATATCATCCTTGGAAAGATGACCAAACTAAAAGGGTAAATAGAATTCTAGAAGACATGTTGAGGATGTATGTCATGTATTAGCCAAATAAGTAGGAATAATTTATACCATTATTTGAATTTGAAATACAACAATGGTACAAATAGTCACTAATATGAGTCCTTTTAAGGCATTGTATGTTACAAAATGAAATGATCCCATTAGCTGTGTGAGCCAGTGAATAGGGTGGAACTTGGACTGGACATGTTGAGAGAAATGGAACAACAAGTGATTAATATCAGGAAAAAGTTTAAAGCAACCTAGGATAAGAAAAAGAGTTATGAAAATCAATAGGTAATGTAGAAATAATTCCAAGTGGGTGTAAGTTATTAATATTGGAGTTGTAACAAAACCATGTTAAAATTTCATGTAATAAAAATTAATAAAGGTAAAATAAGACTACAGGCAAGGGACACTTATTCCAAGCGAAATTCTAGGAAAAATATCCTAGTGGGAATCACTTGTTGTGTTTATGGCTAAGGGAAATTGGCAAGGGAAATGCCTAAGGCTTTGGAATGGAAAAACTATATTTTTGGCACATTATTTATGAAAATAAGGGAAATTAGGAGAAAAGGAAGGTGAAAGGTCGCATGTTGCATGTGAGGAGGAAATTGAAGGGAAAACTGAGGAAAATGAAGCAAATAGAGGCATCAATGATAGAAAAGGATTTTGAGGATCAATTCGTAAATTTTTGTTAGTTTAGTGTTAGAATTAGTCTGATAGAGGAGATAACACCAAGAGGGGAAAGAAAGAAAGTAGGCAAGGAAAGGAAAGAAAAAGAAAGGAAAGGAAAGGAAAAGAAAAGAAGGACAAGGAAAAGAAAAGGAGGGCAAGGATCAAGGAGCTTCAACAGGAATACTTGCAGGTAACAGATTTCATGTGTGATTTCCTAGCTGGTTTTGACATGAATGGTATATGCATGTTGGTATATGGTTCTTTTTTTGTCATTGGCATGGATTTTTCCAGGAGTTGATAGTGGATTTTACCCTAGCATTTCCATTTCCGAATAGACATGGTGTTGTGGGATTTTTTTCGGTTTCGAGCTTTGGATTACCAGATGGTTTCAGAATCCAGGGCCCAGGTGGTTTGAGGAAAATTCCCAAAGGCCTAGGAATCCCTTGACCGGTAATGGTAGGACACACGGTAAATCCTTAGGGTGGGGACAAGAAATTCCTTAAGGATGGTGAATAAATTCCGAGACATCCAAGCTTAGTTCAATTTTGTGATCTCGACACCGATTTAGGTGTGATCATGGTATGGAGAGGGTGGAGGTGGTTTAACCTATGGATTCCCTTGGTTTTCTTTGGATTGTTTTATCCCATGATATTCCACATTCATGCTTGGATTATGTCATGAGGGTGATTGGTTCAAGAGAGATTTGGCTTAGCCAATCTATGGTCTGGTGGAATGTGGAAGTCCCGAAATCAGTCGGTATTTGCATATGTTTAATAAAGCTATGTTTCTATTACTTTTGGTAAGGAAATGCACTTGTTATTATGTGGATTTACTGGTTGTTCTCTTGTTGTTATTTGCTGAGTTATGTTGGTTATAAGCATGGTTTTATGACATATTTTAGTCATGGCTCTTTTCATGTTTTTACTCATAACTAAATAAATAATGAATGCAATACCTAATTGATATTAAGACAACTAATGTGAGAAGGTAGTGACTCTTCTTGTTAAACTTCAGATGAGTTTTCAGTACCTCATATTCATACTTGCATTCATGACCTAGAGGTTGAATATCCACCATGTGTTTGATAAAATTTCAGTCCCAGCTGGGGATGGTCATATCAAGTCCTGGTTCTAGTTTTTTGTTTACAAACATTGTATTCATGTATTTTAAGAGTTTTGGCAGTTTCATAGTTTTTTCGGAAGATTCCTAGCCTCAGCCCTATAAAATAACCTTAATTCTCGTAGTCACTAGCACAAAACTAGCATAAAAATGCCATAGTCACACTAATGAAGGCCTATAGGAGTGAATGGGAACCTATAGTTTCTTGGAGGCCTTGAAAAGGGAGCGAATGGGGCTATATGTTAGGAAAAAGGTGAGTTGTTACAGGGGTTGGATACCTAGAGGGGTTGGGTTACTCCTAGAGGTCTTGTGGCATCTGAGGGAAGTCGGTAAGCTATTGTTGTGTCAAATCCATTTCCTTAAAGTCATCTAGGTGGTTGAGTCATATCATAGTGACCCTCAAATCATTTTTACCTTGTGATAGCCAGTGAAAGTGGGTAAATGTGGGAGGAGGCGTTACATGGTGGTATTAGAGTGTGGTTGCGCTCTCTTTGGGTCATATATTATACCACAGGGTGGTATTAGAACCAAGTTCAAACACTTGGACTGGATGGGCTAAATGCATGTTGTTATGCATGAATTGTCATGGTTAAGTTTTTCATGCATGAGGCTATAGTATGAAGGATATGCCACTATGATGTAATTGGTATGTTATGATGCTGATGTTTTGACCAAGATAGAGCAAGAGATGTAGATCATTAGAGCGAGGTTGTAGCGCCAGACTTTGGGGTAAGAGAAGATCATCATACATGTATTGTATTTTTGACATGCAGGTATGTTGGTTAATGATTTTTATGAGCATTAGGATTGTGTACATATTTGTCAATCTATGGTTGTTGCGGTTACATGTATGATAGATGTTATATAATCAATGTGATTATATGTACCTATTTCCGTTAGCCATGAAGGATAGTAACTTGTTGTTATATGAATTGTGGTCGTATGCAGGATGGTTATGGTCATTGTACTTAGGATCTTGATGTTATATGTATCATCTAATTTCGATTGGCCTATTCAGATGGTTAGGGTTATGAAATTATAGTATGAATCAATATGCTTGTGATATTGTGTCATAATAATCTAGACTAACTATGCATATATGATTTCTATGCATGAATGACAATTCACTAGTAGAAAATGATGAAATTAATGACTAGGTGACTAAAAAATTTAGTCACCGCAATTATTTCAAGTGAATTGCTACTAAATTTGAGAAATTTTAAGTGACCAAACTAAAAATGACTAACTTAAATGACTAATTTAGTCTAGGGATAAAATATACGAGTAGATAATAAATGACTAAACTAAAAGCGACTAAATTAAATGACTAATTTAGTATAGGAATAAAATATATGACTAGATAATGACTAAGAAAAGAAAGGTGAATTATCAAACAAAGAGAATTAAAGGGAAGAAATTTTCCCAAATGTAGACATAGTGAAAAAAGTGGCTTTACTTGTTGAATGTGCTTAATGACAAGATGAACCATTATTCTTAGTGAAGATTAAGGAAAAGTCCTACACTTAACATCGATCATAAGAATTAGCGAAGAGTGTACAGTCAAGAAAAACAATGAGTAAAGGAATTCCCACTCTACAAAGGAAAGGGCCCATTGAGTACAAGTACAATTGCTTGATGTCCCTATGTTGGACCTTGAAAAAGACATATGAGGTTGTTCGTGAGGTAAATCCCCTTTGCGGACAGAGGTGATCCCACTAGCCCTAGAGTGGGTATAGCCACAAATGAGACAAGATATAATATCAATTCCTAGTTAACGAATGGACGGAGATTCGATAGATGACTTACCAGAGGTCCTATGCTGTTGTTGTCGTCGAAAGAGTGAGCTGCCTCTCACTCCTAGTTTGACAGATCATGATCCGCTCGCTTTCACACTCGGATACCTGCACACACACAAGAAACAACGACGATATACAAAATACTATTTCACATTCGTAACTATCAGTGAGTCGAAGAAGACTAAATCCATTGCATTAAATAAACATAACATAATGATGGAACCAACACCATAGTCGAGTATATTAATGAAAGAAAGGAAGAGTAAAACCAAGCTTCGACGTTGCGGTCTCCTCCAACAGGGTTCTAGTGGAGCGTGTCTCACAAAGGCTTGTCAAGAATTTGAATAGGGCTCGCTCTACAGAATTCCCCTTGGTTCTACCTTCTCTATAGAAATTACTCAGCTAAAAAATCTCTTCTCCAAGTTTAGCTTCTCGGCTATATGTTCAGCTAGCTTTCATAAAGGGAGAAGGCCTGTTTATATAGAGGGAGAGGGAGAGGTTAGGATCCCTATAATAATGGAAGGGAGATATATCTTCAAGGAGTGTCCCATGGGGTTTGGAAACCACTACCTAAAGAGGGAGATCCGTGGCTGATCAAATTAACCACTTCATGTGACTCATCACTGAGGTGGTTAGAAGGAAACTTCTGCCTCTATTTGTTAAAAAACATTCCTAAAACAACTGGCGCAGGCACTACATAGAGACATAGTGCCAGGTGGTGCAGGCTTTAGTGTAAATTTACCACATTGGCACGAGGGGTGAACTGGCTACCCATGCCAAGGCCAAAACATAGGTTTTTGCGTGATTTTTGAGGAAATGTTCAATGGGAGAAATGATGTCCTTATGCAGAAGGATGCAAAGAAGGTGTTTGCAGAGTATGAAATTGCTCACAAGTCATGAGAATGACCCTCCAATATGCGGGGTGAGGGATTGCAGGGATAGTGAAAAAATGCTGTGTAACAGATGCCCCCTAAAGCATGAGGTCCGAGAGAGAGGGAGGGGTGAAATATAGCACATAGAGTATGGGCACAACCATCCATAATAGAGTACATAGACAGTAAGATCTGAGGTATGGACACATACATCTAGCAGTAGGGATCAACAAACAGACTTAGGTATGGTCACAACCATCCAATCAAAAGAGCCATGTAATAAGTCATAGTAATCCACAACGAACCCGCAGCCTGGATTTCATCAGAAAAAACCCAGGGTCTTGTGCTCCATCTCGACATGAACAAAGTACAAATTCAAGCATGCAAATATGTGAGCTGAAGTCAAACATGCAAGAAAATCGTCTGATTACCAGCTAATGTTGAAAGTCGTTAATAGATGCGAGAGAAACCACCAATAATGACAATGGCTCTCAAGGTACGAAAGGTAAAATCCACGGAATGTGATTAGTAATCTGACGCCGAACACCTGCAAAGTCAATCGATTGAAGGCCAATGGTGTGGACTTTACGTCAAATGCGAAGAACCTACCATTGAGGCATGCAGGCTCTAAGGTACCTGAAGGGAGTCTCTAGATCAGCTTCCTAGATAATGAGTTGGAGTTGACAGGAAGTGACCTAGTCAAAGGTGGGCCATAGTTTCCCCACATCATTGACATGAGACAGAGGAATGTGATGTTTGTGAATCAAGACCAACAAATAATCAGAGGGAGGTTGAAAACTTCAGAGGCAAAATTCTCTTAAACATATCGGCGGCACGACACTGGATTTGGAAGTATTTGACATCAAGGGATCTGAGGGCATGGCGACGTGGCAAAGAGAAGATGAGTGGTCAAAAGAGATTACACAAACCCATGGAGGCAAAAAAGTAATGCGATGAGATGTTCCCAACCCGACATGAATGTAGACAAGTGCCATGTTCAAGAGCGACATACTTCCAACACGACTACAATTTGGTTCCATTTTCCCCCACCATTTCTGGAAAGTACCCCAATTATTTTTGAAAACAAGCTTGAAGGGGATAGCATGTGCTTGCGATGTAAGTTTTTCCTTTAGACAAATCCAACCTACAACATTTTACGAGCCCTAGGAAGGAGGAACTCTAGTAACATCATAACGACAGAGTCCGATGTCATCAGTTTTAAACGAGTCTGACAAAGGGATAACTCAGCATCTTTTCATATTTAGATATTTTGAAAAGAAAGTGGAAAAGAAAAATCCAGCAAGGCCCTTTTCATAAATAGTCTCACAGATCTGAAAAGGTAGAAAACTATGTCTGAGAGAACCTCTTAGTTGCGATAGGCTAAGGTATTCCTTTTTCGTAAATAATATATCCCAACCCAAAAAAGGGGTAAATGTATACTGGGTGGATATTGTTTTGCATCCATTTAACGAGTTCAAAACGACAAGAATCTTGACAATATTTTATGTTTTAGAGAGTCAGAAAAGAGCTGAAAGGTGACTCCTCCTGGAGGAATGAGTGGTATAAAGGGTAGCAACTGGTTTCGGTGATGGTGGAACTGCTCAGAACAAGTAAAGGTTAAGAGGCTGGATAACAAGACCACTCATCGCAGCAGTTCCTCAAGAACAAGTAAAACAACCAAGTGAAGGCATATGATCGGCCAAGTAGATAGTGATGATGGAGTGAAAAAACCAAGGCTCATCTGGCAAAATAGGCTAATAAAATGGCAATCACGAGAGGTAAAATGGGAATAGTTTCATTTTTACACAAGCTTGGAATGGAAAGAAACTATGCTTGAAAAAGTAAGCATTCCCCCAGGATGGTGACTCAATTCGAGGTACATGCCCCCCAAGATTTAGTCCATATGAAAGGCAGATGGAGTGAAGGTTCAAATTACGAGATCAAGAGAAAGACTGGATTGGGATTTTACGAGATATGATCAAAGACTCGAATTGAACAGGAAAGTGTTTCATTGTTTTAACGAGGTTGACACATTAAAAGAACCATCCTTGTAACTAATTGATTTTTAAAACGAGGTTGACATAGAAGATGAAATATCCTTGGATGACCTTGTTTCATTTTTTAAGGAGCTAGACACAAGACAAGGAACTCTGCTCTGAGAACATTTTATCATGTCGAATAAAAAGTCATGGAATCTAAGAGGTTCGCAGCTGATGGGAGAAAAACATCTTGGAAATCAGGACCCAATGCCCCCAGCACGTGATGCGCAACGACTACTATCACTGAATGTGGGCATGAGACATGTAGCCACATAATTAACTCATGCCAGGGAAGATACAACCAGTGGATAAAGACCCAGAAGGGACGATGGAAGACCAGATGTCATGCCAGGACCAAAGAATGAAAGCTGATCAATGGTCACGATTCGACCTGCGTGTGGAAAATAAATCACACGAAAAAGGGAAGAGACAACTGCCCCCATGACATAAGTATAGTCGCGCCCCAAGAGCAAATTGAAATCCAAGGGGCCTGGAGCAACCATCACATCTATATGGATGGTTTTCCTTCCCAAATTAACAGGAAATTTGGGAAGGATCCCTAATGGTTGACTGGTTCCTCTGTTAAAAGCCAACAGATTCTGCGTAATAGGCATTAGCGGTGGAGAACCAAAAGCTTGCCAAGTAGTGGAAGACAGAATACTAACAGACGCGCCTTCATCTATAATGGTGCTGGGTGTTAGGTCTCTATAATTTAGTAGAGTGGCAAGACTAAATGCTGCAGAGACTACATCAAAAACCACATTGGGATTCTAGGATCTAGCCCTCCTGAATCCAGAGAGGGATCTCTCTATAAGTTTTAAAGAATGATTTATCTTTAAGGCTTTTAATATGATATTAGGCTAGTTATTAAGAACAAGGGTTTTGTTTGTTTGGTTGGTCAAGTATGATCTTTAATTTTATGGAATATCACAAAATGAAAGAGTTTCCGAAGTGTGAAGATGCAAGTAAATTGAGAAGTGTTCAGCAGATAGGATTAGTGTGAAGCAGCTTTAATCCATTGGGCAATGGATTCACAAAAGGGTTTAATTGTACAAAAATTTCAAGAGTGGTCCAAGGGGCAAGTCATCTATATCAAAATATCATTTAGATTAAATTATGAAGTGAAACATTAAAAGTGTTGAGAAAGTGGAAAAAGCCAATAATTTCAACAAGGATTTATCAACTTTCCATACAAGAAAAGCCTTTTTAAGCAACTGTTTGAAACCAGCCAAAGGACAGGGATAACCATAGACTTCTTTGGACAAGCTTTTATTAAAGCTAACTTATCAAAAAACAATCTAGTAATCTCACCAGACTACTTTCAGAAGGGATGAAAACGGATAAGAAAACAAAGTGCAACTTAAGATCGGGTCAGATGTATTACAATCATGGTATGATTTTAGCATACTCTTGGGAAACTTTCAAACAAAATTTGGAGAAAGAACTTGAAGATAGGGAAAACCATAAACTTTCCTCATTTAAATCTACTTAGCATGTAATGAAAATATCATTCAAGAACTTCCTTTCAAGTTTTGCACATCAAGACATGGACTAACCAACATTCCTTGATAATATTTGCACTTAATTTAAGTCATTCCCAAATATCACAATTAGCAGAAAACATATAGATAAAGCTTATCAGTGAGAGTAGGGTACTTTTAACAATAAATCCTAGCTCTATGTTTGTTGCTCTTTATCAGAGAAAAGTGAACAAAATGGCATACATGAAAGGAAAGAAATAACAGTAAGAGGTGCTTCACCAATGATATAGACCAGGATCCCAAGAATCAGCTTGTATATTGATTGTCAATCCATTTACGAACTACATGTCCAATATTTCATCACAGCTTCAAACATCTCTTCTTAACCTATCTTCCTCAATAACTTAACAGAGCTTCAGAGCTTCAGAACTTATTTACATTCAACAACGATTCAATACAACAACTATTACATCAGAGTCCAACAACCAACCCTTTACAATGTGCTCCTCAAGGAGATTTTATAAGAGAATGAGGAGGTGGAAGAGTTCCTTGGGTTGAAGTGTAATTAATTCTATACTAAATGCAACTCCCAGCCTTGAAAACCATGCAAGGCATAAGGCAGAAAAGCATTCAATTACAACTCTGTTTTATTAACTCTGTTTCTGCTTTTTTGGCTTAGTGGGTAAAAAGATTGACTTTTAGGAATTTTCTTATCTTTTTAATAACTTTACTGACAGTTTGAAATATCTTCCTTTGTTTGTAATAACTGTCATCTGCCTTTATTCTTAATGTTACTGACTTAGCGTTAATTTATGTATTCCTTTGAGGCAGAGGCTGCAAGGTGGCACTTTGGTAGCTGCAGAGGATGAATGATCTCTAATGTGGCAGTGGAGGCCCCTTTTACTGATATTTTTTGTTTTTTCTTAAAACACTTTTAATTTGATTTTGGTCTATGTTTAGGCTTAATTAGCCTTGATCTTCGTTTTTGGGTCTTCATTCTCTGATACTGTCTTTATCTCTTTAAACTGTGGATTAAAAACTTGATGTTCAAACTTCGGCTTTAATCACCCTTTAATCTTAATTTCTTAATTCTTCATTGCTGATACACTTTACTGCTTTGTTTCAATGGCACAGGTGGATTTCTGTCAGTTGGAGGGTTTACAGGTACGATTGATGTTCATGACACATCAATCCATCTTAGAATTCACCCTGCATGGCTTCCCACTTGTATTGATAGGTTACAGAGTCGTCACTCTGAACCGAAGCGTCACCTCTGTGACTGTAAGAAAACCTGAGAAACACCATTGTGGAACCTGCAAATAGACAATTTAACGATGTTATATAAATCTTGTGAGGGGGTAAAGACTGCTTCAAAGGCTCATGAGGGTGGAGGAGCAGTGAGGAAAAATGCGGATGCAGTGGAAAAAGGGAGGAAAATCCTGGCAGAGCAGCTAACTAGATTTAAATGGAGGTTTGGGGATGATGGTGAATAGGAGCCGTTGAATTAGGACAATCAACGGTGTAGATCTTTCAATCGAGTTGTTTGGGAGAATAGATGAAGGGAAAATGCACGGGGTTGCGATATAATAATAGCCGTTCGATCTTATAGATCAATGGCTGGGATTTAAAAGCGAAGGCGCGTTGCGAGGGAAGCAGTAAGGTGGAAAACCATTAATGGTTTTTGCGTTGGCTCTGGGGGGGAGGCCGTATTGCCAAAAAAAGTGCGATTCCATACATCGCTTGACACCTGTCCTTTTCAATACCGCCTATTTTGCACGGAAGTAGCGCACTGTGGAACAGGGGTGAAAATTGCGCGATATCGTGTGCTGGTCATTGGATGATCGGTAGAAGATCTAAAGACGTGGATAAAACACGATGGGGGGTAAGATGCAGGGTTGAAAGTTCATGCAGGGCCCAATGTGACGTGGTGTTTTGTCGCATAGTGGATGGTTTCGATGGGCTATCGGGTTAAGTCCCGATCATCAGATCTTGAGAATGAACGGCTAAGATTCAAGATGGGGCGGAAATTTTGAACGAAGGAAAACATGGTAAGTGAACTGGCGGAGGGATGGATGACCTGATGGCTGTTGATATGTGTAGATCAACGATCCATATTTTATTAAAAACCATAACGTCGGAAAAAACAATATAGGCAGAGGAAAGGCTTTTTACATGGGGGTTTTGTGTTTTAAGTGCTTGATTGTGGGGCTTTAGGATGCATGGAGGAAGGGGCTAAAGGGAATAAGCCCTCGGGAGCTTAAGACCTAAAATGAAAAAAGAGTGTTTTAAAGGCTAAAAACATGGTTTTTTGAGGCCAAAACAGAGTTCCGATAGATGAGATAAGGGTTTTTAAACCAAATGAAAGGGGGATATAAGGTTCAAAGAGGGTTTTGAAACTTTTTAGAAGTCAAATGGAGGTTTTTAGAAGGAATTTATGAAGGGAATAAAGGTGAAAATGGAAATGTTTGTGAGTGAAAGGAGGAGTGGAATGATGGAAAATGGGGTTTTATAAGCAGTTTCTCTTGGTGAACAGTAGGTACTTTAGGACTAACAGTGAAACAGCAGTGGAGATTAACTCAAAGGGTAAATATCATCATAAGACTTTAAGAACTAACAATTTAAACATGAAATTGTTTCTTGAAGGATTAAAAAATATTTAGCCACCATTTGATATGACAAATTTTTATAGGTGGCTAACACTGGGTACTAATAGATCAAAGGTCTGTACCATTATCTCAAAAGGCACATAAGATGGAAGGCGGTATCCTGCAAATTGACTCCAATCAAAGGAAGAGACCAAACTACTTGGAGGAGGTACCATCGAAATGAGATGGTTTTCCCTTGGTGTTATCGAAGCAAGATGAGCACTCTCCTGGAATTCCATCACAGGAGTAGGAGGAGCGACTTCTTGAACTACAGGGATGTAATAATATTTCTCTAATTTCAAAGAATCCGAGGGAAAAAGAAGAACATGAGGGAGACGAGATCCATTCTTGACGGAAAAGACCTGATGAACCATAGGAGGGATCAAGTCAACTGATTCCACATCCAATGGTTGGTCAGGAATGGATTCCTGAATTTGAATTTCTGGGGGAGCAGGTTCGACCAAGGATGACTCTTGACTGATTATTGAATCAACTAGTGGAGGAATCAAAGAATTTTTCTGGTAACTAGCCAGAAGGCAGGGTGCAGAAACAATAGAGTTGTCCAACACTCTCTTGGATTCATCCATGTATGGACAAAGGTGAATGGGATGATGCCCTTCACACAACCTACAAGGATTGGTACCCTTACCCTATTTCTTATGAGTCTTATCAGCACTAATCAAAGATGTGCTACCAACATGACTTCCAGAAGCCAAAGGCAACGACGGACAACCGTCAGACCATACTTCAAGTACCTTGGGAATGCCAGGACAGTCTCGAAGAAGGTGGTCACCTTTGCACAACATGCAAGGGAATTTAACTTTTCGTGGAAGGTTGGATGATTCATCGATGGAAGGTTTTTTAGGCACAATAGTTGCAGCATTAGCTTCTCGCTTATTTGATTTATTCTTCTTCATATTCCTCTTCTTCTTCTTAGCCACCTGGTTACTAGAATCCAAACTTTCACTAGGCGAAGTAGAAAAGGAGACTGAAGAAACAGGTGAAGAAGGGGAGAGGTCCACCTTGGAATCAACATGATGTTTTTTAGGTGGAGGTGATGGTTTAACAAAGATCGGGGCATTTGGGACCACCGAGGTCAGAAAAAACCACATGGGAAAACCAACAGTTAACCTTGGAAGAGACAACGTTGCCATGTAAGAAGCACCAACATTCCCAAAAGTAGGAAAAGGGCCAGGAGGGGATTCCTTGGTTGGTAAACTCTGAGAAGGTTTTCATTAGAAACAACGTTAAAAAAACACTAAGGAAACTAACTTTAACTAGGAATATTTTGTAGGCAGTTAATTTTAAGACACTGAAACCAAAATCTACTGTTTCATCTTTTAAGAGTCGAGAAATAGGCAAAATGTGACTCTATCACTTTCAAGTTGGAATGAGCATGAAAGGAAAAGTGATCGATGATCTTTTCAAATTTATGGAGTCAGTAAAGATCGAAAATGACTAATCATGTAGTCTAGGTAAAAGGGTGTACCAGGTTTCCGTGAACTGCCATATACACCTTGGTAATCAAATGAAAGAAGAATCGACCAAGGAATTGACGTACGCGCAGGTAGTCTCCCCGAATGATGTGCTCGGTGTATCACGACTACAAGGTGGCAGACTCGGCTTCCTATGGATAAAAGAATTACAACCTAGAGGGGTCTCCCTTTATATAATCGATGGTATGGGGAGCACAAGTCTGTACTAGTGCTGTCTAAAGCCATATGGTGAGCGAAAGCTGCTAGGTTTAAAGACGCCAGAACATGTCTCTAACTTAGACCACTAAATGTTTCATTAGGTTTCAATTTTGCCTTAGGTTAATTGAATAAATTTTAAGTTGATCTTGTATTTATATTTCAATTCCAAGGTCCTACAGAATTTTGAATCTCACGAATCCCTAAATGCAAGCTACATGCCATAAAATACCATTTCGTTTGATGAAAAGCTATCTACGATAAAGTTAGGAGTTTTCAAGCGATAGAAAATAATGAGAACACACAGAAGCATCCACTACAGTATCTGATGAGAGCTAAGGAAAATGAGAGATCTTTCCTAGAATGTCCAATGCTAGTTATATGAAAGATTTTTAATTCCAAAATGAAAACAAGAATGCAAGCACAAAATTATTCTGATTTTTCAATGTAATAGGGCAAAAAATGCACTAAATGACATGAAAAACAAACCAACACACTAGTTCGAGAATGTCAATGCGAGAGTTGAAGTGAAAAAATTCAATCAACTCAAAATCAAACAAAACAAAACTCAAACCAATGTTTCAATCTCTCAAATCAAAGAAATATGTCAAAATAGACCCATACAAGCAGTGTAATCTATGCTTGGAGTGACAAGAAGCACAACTGAATGAAAGAGACAAGACTCATTTCACCAAATACAATCACTCAAACAGATCAAGGGAGCTAAATGAAATCAAGCAGGGAATGAAGTTGACCGTGAAACAAAAGACCAAGACTCCTACAGGAGGCTCAGCATACCAAAGCACTAGAAAACCCTAAGGCTATGATGCTGATAGGAAACATAACAACTAAAGGAAGGAGGCTGTTCACAATCACAAACAATCCCAAAGCACTCAAAACATGTCAAGAAATCACCCATAAACACAAGTACTGACCACAAAACTCCAAAACAAAGAAAACCCTAATACCTACAAGAATTGGCGTGACTGTTTGGCTGTAATCAGTGCCAAATAGGGGATGGTGCAGGTGCTGAACTAGAAACAAGCACCAGTGGGCGCGAATGTTAGACCGGAAAACACGCCAATCAAGTCAACCTTGGTAAAAGGAAAATTTTCGAAAAAAAGAGGTCAGAATTGATCCTCTGGGGCTGAACAGGGGTCTTAGACTTAGCAACAAGAATCAGAAAAGGCAAGCTAAGCAAGCAAAGACCAAGAATAAGACCTAATGGATGAAAGACAAACTCACACTGATCATCAGTGGAGTCACCAATTTGTTGGTGAGGTAAATCCCCTCTGCAGATAGAGGCGATCCCACTAGCCCTAGAGTGGGTCTAGCCACAAATGAGACAAGCTATAATATCAATTCCTAGTTAACGAATAGACGAAGATTCGATAGATGACTTACCGAAGGTCCTATGCTGTTGTTGTCATCGAAAGAGTGGCTGCCTCTCGCTCCTGGTTTGACAGATCACGATCCGCTCACTTTCACGCTCATATACCTGCATACACACAAGAAACAACGACGATATACAACATACTATTTCACATTCATAACTGTCAGTGAGTCGAAGAAGAATAAATCAATTGCATTAAATAAACATAACACAATGATGGAACCAACACCATAGCCAAGTATATTAATGAAAGAAAGGAAGAGTACAACCAAGCTTCGACGTTGCGGTCTCCTCCAACAGGGTTCCAGTGGAGCGCGTCTCACAAAGGCTCGTCGGGAAATCAGATGGGGCTCTCTCTATGGAATTCTCCTTGGTTCTACTTTCTCTATAGCAATTACTCAGCTAAAGAATCTCTTCTCCAAGTTCATCTTCTCAGCTATATGTTCAGCTAGCTTTCATAAAGGGAGAAGGCCTATTTATATAAAGGGAGAGGGAGAGGTTAGGATCCCTATAATCATGAAAGGGAGACCTATCTTCAAGGAGTGTCCCATGGGGGTTGGAAACCACTACCTAAAGAGGGAGATCCGTGGCTGATCAACTTAACCACTTCTTGTGACTCATCCTTGAGGTGGTTAGAAGGAAACTTCTTCCTCTATTTGTTAAAAAAAATTCCTTAAAAAACTAGCATGGGCACTACACAGAGACAAAGCGCTAGGTGGTGCAGGCTCTAGTGTAAATTTACCACATTGGCACGAGGGGTGAACTGGCTGCCCATGCCAAGGCCAAAACATAGGTTTTTATGTGATTTTTGAGGAAATGTTCAAGAGGAGAAATGATGTCCTTATGCAGAAGGATGCAAAGAAGGTGTTTGCAGAGTATGACACTGCTCACAGGTCACGGGAATGACCCTCCAATATGCAGGGAAAGGGATTGTAGGGACGGTGAAAAAATGCTGTGTTACAGAGGTATTCAATTAGAGTTCGCCAAGCGCAGTTTATGAATCTTGAACAAATGAATAACCTAACCACCATGTAGAGGAGAATGAATTTCCATGCAAGGGGAACACTAAACACGTTCTTTTTGATAATACTCTCACATAAGAAAATATAAGTCAAACATTCAATCCGTTCATTCATCACAGGTTAGAATAACCTAGTCCACTCACACTTGAAAATAAAATAATGAGCCTGTAGTTTACACACATCAACCACAATAGTGAAAAATTAATAAGAAAAAATTATAGATAAAAGATAAATTAACCAAATACTGATCACATCATAGCATAATGACACGTTAAATGTCCACACCATTAATTTCTCTTCATTTATAATAACATTAGAAAACATACTAAGATGAAATTATATAGTTTTATCTTCATTTATAACAACACTTGAAACCATACTAATATAACATTACATAGTTTTAAGAGGTCACATAGATGGCACCAAATTTGTGAGTCCATAAATGAACATAAAAAATTCCCATATAGTGCAAGAACTATGGACTGTCACAATTTAATTCAACCTCCAATACCAAATTCCTATAACACTACTAATTCCACACCGAATTGAAATTTGAACCAGCTCAATTGCACTTTCAAGTTGGGCCACTTACCAATTTTGAATGATGACAATATAGCAATATGCATTTCTTCCTACAATTTTTTGTACCTTAATAATCACTCTACAAACTTTCAATCAAAGTTTTTTAGTTAATATTTTAGTCAATTTTTTTAAATGAATATCGATTTCAAGAGATTTGAAATCAAGGTTTTGATTGGAATCCTTTTTTTTTGCAGGGAAGGAATTATGAGGGAAAACACAGATTCGAAAGATTTGAAATCAAGGTTTTAGTTGGAATCCTTGTTTTTTTGCGGGGAAGCAATTATGAGGAAAACACACCAAGGGAAAGCACAGATTTGATATACCAGGAAATGAGCACATCATATCTGATCATTATGAAGATGAGCATCATCCAAATTCTCATGCGGGTGGATTCCATTTGCAACATGTATGAAAAGTAACTTTGAAAAATAGAGGGAGAATAAGATCTTTGGAAATTAAACCTTTGTCAAAATTTATATCGTTATCGAGTCATTGAGGCCACAAAGAATGTTATTAAACCATGCATTTCCCCTAGCTCGATTTTTAAAATTATGGAAAAAACTACTAAATTTTGTGGCTTTTTTGGTACCAGAAGAACAAGGTAGTGGTCATGACCCTGAATGCTGAAATTCGACACACCAAGGTCAGATTACATGAAGTGATTCCCAAGTTGAAAAATTTGGCTGAGAAAAAGGTCAGGATTATCTACCCTTAATTTTATCCAAGTGCTTTTCAGGGATTTCTTAGGGTTTCATAGGTTTTCTCTTCAATTACTCGATGTTTTGATGATGTAGCAACATTTTCATTTCAAAGTTAAATGTTGTAGTTCCAAGTAGCCTAGATTTGAGGCATTTTGTGATAAATTTGGTATTTATTTATTTAAATTTTGTTTTTTGTATGACTATTTTCTTTCCAATAGGATAGATTCTCCTGCATGAAGCTCAAATGTAGCTAGTTAGAAGCTGTTTTAATAAATCATAACGATACACATTGTTTTGATTATGATATAAGAAATTTATTAGATCAAATGACCTTAAAATTTTAGGATGGATTTATTAGGGAATAATGAGTGTGTATTCCTAATCCTGGCATGAATATGGTCCACGAATAAGACAGGGGCATGCATTTAAACTAGCGTATTACTATCTTACCAACCAAGTTGAGCCTGCAATGATATAGCTCCATATATTTTTAATTTTGAGACATCAGATTTGAGGGATCAAACATAAATTCCTATTATTAGGCAACCACGTACTCATTTTCGCTTGGAAGTTCTGCAATTTTAAAATGATATTGACATATTGGCAATTTCCACTGCTCACTGGACCAATTAAAAGTCCAATTGAATAAGGAAAAATAAAATAAAATATTATTTTTATTTTCTTTTTTCCTAATCAATATACCTTCCTATTGCTTTGCTGCTAACAAGCTTCTCATGCAGTAGAGACACCAAATTATTGAGGATAGTTGAAATGTGTTGGAAAATGAAAATCTCCATAGCCATGATGGTGAAAGAGAGAGTAGCCCAGCAAAGGGTGGTCCCCAAAAAATTGGACTAGGGCTAGTTGGAGGGGAAGACAAATCATTTGGGCCACCAGTATGTACTATGAACATCTTATCATTGAAATTAGGAAGTTGGTCATGAAAAGAGGGGAACTAGAGGGGAATGTGGCTTGCCAAGAAGGAAGAGGAGAAGAGTAAGTTGGATGCTACATAGGTCAATGTAGCTTCAGGGGCCAACCCTTGGGAGGTCAATCCGCCCATCTTCATCAAACTTGGATCATGCTCTAATTACTAGGCTAACTATATTTTTGTAAAAAAGTTGTTTTTTTTCTATCAATAAAATCATGATGGCTATAAATAAGTCCTTCCAGTGTCTAGATAGTCCTGCTACTCATTTTGGTGGTCATGTGATTTTTAAAATTCCCATGGATGGGTTTAGTCAAAATATAAAACGAATTTGCTATTACTGTATAGAACTTAGAAGTTCTTAGATTACTCTTCAACAAGTTTGGAAACCATGTTTCCTATGAGAGCACAGAGTGCCTGGACATAAATTTTTTTTCACGTTAGTAATAGATTTAGCTAAATTACATAAAAAATGTTAATGATTTGGCATTTTAACAACAAAGCCAAGAAATGTAAGAAACAGTTTGGGGTTGGCATGATCTAAATTAACAATCCTTTATTTTTTTTATTTCATTTCTATCTTTCTCATCCAGTAGCTTGACAAGAAACTCGAAATTAATTTACTCTGTGTTTTTACAGTCTCAAAATGGTCTATGGATCCTGTAGGTAGGGGATTGAGTGAATGACCTATAACTGCATAGGAATTTAAAAATGGAATATTATACATTCTCAATTGAGTCCATAACAAATACACAATAAAAAAAACTCAAATAAGTATAACACCAAATTAAAACAACTAAGAAGCTCACAAGGAACTTTATGACTAATAGTTTTGAGGCTTTGGGTTCTGATCCAAAACCTAGTTCCCAGCATGCTTGCATAAAAATCTAATGATGCCTCAAGAAATTCAATCATAACAGTTCTTGCAGTCCTTATAGACTTATAGCCCGCAAAATCATGATAAGTTAAATAGTTATCCTCACAAATCTATAAAATATGGCAATATATGTTGCAAAGGCTCTGCCAACCTAATTATTTGTTTTCATGTATGCATGCGAGAGTAACTAGAATAGAATGTTACATTAATGCATGCTGGAAAATGGCACTCAAACCTAAGAGAGCATATCAATCATATATTTTCTTAAATAGACAATGAATATCAATAGTAATTACTTTATGTCAAATTATAAGTGATAAGTTGGAGTCAATGTTGAGCCCGAATTTGCCTATACCTCTTAGAAACTATAACGGGAAATGATGAAAGAACAAAATAAGAAATAAGTAATAACTACAATTGAAGTGGACAATAATTTTATAAGAATTTATTATGACTAAAATATGGAAATAGCATATCAAACAATGAAGTTTTGGAGCAACACCAAACTAAAGGAGACCAAAGATGGCTTATTCCCAATGTACCCTCTACTCGTAGGTGCCTTCACATTACTGGTATTTTTGACAACACTAGTGTAGGAAGATGAAATGGATTTCCTCAAGCTGTAGCTTGGAATTTTAAAGCACACAACCCTCACATAAATATCTGCAATCATTTTAAACAACAAAGGTTATATTGGACCTACTGCCACCATAAATTCCCGAAGGAGAATGATTACAGATGGGCTAGGGAATATAATTTGATTTATGTCAGAAAGAAACAGGAAGTAGAAATAGAGAGGATCAACCAAAATTTTCTTAAGTAGGTTCCATAGCCTATGCAAATCCATGTGACAAATGATCTTGAAATGGATTATGGGACAATCATCTATAGGGGTGGAAAAAATGCAGGTATATTAGACAAATGGCTTGGATTCTATGGCATGCCAGGGAAGCTAGGTTTCCATGAAGTCTTTGAAAATCATTTTACAATGACTGACATAGATCCAAAGCTAGCCCATAGTTTGGAAGAACCTGGGACCAAAAAACAAAAGTTGACCTAAGACTAGCCCATGAGGGACAACATGGCCCAAGGATGTTTGTCCTCCCATATTCATCAAACTTCGATCATGCTCTAATTACTAGCCTAACTATATTTTTGTAACAATGTTGTTTTTGGTTGTTGATAAAATCATGATGTCTGTAAATAAGTCCTTCTAGTGTCTAGATAATTCTACTACTCATTTTGGTTGTCATGTGATTTTTGAAATTATAAAATGACTTTGCTATTATTGTATAGATCTTAGAAATTCTCATAATACTCTCCAGTGAGTTTGGAAACCATGTTTCCTATGAGAGCACAGAGTTCTTGGACATAACTTATTTTTTTCATATTATTATAGATTTAGCTAAATTACATAAAAAAAAATTAATGCTTTGGCATTTTAAAAACAAAGCCAAGAAGTGTGAGAAACAATTTGGGGTCGGCATGATCTAAATTAACAATACTTTAGTCATTTATTTCATTTCCATCTTTCTCATCCAGTACCTTGAAAAGAAACTTGAAATTAATTTGCTCGGTGCTATTACAGTCTCAATATGATCTGTGGATCCTGTAGGTAGGGGATTGTCGAGTGAATGACCTACAAATGCACAAGAATTTACAATTGGAATCTTATACATTCTCAATTAAGTTCATAATCAATACATAAGAAAAAAATCTCAAATAAGTACAAAACCAAATTAAAACAACTAAGAATCTCACAACGAACTTTCTGACTAATAGTTTTCAGGCACTAGATTTTTATCCAAAACCTAGTTCCCACCATGCTTGCATAAAAATATAATGATGCCTCAAGAAAACACCTAATAAGGTTCAATCACAGCAGTGATTACATCCCTTATAGGATTATAGCCTACAAAATCATGATAAGTTAAATAGTTATCCTCACAAATCTCTAAAATATGGAAATATATGTCGCAAAGGCTTTGCCAACCTAATTAATTGTTTTCATGGATGCATGCGAGAGAAACTAGAATAGAATGTTACAATAATTCTTGCTGTAAAATGGAACTCAAACCTAAGAGAGAAGATCAATCATAAATTTTCTTAAATAGACAACGAATATCAACAACAATTCCCCTGAAGAAATAATTACCTTATGCCAAATTATAAGTGATAAGTTGGAGTCAATGTTGAGCTCGAATCTGCCTATACCTCTTATAAAATATAACGGGAAATGATGCTAGAAAAAAAAAGAAATAAGTAATAACTATAATTTAAGTGGACAATAATTTTATAAGAATTTATTCTGACTAAAATCTAGAAATAACATATCAAACAGTGAAGTTTGGGAGCAATGTCAAACTAAAGGAGAACTAAGAAGGCTTATTCCCAATGTACCCTCTCCTCGTAGGTGCCTTCCCATTACTGGTATTTTTGACAACATTAGTGTAGGAAGATGAAATGGATTTCCTCAAGTTGTAGCTTTGAATTTTAAGGTACACAACCCTCACAAAAATATTTGAAATCATTTTAAACTGCAATGGTTAGCTTGGACCTATTGCCACCATAAATTCCCAAAGGATAGTGATTGAATATGGGCTAGGGAATACAATTTGATTTACGTCAGAAAGAAAAAGGAAGTAGGCACATAGAGGATCAAGAAAAATTTTCTTAAGTAGGTTCTAGAGCCTCTGCAAATCCATGTGAAAAATGAGCTTGAAATGGAAAAAATGCAGGTATTTTGGTATTTTGGATTCTGTGGCATGCGAGGGCAGCAAGGTTTCCATGAATTTTTTGAAACTCATTTGACAATGACTGACATAGATCTAGGACTAGACCATAGTTTTGAAGAAGTTGCAACCAGAAGAAAAAAAAAAAAGTTTACCTAAGACTAGCCCATGAGGGACAACATGACCCAAGGATGTTAGTTTTCCCATCTTCATCAAACTTGGATCATGCTCTAATTACTAGCCTAACTATATTTTTGCAACGAAGTTGTTTTGGTTGTCAATAAAATCATGATAGATGTAAATAAGTCCTTCTAGTGTCTAGATAGTCCTGCTACTCATTTTGGTTGTCATGTGATTTTTGAAATTCCCATGGATGGGTCTAGTCACAATCTAAAACGAATCTACTATTATTGTATAGAACTTAGAAGTTCTTATATTGATCTTCAACAAGTTTGGCAACCATGTTTCCTATGAGAGCACAAAGTGCATGGAAATAACTTCTTTTTTTTCACACTATTAATAGATTTAGCTAAATTACATAAAATATGTCAATGCTTTGGCATTTTAAAAACAAAACCAAGAAATGTAAGAAATAGTTTGGGGTCTTCATGATCTAAATTAATAGTCCTTTAGCCGTTTATTTAATTTTTGTCTTTCTCAACCAGTACCTTGACAAGAAACTTGAAATTAATTTACTCTCTTGGTCAAGGAATCTATAAATATTGAAACATCATATGGGTGTTTTGCAGGTACTGTTACTCTAATCATGTAACCTCTTGCAGCTGGAGTCAAAATTGGCCTTTCCATAGACTGAACAAGCCCCTCTGTATTTTATGTTGCCTTTTCTTCTACTTGATGTTGTATTTTCCATGCAAAAACAAGCCCAATGAGATATATAGCTAGATGTCTATTATTTGTGGGAGTGTTTTGACGTAGTGCAAGATGACACAGATAATTTAGCATATGTGGCACAATTTGGGCTCAATAGCTATAAAATAGGTTTGAATGTTCTAAAATAAGTTGGAAAATGTGAACCAAATTAGAAATTTAATGCCATCCTTCAACCAATATTTCCTTCATATAATGGATCCTTAGAGTTATATTTCTCTCTCCCAAGGGAAATATTTGTGATAGTTCTAGTATGAGTATATCCAGAGCTTGGTTAAATATGTCGTTATTCTCTGGCTAGGAAATTCTCAAAAGCTCAATAAATACATCAAGTATTGTTTGTTTTACACCATTTTTTGGTCATATAACCTATTACTATTAGATGGACCAATGTACACCATGTAAGACCAATTTTACCCTAAGTAAAATTGCTTTCACTATGAAAAATAACTTAGTAATCCATATTTATTAAGTTGTTTATGGTCTAAACAGGAAACCCCGTGAGGAAATATTGAATAAATCCATATTTATTTGATTTTCCTCAAGGAATAATTAGTTAACAATAGTTTAATTAATATTCTTGGTCATATTTAACCCAAAACAAGAAAATTAATTAGATAAACCATTATTTATCTTATTATTTTCTAGGAATAATTATTTAAACCTTATTTAAATAATATTCCTTGTCAAATTTGACTAAATCATTTATAAATAATTGAATAAATCATTATTTATTCAATTATTACTCAACCACTTCCTTAAAATAATAAATAAATCATTTATTTATTTATTATTTACAAATAAAGGGATTTGACCAAATTCAAATTCTTTTTCGCTCCAACAAATATAATAAAATATTCCATAAAAGTTGGATCTAGAATTGGTTAATAATATTTTAATTATGCACCAATATCTAGACTAACTCAATATTTTGTTATAAATAGAAGGGTTTTTGCATTCGCTCACTACCTTTTGTTGCCTAAATATCACTCTGGATCTATACTTTGGTCTGACTTTGATCCTCCATCATTGTCATATTTTGTACCATTTTTCTTGTGAGCTCCTTTGAGTTCCATTTTTTGTCTGGGTTTTCGACACCATCAAGAGAGAGATATCTTAGATCTGAAGTGCAGAGGACATACAAGAACCCATCCCATTGAGGGGGACTGGTAACATCTTTCTATGTTCCCTTCCTAGGTGTCAAAAATATAAAAATTCTTTAAAAATATTCTTATCTTGTCTATTGGATGCATGGAGCAACTCTTGCTTTTACTTACTGCTTAATGTATTTTACTGCATAGATCTGGATTTTGTATCATTTATCTTGGTCAACTAAATATAGATATAAAGAAATTGGTTGACATCTTTGATGTTAGGGTTTTTTGTTATGCACAACTAAAGTGGATTTTTTTTTCATACACTTGCGATTAGAATTCATCCTAACAACTGACGACTCAGGGTTTACGATTACGACCTCTATTGTTTTTTAGATCCCTACATGACCCGCTACTTCAAACCCTAGGATTTTTCTTCAGCTTCTTGTTTTTGTTTTATTGATGTTGTTTTTAACCTATAAAATCCTAAAACATTAAAAATTCTAACTTTTGTGTGTTTTTGGACCTATTGCGCAGATGACAGACATCAACCGCAGTTGAGATGACAATTTTTTCTGAAACCTACTCCTGGGAGTGTCGGAAGTGCAGGTCACACTTTTTGGGCCAAAACCTGTGACGTGGACCTTCAGGGTGCAGAAAATAGCCCCAAACCTATGACCTTTGCAAAAATCAGGTCAGAAACTGCGACTTGAACTTTTTGCGGGAATTTTTCTGAGATTTTTCTGGGTTTGTCTAGGCCTCTGTTCAGGGTTGTTTAACCTCCATCTCCACCCATTTTGGACCTGTAATTTCTCTGTTTTACTCATTGAAGTGGGAACCTAGCCCCCTAGGGCTTCAATACCCTTCCACCTTTCTAGGAGGAGTTTAGATGATGCAGGTCGTCTGAAATTTCAGTGTGTTCAGCCATTTTTCAAATATGATCCCTTACCTTCAGATCCATTTCATATTGGTTATTCATCCATTCAAAACACCTCTTTTAAGTTTTGTTTGGTCCTCCTCTAGGGTCCCCTCCATTTCCCTTCAGGTTGTAGCCTTTTGCCACCTCATTTGCAACACTTTTACCTCTGGTTTTTTGTTGTTTTTCTGCACCTATTTCCAATAGATCTGACCTTTAGATCATTTTCCCTCCCGAATTTAGATCCATTAGCTATTTTGGTGTGATTTGAATAGATTTTTTCCCACCCACAGACTAGTTGTTGAGAGGCCCGCTTCCTTGAGTTTAGATTAATGCATATTTAGTTGTTTATTTTATGTTATATTTAGTTTCCTTTAATGTTATTTGCAGATTTATTTACATTTATACAACACTTATTTTTATCTACAAACATCTAGGTTTAAAAATTAAAATTAACACACTTAACACACACACCCTAAGTGAAGAAGCGCCTTGTTAACACTGCCAGGCAAAGACTATAACATTGTAATCAATTGATCCTGCACCTCTCTGCCCTTGTTTCGACACTGTAATCATTTGATCCTGCACCTACTTGCCCTTATTGGTCTCTCTTCCCTTTGTGATCCATGTTTTTTATTTCATCATTGCGCCCCCAAGGCTTTTATCCCAGAGACTTCTTGGCCTTCATCCTCAGTTTCCGTTAGGAAGAATTACCCCTCCATGTAGGATTCATGTTAGTCCTCCACCGAGTCCACATTCCGACTCCTCTTCTGGTTCATTGGGTTCCCCTTCTGTTTCCATCCCCGGTTCTCCCCCTGTCACCTTCACCATGTCTGGTTCAGGACCTAACGCTGGTGGTAGCCCCGATCCTAATGTTGGGAATACTACTAGTGGGACCGCAATAGAAACTATCCTGGATGCTCTCTTTCTCCCCTATATGGCAGGCCTCAGCCTTCCCGATTTTAACCAGTTGATCAATGACCCCATACGCCATGACGCTGGTTGGCTTGCTATGCAAACCAAGCTCCCTTCCAACATCCCCAAGTTTGAAGGTCTTGCTGGAGAAGATCCTACAAACCATGTTTAATCTTTCCACATGTGCAGGGATAATTTTAAGGATGGAAAATTATCTTGAAGTTTAAAACATTGGCGAATCTCACTAGTCCCTAATATGTAAATTATCATATATTTATTAATATATTTGTAAAGTTATTAAAATTTATAATGATTTTATATATAGTATCTATATAATGTTGGCGATTTTTAAGGTAAAATAATTTTATATTGTAAAATTTGGGCGAATCATTTTTAGAAAAAAATGGAAATTGGCGAATCTCTTTTTTGGAAAAACCATGGAAAATTAGCCCACCTGCGAATATTAGCCCCTAAAATTTTCCATGCACATGTGGTGTTCGTCTAACTCCATCACCAATGACTTTTTCCGTCTTCGATTGTTCCAACGTACGCTTACTGGAGAAGCTTCTAAGTGGTATGTTGACCATGCCTCCTCCTCTCATACCACTTTTACGACCCTTGCTCGGGCTTTTCTGTCTTATTTCCAACTTCCTCTTCGTTATGACACTGGTACCGAACTTTTGACCTCTTTCTGTCAATCGTCTGTGACCTGCCTATCTGATCATGTCTAGGAATGGCAGAGAAGAAAGAGCCTATGTCGAGCCCCTAGCTTCGAAGACCGTGTCTACTTGGATTGGTTCCTTAGATCCCTTTTTCCTACTATCGGAAAATATGTCCCATCTCATTTCCCTCAAACCAAAGAAGCTACTCTCCAGATTGCGCTAAAATATGACCTGATCTATGCACAGTTTTGTTATGTTTATACCGTCTTACCTGATCTCCCTAGACTCGATGGTGCCAACGCATCGGGGGCATCCCATGCCATCCAAAGTATCGTTGGAGCCCTTTATCATCCATATTCTCATCCTCCCATGGGTTATGGTTTCCCTTAGGGAGGGGCCAGCTCCTCCAGCACCTTCCCCCCTCTTGGTAGTATGTATTCAGGATACGACATGCCTCCTCATTTTTCCAAACTTGTTTACCACAATTTTTCCCAATCTCCTTATTATCCGTATCCGCAGCTTGGTGCTCCAGCTCCTCCAGCATTAGCACCCCCACCTCCCTTGCCTTCTCAACCCCTACAAAAGTAGCCACCACCCCCCAGGGGCAGGTGTATGCACATCAAGGCACGACTAATCCTCCTACTTCCAAAAAGAAGAGGAAAGGCACCCAAAATCAATCTGCCCCTGGTAATCCAGGACCCAATCCTCAAGGGAATGCACCTAACATTGTTATCTAGAAACAGGGCACTCAGCCCAAGCAGGACAGGCCTGTTCACATGAATAAGCCTTGTTCTTTTTGTGGTGTCTATGGTCATTACACCCACGATTTTCCTCTTTTACCACAGATGTGTCAGATGTGGGAGACTCAAGCAGCATCACGAGGACAACAAGCCTCCCTTTAGTTCTTCCCAATGCTGCACTTATCCAACTGGTTGTGTTTACCAATCCTTTCCCTCAATAAGGATTTTTGGCTACCCAACCACCTGAAGGTCAAGTGACCACTCAACCTCCTCCATCTGGTACCTCCGATTACCAGATTCTCATGATGAACTCTGACCAACCCATTACCATTGACCTCAACCTTCAGACTCGGTCCCATTAGTACAACAAGCCTCCCACTACATCTGCCCTTGAGCCCCCTTCTTCAGGTTCCATAGAGCCTCTTTCGACAACCAATCATCCTTTACAGATCCCTAAGCCTAAGGCAGAGTTTCATACCAAGATCGCCAAGAGACCATTACTCTGAAACGCTGCTTCTGGTAAAGCTTCTGATTCATATATTATAGTATATGATATGGTGAAATCCCCTGTTGCCATCTCAACGCTGGAACTCCTCCAGTCATGCCCTTCACAATGGAAAACTCTACTAACTTCCATGGGCACTGTGGATCCTTCAGATGATCATTTGATCATATTCAATGTTGACCAGTCAGAACATCCCCCCTACTTACTTTCACCGCCTTCCAAATCCTCACCAAGATCTGGAATGCCAACGTCTCCCATTGTATCATTGATGAGGGGACATCCACCTGCGTGATGTCCAATTCGGTTTAGAAGCAACTCGGATCACCTGAGTTGGCCCCTTCCACTATCACCCTCCGAGTGTGGGATGACCACTCTTCCTAGCCCATTGGCATATTCTGCAATTATCCTATTACTCTTATAGGTAAGACTATTTAGGTTGACGTAGAAGTCATTGATACCCCCGTAGATTAAAAAATTCTATTGGGTCATAGCTACACCTATGCGATGTCTGTTGTAACATCTGTGGTTCACTGAAATATGTCCTTTCCTCATAATGGAAAGATAGTCACCATTGAACGGTTGAAATATTACGAACCGAAGTCTCAGACCTCCCCTGAGTCCATCATATCTTTGGTGGCCAATAAGCAAACCATCGAACCTTTGTCCAGTGTCTCACCGGGAGTCTACAAAGACTCATCTTTTCTTGGGTTATTCCCTGGTCTTCCTCCTCTCGTCTCTGATCCCAGCTTGTCAAATTTTTGCATGATGCAATCATCTTGGGCTTCCCTTAAGCAGTCTGCTTCGGCTAGTCAGCAACCCCACCCTCCACAACTTGCTCCTATCACTTCAACTCAGCCTTCAGGACCCCCTCGTCCTAGCCCTTCATTCGCAGTTGGTATTCATGAACCTCTCTACCCTCTTGGCATGGTTCCTCGTGGCCTTAACCATCTTGAAGCTGTCCCACTTGGCCATTACCCATCCGGTTAGATATAGTTCCTAGCTCCCCCTCCTGGAGTGTTTTCGGTACCTGTTATGGCTACCTTATCCCTTCCTAACTTGACCTTGGGGGGCCCAGTTTGGTACATTGATCCACCAGTCGCCACCCCGACTGGTCAGCCCAAACCTTATCTTGATTTGACCCCAATCCAACCAGTCCCCATGATCCCTCCCTCTGTTATCGTGCCTCAACCACCTCAATAGGAACCTCCTTCTGTTGTGATAGCTTCGAGAAAAGGGGGAAAATATCGCAAGAAGGCACCTAAATACAAGGTTGCCCTGACTAACCCTGCTCCTTCTCAACCTCCAAAGAATACCCCCCTGTGTGCTTTGTGTGATTTTGTCGGTCATGCCACCCATCATTGTCTTGAATTGCCTCGTATCAAGCCCATGGTTAATGTTGCGTTCCCTAAGTCTACGGTCCTTGAAGCCTCTATTTCTTCCTCTACTACAGCCAAGAACCCTAAAAATATTCACACCAACCAACCTTGTTCTTTGTGTGATCTCCATGGCTAATATACCCACTGTTGTCCCTGCCTTACGCATTACCATGCCTCTTTGGAGGTAGTTTGGGAGTACGAGATGGAATAGAATCATTCTGCCTCTCCCGTCCTTGTGTAGTATGCTTCGGGACAACTTGAGGATTTACTCACTCCCATTGACATTACCCCTCATGATGTTGAGATGATGGAGCCTGCGGCTACCATCCTCTACCTATCATCATTCATGAGATCAACGGTGGAAGATCCCTCTGAGACTTCCCCTTCTATTTCGCTCGACCTCCCTTCAGCGATCACCCTGGGCTCAACATCAGTGGATCCCTTATCTTCTTGTTCTTCCATCACCCCCTGTAATGATGCGCATGTGAACCTGTATTCTCATGATGATGAGTTAGGTAGCTTCGCTGTGTCATGTGGTCTCTCTTCCTCCAGTCACCCCATCTTCTATTGTGATGATGACATCATGGAAGCCTTTTCCACCCCTGACTTCATCTTTCCCGCCCATAAGCGGAATGGCACCATCCGTGTCTATGGTGACTTTCATGACTTGAGCACAAGCTACCCCCAAGGTAGCTCCCATACACCACCTACCCGTCGGTGTGCATGTAGTAGACATCCTACCTAGAGGACTCCTTCTATCAGTGTTTGTTTGATTTCTACCTTGCGTTGAGGTTGCCAACATTTTTCATCATCCTATCATATGTTTTCTTGTGGAACCTTTCAAATGGACCCCCTATCCACACCTTATATTAGTTATGCCTATGGTGCAAGTCACTACTCCCAGAATCTAGCCTCGGCAGGTTGGGCCATTTTTACCCCCTTACATTTGCTTGTTCTCTTGAACGGTGTATGCATTGGTACTGCCACCAATAACCAGGCCGAATATAATACAGTGTGAGGTTTATTAGCCGATGCACTTTCCCATCTCATCCTCCACCTTCATGTTCATTTAGATTCCTTGCTTCTTGCCATGCAATTGAATCACTAGTACATTTTGTCAAAATTCCGACACTTTTGTTGTATTGTCGAGAATTTCCCCACTTTTTCTCAATTTTTTAAATCTCACCAAAAACCGTCGCTATAGCGACGTTTAGGGATATCTTCAATATTGCGGCATTTAGGAACTCCGTCGAAAGAGAGAAATTTTGGGACACAACATCGGAAATGCGATGTTTCTAAGACAAGTGTGAGGGTATTGGGGATAAACGTCAGTATTACAACGGTCGTAATACCGTCGGTATTGCGACATTGGGACACAATGTTGGAAATGCGACGTTTCTAAGACAAGTGCGACGGTATTGGGGATAAACATCGATTTTTTTATGGTCGTAATACTTTCGGTATTGCGACGTTACGAGATATGTTTTGGTAGTGCGATGGTTTGTAGATCTCCACCTTTGGTACTTTGTCAATCGACGGTTGAGATGTTGGGTGGGACTTCACTGGGTAATTCCCACCAAGTCTAGGTTAATCGGCCTTGGTCACTTTGTCTCTAAGCTTGAGAAGTTAGACTGTCACTCTGAGGTTTCCATAAATGTAAAAATATTTGGGTTTTGTTTCCAGGATTCCCTCTCGAGCTATGGTGAAAGGAGGTACTTATCAAGGCAAAAAATTCATTGGGTAGGTTCATTTACCTGGATGAAGATTTTGTTTTGATGGCAGATAAACGTATGGAATGGGTTTTGGTTGAGATGGAGACCGTTGAAGGATTACTAGGGTTTCTAAAAATTCTTTAGGACGAGAAGGAGAACATATAGCCACTAGACTACCGAAAGACTCCCTTTAGATGTATAAATTGCAGGAATCTAGGCCATCTAGACAATACTTGTGAGGCTCCTTTGCATTGAGGTCTTGGTATCCATAACCATCAAAAAACCTGACAAGGCCAACTTAACAGCTGATTCTTGATACAATTTTGCGGGTTTCTAAAGAAAGGCCAAATTCTGCCTTGAAGGAGGTAAAGAAGTTAGTTTTAGAAAGTTGAAAAACCAACATATGAGCTCTGAGTTTTCAAGGGAAGGGGAACTTTTGACAGATGACCCTACTCAAGGCTATACTAAAGGATAAATATCTAAGGATGAGGCTGATTTTGTCACTGAAAAGGATGATGATAAAGTGGTGGAATACATCTCGTCTAGTTGATCACCTGAAGGTTCTCTTGGGCCTAAACACTCTCACGATATGGTTCAAACCGGTAAGTCTCTCTTCAAATCCAAACTCTTTTATTCAAAATCTGTCCGTTGAACATTCCTTACTTATGGATCAGATATAATTGAATGCACTTAATTCTATAGCCATTTTCTCTCTTTCGCATTCTAGAACACACTATTTTCCACAAAAATCAATAGTAAATTCCTTGAAATGTATAACATCTTCCAAATTTCCAGACAACCTTGAAAAGAAAAATAAATATTTTTTTTGTATCAATCTGGCTCTAAAAAATATTGGATTCCCTTCAACTTCCCTATTCAAATTTGGTTTTATTTATTCAAAATAAAATCACTCTAGTGCATAAATCTCCCTTACTAACTTGGGCACCCCTGTAACCTATGCACCAATGCTCTCATATAAATATGAAATTAATATTTCCCCTATTTCCACATTTAGAGGAACTAATATAGTTGATAAATCTCAAACATAACCTAGTTACTCCTTTCAAAAACTCACTATCATAAAGAAAAAGAACAACAAAAAATAAATGGCAAGAGAAGGAAATCATCCTTAGCCTATCCAGGGTGGAATCAACCTCCCTCTACTTGATGATTTAGATCTTAATTCAATGGAGCTTAGAGAAAAAACACCCATTGTCTCTCCTAAATAATGATAATTTTTTCTCTCAACATTCGAGGGGTTGGGGGTCCCTCCAAATTTTCCTCCCTCAAAATATTTATCAACACCCATGGCCCCTCTATCATTTATCTTCATGAAGCCATGGTATCGAGAGGAAAAGCCAGAGTGTGCTTCCAAAATATTTTTTCAGGCTGGTATTCGTGTGCTCTAGAATCAAATGGCTTGTCAGGCGGGATAATCACTATATAGGACCCAAAATATGCATTACTCCAGAATTTCTCCTCCTCATTGGGTATCATTCTAGAAGGATCAATAAGAGGATTCCCTTGCCCATAAAATTAATCAATTCTTATGGACCATACAATGACATACAAGATTTTTGAGACTCGATACAAGCCAATGAAATTCTCTTAGATCAATCTCTTAGATCAAGCCCTCATCATTATAGGATACTTTAAATTTACTATATATGTAGGAGAGACTTGGGGTCTTTGATCCAGACCAGATCCTATGAGCTCCTACTTTTCATCAATGTTGTAGAACCATTAAATCTGTGACATGGCTCCCTTCCCATTAATCCCTACCTATATGAATGCTAGGATAAGTGTGTAAGGGATAGCCAAAATAATGGATAGGTTCTTAATGACAAATCAGTTGGAAGAAAGAGAAGAAAGAGTAAGGAGGCTCAGATCCTAGATAACTCAAGATAAGTTCTAAGATCACATGCCCATTTTTCTAGAGATGTACTTTAATCCTATAAAAAATATATATCCTTTTAAATTCAACCATTCATGGTTGGAAGAATGATCTTTCATATTGTTGGTAAAGGAAATTTGATAGAAAAACCTGGTCTCAAACTGCTCATCAACAATGGTTATCTTGGCTAGAAATATCATGGAGCTAAAGAAGGAAGTTTTGTTCTCGGAGAGAAAAAGGAAAACAAAACAACAAAAATAGCTCACAGAAATATAATCTAAATATGAACACCTTTCTCATATATTCTCCTCATCTTTCTCAGTATAAATAACCTAGAAATTGAGCTTTATGGAAGTTAGTAAAACTTAGATCGTAAATATGGAAGAAGAAACACGAAGACTAAAAAGCAGGGCTACTTGGATAAAAATGGGAGATGTCAAAACTAAATTTTTCCATAGCTATGAAAATAATAGGAGGAACATAAATACCATATGGGAGCTTGAGGTAGAATATGGAAAAATAGTCTCTTCCACTAAGGATTTAGAAATTGCAGCATCATCCTACTTTTCATCTCTCTTCAAAGATCTAGGGTCCTCAAACATTAGATCATAGCTGAAATTAATCAAACATTATCCATGCTTCTTCACTCAAGAGGAATTGAATATGATCGGTATCCCGGTGTCCCTAGAGGAAATTGAAGGAGTTGTGAAAAAATTCTCTAAAGAAAAAATTCCAGGATAGGATAAATGGATAATGGAACTATTCCTCATGTTTTTTGATATCATAGGATCAATTTTCTGCATGATGGTAGAGGAATATAGAAGATCAGGGAAAGTGTCAGTAGACATCAATGATACCTACATAGCCTTGATTCCAAAATTCTCAAAGCCCAAGAATTTTTTGGACTTCAAGCCCATTTCCATATGCAACCTAGTATATAAAATAATCCCCAAGATAATCTCAAACAAGATGAAGAGGATGATAAAAGAAAAATTTCCACTAAATCAATTCGGTTTCCTTGCTGATAGGCAGATTCATGATGCCATTTCCATTTCCCAAGAGGCCATCCATTCTATTAAGTCCAAAAACATGAAAGCTCTTGTACTTAAAATGGGTCTTCATAAAGATTTGATAAATTCAATTGGACTTTCCTCATACTTTTTCTCCTTCAAATTGAGTTGAGCTTGGAGGTTACAAATGTTGGGAAAAATACTGAGAGGGGGGGTGAATCAGTATTTACAGCATATTTAAAACTTTTTACTTTTTCACTCTCTAAAATCCATACGCTACTTTCCTTTAGTAAACTCGCGTATATACATGGATATCCTTCATACAACTCGCGTATTAGCAGAGATCTAAATATGCAGATATTTATTAGCTTAGTTCTTTGCACTATTCAATCATCTGATGTTAAGTTAACAGTAAACATGTGTAGTAACAACAGAATAAACCATCACACAAAGCATCACACATGAACACCAGGATTTTTAGGTGGAAACCCAAGTCGGGAGAAAACCACCGCTGCAGTTGCTCAGCCTTTCAATATTTTATTATAGAGAAAACATCTTACAACATATGTGCTGGCGCAGACTTGACCAGCACGCAGGCACCCACCTGCGCTCGTTTACCAGCCTCTCCTGGAAGGGAGCTCCAACCCCCCGACTCGTTTACCAGCCTCTCCTGGAAGGGAGCTACGACCCCCTGATCTTGTTTACCAGCCTCACCTGGAAGGGAGCTACAACCCCCTGACTGAAGGCTACAACCCTCAGCACCTCTATGGACCACGTTTCATCAATTTTCACACTGGATCCAAAGCTTCCTTTAGGACACCACTTGCAAGCCACATTTCATCATATTTTCAAACTGGACCCTTTCCATACTTTTAAGCACAGTCAACCATGAAACAGATACATATAACTCACTGACAGATATCAGTAAACCAGCAGAACAGATCAGACATTTCTTACCACAGACTTCAACAAACCCTAGTTTGCATACGCGCTTTCCTTTCACTGATGTCGCGTATATACGCGCTTCCGTTCACATAAACTAGCGTATACCTCTGTACATATTTCATTGCGCATACACGCTTTCTCTTCAGCGAAGCCGCGTATATACGCGCTTCCTCTGCGACGAACTAGCGTATGGATCTTCAACCATTACAGAGCTGCATACTTCTTCAGATCAGATATTCAGTTCAGATTCAACCCTTTACTTCAGACAGATGTTTGCCAGATCTAATCACTCCATAAACAGATCTAGTAGATACAGATACATTTCAGATCTAGATCCCCTTCTTCATCATTTTCTTCATTGGTGCATCATAGATTCAGATCTATCATCAAGCCTTTACCCTTTCCATACAGATATACTTCACAAAGAAGTATTCATTCAAGACCAGACATCTTGCAGCCACACATATGATTTGCACAAAGAATTTCTTCTCTTTATATAGGTTTACCCTTTTTCAATACCATGAGCCCCTTTTTCAATACCATGAGCCAAA
Organism: Pinus albicaulis; assembly: GCA_034641835.2. NCBI lineage: Eukaryota > Viridiplantae > Streptophyta > Pinopsida > Pinales > Pinaceae > Pinus > Pinus albicaulis. The sequence continues at coordinate 807,348,974 of CM076583.1, read as the reverse complement.
ACTACATTACATCCGATGGTATTCCCGATTGGTCATTTTAGGACGAACTGCTGCCCACAAATAGTCAATACCATAGGAAAGCCACTCCCCGGTTTTGCACTTTTGTTTTTGCCCATACTGTGACTTGGAACGTTGTTTTCCCGTGCATACGCGACTTCTCCTAGGCAAATCCGCGTATGCCTTGAGACATACTCTTTTTATCATAGATCTAGCACAAACTGAATTTCTTTCTTCATTCCCTTCTGTACTCACTGTAGATACATCATATTTACTTCATTTACCAAGTCCATCAGATCATGACAAACTTCATCAGGTGGTTTGCCATCAAGGAAAACACATGTCAACTGTCTCATGTCTTCATCTTCATTCAGTGGGTTGCCATCAAGGACAACATTCTGCATCATATTGCCAACAATCTCCCCCTTTGTACTTGATGGCAACCACGATGGTGTTTGGTTACCACAACAGATAGGTACAATAAGAATACCATGACACCATGTTACTCTCCCCATTCTTTGACACCATTCAAACACCATGTCACTCTCCCCCTTTGACATCAAGGGCAAAGGGCAGATCAAAACCAACACACTCTCCCCCTTTGTTCTCCTCATGTAGAAGAAGCGTTCTGCAGATCTGATGTATACTGAAGTGACCAAGCTCCCCCTGAGTTCATGCTGAATCTTCAAACATATTTTTCAATGAAGTACATGACTCTATGAAATTCCTATCACCAAGGACTCATACTTACATCAAATATCCAACCAAGTGGATTTACATATAAGACTCAAGTACCCAACCAAGTGGGTTTACACAATTCAACTCAGCTACCCAACCAAGTGGGTTTACAAAATTTGACTCAGCGACCCAACCAAGTGGGTTTACAATTTTGACAAGTCCTTACATGACTGAATATTACAATTTTACATCATGGGTCTCAACCAGAACTTTTCATCAAAATACAAATATGACCTTTATGACCAACACCAGAAAGTCCTCAAGAAAGAGAACATATTTCAGAACCATCATGATGCCAACAATGCATTATACTCAGCAAAGCTAATGCTCCCCCTGAATCTGTGCATCCAAGCAACCTTTCCATATGACTAAGGCTCCCCCTTAGTTTGTGCATCCTGAACACTTTCACCAACAAATCATCAAGGCATTTTTATCAAAACATGAGAACTGGAACACCACCAGAGATACCAAACGGTACCAGAGATACCAAACACCACTGCAGCTGTGCTGAAGAAAGCTGAACCAAACTAAAATTTGTTAGCAATCAGACATACGCGGTTTTCTATGCATGAACTCGCGTATATACGCGACTGTTTTTCATGAAACCCGCGTATCCAATACCATCTTCTGCATGTAAGTAAATTTGTTCTTCTGACAGACAAAGACAACTCCAGCTTCAGTTTGTGAAATTCAAATGCTTCCCTGGAACATGTGAGGGCAGACAGATAGGACAATGGAATGTTTCCCTGGAATACAAATAGATAGAACAGTGTAGTTGTGTCTTCTAGTGTCATCTAACGGTTGTAGCATGAGCACATGAGTAACCAAGCCTTCAGATTCTTTGCAGCATCAATACATTCTTACCAAGAGAAATTATCATACCAGAACACCATCTTCAAATATGTGTCAAGCATCCATGTGGTCCAATATCACCATGATCTTTAAGATTTATCATGAAGTAACATATGTAGGGAAAAGATCTCAACCATAGTAACAAACTCTGCATGATCTGTTCTTGTTTCTGAATCAAACGACTTCCAATTCATCCACGTGTGAGCACACAAGATACTTTTCAGCAACCAAATCTCAAAATCTCATCATAATAAACCATGTATCAAGCCATCATTATTTAGAACTGAGAAAATAAGTTGATACAGAGTCAATAATACAGTTATTAACAATCAGACTGATGCTCCCCTTGAACCTCTGCTCTAGATCTTCAACTATCATATAATTTCTCTTATCATCAATGCATACGTGACTGTGTCTGCTGGAACTTGCGTGTATACGCGACTTTTGTTAATCGAACCCGCGTATGGAAAGTGAAGCATAGAAATTTTTCACATTCCTTCATCTCCCCCTGAACTTGTACTTCCTGTACCTGTCTTCTTCATATCAGATGCTCTGTCAGAAATACATATAACCAAAATAATCAAATCAACCATGAGAGACATCATACATTGCTCCCCCTGTGATGATACATTACTAAATCTCATAATGTATCCCACATCATTCCTGCAGTCAATCAGAGAAGTAAGCTTTAGAAGCGGATGACTGCAGTAGGGTCAGAACTCCCTACGTTTCTGATTGGTCTTCCTTCTTTTTCCAAATTTGCTTGAATTTCCTAACAGTGTGCGTAAAATTGTCCACTTTCTCAGATCTGTTCAACCTGCATTCCTCTTCTACATGTCCATACTTGTTACAAGAATAAAATCTCATATGTCCAGAGAAATAATCATAAGAATCATAATGAGTATTTCTAATCTTCCTCCTTTTACAATCAGTTGCTTTATGTCCATACTTGTTACATGGAAAACAATATCCCTTGAAGAAACCAGAGTACCTTTCTATGGAGGAACTATTTGTTTGTGGCTGAATTGTTCTGCTTCTGCAATTTGCTGCAACATGCCCACAATTATGACATTTAAAACATTCAACGTTCTTGAATGAATTCCTTTGAGAATTCATGATTGTTGGTTGATCTTTTGTCTCTTTCAACACTTCAGGTTTAGTATTGACATCCTCTAAATTTTTAGCACTTCCTTGTGAGCTAGATTCTCCTTTAACAGTTTCATGGAAACCAAGACCAAGTTTGATAGCAGGAGACCTTTGATTACTCAAAATATTGTCCAAAATATTAGTACTATCTTGAAACCTCAAAAGTTTAACCTTTTCTTCTAATTTACCTTTGAGAATGTTTACCTCAACCTCCAAGGTTTGACATTGCTTTGTCATGCTTTCTTCTTTCCTTCTTCCATCTTCTACTTGATCCTTCAGATTTAGAATCTCTTCTTTCAACCAATTTTCGTTTTCTTCACATGTTTTTTGCAGCTCTTCATTCTTCTTATTTGATTTTTCCAGATCTTCTTTGAGAGAGATGATTTCTGCTTCAAGGCCTTCCTTTTCAAATGGTTGTAGAGGTTCCTCATTCTTCTTACTTGATGCTTCAAGATCTGCTTGCAGAGAGATGATTGCAGCTTCAAGTCCTTCATTCTTCTTGCTTGATTTTTCGAGATCTGCATTTAGATCGTTGATTTATGCTTCTAGTTCTTTAATTCGATTGGATGCATAAGTATGAAACCTTTGATACTTGTCCACCTGTCCATTCAACATTTCTATTTGTTCTTTCATTTGAGAGATCATCTCTTTGTAGATAGAATCTTTCTTATCAATTTTCTTTTGTTGTTCTTCAACTTTGATCTTGATAGCTTCTTCTAGATCCACAACTTTACTTTCACTATCTTCACTATTGTTTGCACAAAGAAGAGTATTACAAGGACCCAAATCACTATCTGATTCATCTTCTTCAATTTCTGCTATACAAGTTTTCTGAGATATCTTCTTGTTTCGAGTAGCCTTCTTCTTTTGATTCTTTGCCATGAGTACTTTCAGATCATGGTCAGAATCTTCTTCATCTTCACTGGACACTTCATCATCATCTTCATTTGCATAATAACTCTTCCTCTTTTCAAATTGTTTCCTTTTACCATGTTTTTCTCTATAAGGACATTTAGCAGCATAGTGACCAACTTTTCCACACTCAAAACATTTGAAGGGAAGCTTACCTTTGAATCTTCCAGTACCTAGTTGGAGTTTTCTCACGAAATTTGCTTCTTCTTCTTTGGATATATAGCTGGATTATTTGACAACTTCCTTTTCTTTTTCTCTTGCAGATACCTTAAACGCAACTTCTCAGATTTGAGACGGACCTCCTTGTCTCATTTCAAAAGCAGTCAGAATACCATGTAATTGAACAATAGTAAGAGTTTGCAGATCTTGCCTTTCTTCAATAGCTGAAACTTTAGAGTCAAATTTTGAAGTCAAAGATATTAAGAATTTTTCCACCAGAGTAGTATCGGTTATGGTTTCACCCAAATTTCTCATCTGATTTACAATATCATCTAGAAGAAGAAAGAAACTTGCAACACTTTCATCACTATGCATCTTCAAATTTTCATATTCAATTCTAAGAGTTTGGAGTTTTGCACTTTTTACCTTTGTGTCTCCTTCATAGCTTAGAATGATTTTGTCCCATATTTCTTTTGCTGAATGTAGCTGCATCACTTTAGCAAATTCCGATTCAGACATGCTTCCTAACAAGACATTCACTGCTTTGGCATTGATTTCATACTTCTTCCTTTCTGCTGCATCAGTAGGAATACTTGTTGGGTATTGATAACCTTCTTCCACAATTGCCCATACATCTGCTCCAAGACTTTGCAGATATGCTTTTTTTCGTACCTTCCAGAATATCAGATTGCTTCCATTGAATAGAGGTGGCTTTATAGACATTACTCCTTCTTGACTTCCCATTGCGACGGATCTCCTTCAAGCAATCAAGCTTCTGCAGAAGGACCTCCTCTGATACCAATTGTTGGGAAAAATACTGAGAGGGGGGCTGAATCAGTATTTACAGCATATTTAAAACTTTTTACTTTTTCACTCTCTAAAATCCATACGCTACTTTCCTTTAGTAAACTCGCGTATATACGCGGATATCCTTCATACAACTCGCGTATTAGCAAAGATCTAAATATGCAGATATTTATTAGCTTAGTTCTTTGCACTATTCAATCATCTGATGTTAAGTTAACAGTAAACATGTGTAGTAACAATAGAATAAACCATCACACAAAGCATCACACATGAACACCAGGATTTTTAGGTGGAAACCCAAGTCGGGAGAAAACCACCGCTGCAGTTGCTCAGCCTTCAATATTTATTATAGAGAAAACATCTTACAACATATGTGCTGGCGCAGACTTGACCAGCACGCAGGCACCCACCTGCGCTCGTTTACCAGCCTCTCCTGGAAGGGAGCTACGACCCCCTGATCTCGTTTACCAGCCTCACCTGGAAGGGAGCTACAACCCCCTGACTGAAGGCTACAACCCTCAGCACCTCTATGGACCACATTTCATCAATTTTCACACTGGATCCAAAGCTTCCTTTAGGACACAACTTGCAGGCCACATTTCATCATATTTTCAGACTAGACCCACTCCATACTTTTAAGCACAGTCAACCATGAAACAGATACATATAACTCACTGACAGATATCAGTAAACCAGCAGAACAGATCAAACATTTCTTACCACAGACTTCAGCAAACCCTAGTTTGCATACGCGCTTTCCTTTCACTGATGTCGCGTATATACGCGCTTCCGTTCACATAAACCAACGTATACTTCTGTACATATTACAGATCCAATTTCATTGCGCATACGCGCTTTCTCTTCAGCGAAGCCGCGTATATACGCGATTCCTCTGCGACGGACTAGCATATGGATCTTCAACCATTACAGAGCTGCATACTTCTTCAGATCAGATATTCAGTTCAGATTCAACCCTTTACTTCAGACAAATGTTCGCCAGATCTAATCACTCCATAAATAGATCTAGTAGATACAGATACATTTCAGATCTAGATCCCCTTCTTCATCATTTTTTTCATTGGTGCATCATAGATTCAGATCTATCATCAAGCCTTTACCCTTTCCATACAGATATACTTCATAGAGAAGTATTCATTCAAGACCAGACATCTTGCACCCACACATATGATTTGCACAAATAATTTCTTATCTTTATATAGGTTTACCATTTTTCAATACCATGAGCCCCTTTTTCAATACCATGAGCCAAAACTACATTACATCCGATGGTATTCCTAGACGGGGTCATTTAGACGAATCATTACCCAATACAATGGGTCAATACCATGGTGGTTACCCCTGGTTTTGCACTTTTTGAGCGCTTTTTTCCCATACGCGACTTGGAACGTTGTTTCCCGCGTGCATACGCGACTTCTCCTAGGTAAATCCGCGTATGCCTTGAGACATACTCTTTTTATCATAGATCTAGCACAAACTGAATTTATTTCTTCATTCCCTTCTGTACTCACTGTAGATACATCAGATTTACTTCATTTACCAAGTCCATCAGATCAAGACAAACTTCATCAGGTGGTTTGCCATCAAGGACAACACATGTCAATTGTCTCATGTCTTCATCTTCATTCAGTGGGTTGCCATCAAGGACAACATTCTGCATCATATTGCCAACAACAAATTGGAGCATGGGTTGTGTATCCTTAGCCAAATTCTCCATCCTTATCAATGGTTTTCCTTCCAAAAAATTCATCGACTCTCGGGGTCTTAGGAAGGGATTCCACTTGTCTCTGTTGTTGTTTTCAATTGTGATGGAAGGTCTAAGTCGCCTTCTACTAAAAGAAAAATAGGATGGAAATATAAAGGGACTTAAAATTTCCAAAAAAAAATTCATTACTCATATTCTCTTTGTGGACAATGTACTTCTTCTGGGTTTAGTAATCATAATTGAATGGCATGCATTCCACAGAATAATAAACCTCTTTTGCAATGCCACTAGAATGGAGATCAATCTTAATTAATCTTCCTTTCATTAATCGATAGTCAACCCAAACACACTTTTGGAGATTCATTATATCTTTCCGTTGCAGATTTAGACCTCACTCGAAAATGGTATCAAGTATCTCAACTTATTTCTCAAACCAAAGAACTATGATAAAGAGGACTAGAAGTGGATGATAAGAAAAGTGTAGCATAAAACTGGTTTATGGTGTAACAATTGGATGTCACTTGGGGGAAAAATGATCATGATGAAACTCGTTCTGGAAAACATTGCAGTCTACTGGTTGTCCCTAGCTAAAATCCCCTCTGCTATCCTCAATACCATAAGATGGATGATATTCAATTTCCCATGGACTGGAAAAAATAGTAAAGAAGGAGTACAACTTGAAAACCGATACCCTCTATCTATTCCAAAAAGTCTAGGAGGCTGGGGATTTAAAAAATCTGATCTGGTTTTTCAAAGATTTATCCTTAAAAAATATTTGGAGAAGTCTATTTGGAGAGGGACTTTGGACTCAAATTATCAAGGAAAAATATTTAAGAATACCAACGGTGGTGGAATGGATTATAGTACATGACTTTAAACCTTCCAAAATAGGCTCCATAGTATGGAAAGCGCTCATGGTCACTTTCCCCTTTCTCTACAAATGGCTAGTTTGAAAAGTGGGAGATGGAAAGCAAGTCATCCTTGGAAAGCACCCATTTATAGGTGGTGGATATTTCTACAAGTTTTCCATTGAATTAAGACAATGGTTATATTCCAAAGGACTATACTACCTGTACAACATAAGGTAAGAATCCCCATCTCAGCCTTCCAAAAAATATTGGTTGTCCTCAATTGGGCTTGGTCTACCTGGAACAACACTTTCAACCACGATATTTAAGAGCATATCTGGGAACAACATGTGGAAAGTATTACTGTGTGTCCTGTCTTAGCATTGTGGATCTAGGTAATTGTTTCTCACATGAAAATATGATATATTTCCTTCTAAATTAAAACTGAGTTTTCCCTGTACTGGGTCAATATAACTTCATCTAGCCTATGCCTGGTTTTGTGTTCTTCCTATTTTTCTACTATATTTTTCTTGATTAAAATTATTTTAGTCAAATTGGAAATAGGTCCACACCCAGCATTTTGGGACAAGTTACAACTTACTCCCACTCAATTTTGGTTTCTTTCTTCATCCTTCATCCACTCAGTTTATTGTTTCTTGTTGCTGGCTCTAGATCTGCTACCTGATAACCAAGTCCTATGGTCATGTAAGAACTGTTGTTTCCTCTTTCTAATTTCTGGATCTTTTTTTCATGCTTCGTTATATCCGCTTCATATTTTATTCCTCTTATGTTGGAAAAGTATGTTTTTAAATACCCTTGATCTCCCTATGGTCAATTGAGTAACTTATAAGTTCCTTGTTCTCCCTCATTTGAGAGACTTTGTTCCATGATCTCCCTAATTTAAATTGAGTAACCTAAGTTTCTTAATTTCACTGTAGTCAAAGGAGTAATTATGATATTCAGGAAGGTTGTTGTTTGACTAACAACCTTTTTCTTCATTTCAGGGCATAATTTATTTAATAACTATGATACCCATAACTTATTCAATACAACACTCTGCAAAATATGGTTAAAAAATGGAAATCATTGCTTAAAATTTAGGAAATATTGAAGACATAGGCAAGCATGGATTATGTTGTATATTTCACCATTGTGGCAGTGTTGAATCTTTGGTTAAACTGAGAGGGGGGGGGGGGGGGTGAATCAGTTTAACAGAAGCTTTGGATTTTTAAATTTTCATCAAACTTATTTACAGCTTAATATGTGAACAATCTTACAATGTAGTAGCAAGTATTAAATTAATGTGACATCAACCTTATTGTGAGAGAAGCAAGAAAATAAACAGATTGAGTGGATCATATCAACATGTAAGCAATACATATAGAGACAACAGATGTAAGTGGAAACCCATAAAGGGAGAAAACCACATTTTATTATTGTTGTGATGCAAAGGCAAGCTCCAACTCCCTCTCACCAATGTTTTTCTGTAGGCACCAACCTACAGGAGGCTCCAACCTCAGTCAGCTACAACTGATAGCTATCAAGATTCAACTTGATAGGGAAGCTCCAACTTCCTCAATTTATCTAAATAAATGTTTTCTAATTTACCTCAGATATCAGCTCTGTTCTGTAGCATCTCTTTCTGCTCCTCTCTTCCTTATCTTCTCTGCCTCAATATTCTATACTCTGCATTCTCTATCCTTACTCTATGCATATCAAGATGATATTATTTATAGAGATTTTATTATGACTGTCTGTATTCCTCATGGAATTTGAAATGAATAGCCATACCCCTTAGTTGCCTTCTCATTTATTTTCCAGCTCATTCAAAAATATACCTATAGGTACCAATTTAACATTATAGTGGGATATTTGTTCTCTTCCAGAGACTTTACAATGCATCAAAACAATGTAACTAAATTAATTACAACCTTTACATTCACATTTTCAGTTACACACTTCAATTTCACTCAACTCCTTTTCTGGATTTTGGCTTTACTTGATTTGTCTTTTATGCTGCTGTTGAGTGACTGTTCTATATACTTTGGTTCACCTCTGAGTCTATTCATACGTTCACTGTACTTGTGTGCACAAACTACATATAAAACTTCTTTTCTGGTTTTATTCTCAAATACATATGAATCTAGGCGATTTTTGTTCATTACCAATCTCTGTTCTCAGGCTACTTGCTTACATTCTCTGATCTGGGCAGTTTTGATATTCTGTTTATTGAACTAGAAATTTAGTTATGTGGAAGCTTCATTTTTCATGGTTATGAAACCCTCGGTAACCATATAATCCAATACTCATAAAATTCTATTCGAGCCCCGCATTTCAACCCTGTTTTAAATACGCATTCATATGAGACTTCAATACTCCGCTTCATAACCCAGAAATATTCTATGCTCAAGGTCTATCTTTTGCATCTACAATATAACTCATATGTGAGGTTCGACTTTATCATAACAATATATATATATATATATATATATATATATATATATATATATATATATATATATATATACTTTGAAATGTGTTACTCCTTCAATAAAACTTCCCCAAACTTTCCATGCACCCATATAGTCGGGCCCACACATTTATATTCTAATTATTTAATAGACAACAATCAAACGTTGGCCCATACCTTGTTTGTCACTTTGCAACTTTATTCATCATCCAAAGGTGGATATTTCATTGCTCTTTCAACCTCTGATCCTATGGAAATCGCGCGGTTAACTTGCACGAGGGTCAATATTCAATAGTTGCACGATGGACTGGGCCCTGACGCTTAAACGACCCTTCTCATCTAACGGCTATGGGTTTATCGCGTCTGCTTTGGCAATCCGATGGTAGTCGCACAGTCACGCAGTCTAGAGATTATTACTCCAACATCACACGATGATCTGGCCCAGTCCTCAAATCACCTACATCATCTGACGGCAGAGAATTCGTCGCACCGACTGCCTTGATCTGACGGATATAACACATATCACGTTGCTTTTCCTCCCGGGCTTTAACACACGATACGAATGGTTTTCGAAAACCACTTTTTTCCATGTGTCAGCCGATGGCATTGATCACTTTCCATTTGGGAATACCTCTTATTGTACAAAGGTGGTGCGATAAAAACCATCGGGTGTTCCAAACCCACTGTCACTGTTCCTTCACGGTTCCAGTTTGCACATGGTTCTGTCCTGCGTATTATCAAAAAATCATTTATTTGATTTATAACTTCTTGTTTCGGTTCTTCTCCCTTTGATATATAGCTCCACCATTTCTTCTGTTTCCTTCATCGCTCTGCCACTGAATCGTCATTCAACCTTTACTATGGCTAGTTCTTTTGGCACACATTTCTCTCCCAAATCAAAGTGCCATTTCCTTCAGGCTTTCATCTGGAGCTCAATATTGACTAAAAAATTGATATTTCTCATTCACTCTACGCGATATAATTTGTATCAGTAACAAATGAATTCCAAAGGCACACTCTTCTACATGCAGGGTTACGCTGAAGCTACATAAGCCAAATATAGCTCAGGGAACAGATTCCTTCTTCACACCGAGATTAACACTCCAGACCTCTTCGTAGCATAATGGTTCAGAGCCTGAAGGGAATCGAGCCTTCCTTCCATGGATACTATAGGAGTTCGATCCACTGCAGAATTCATCCTATATTTACATATAAAACCAGGCAGACACTTACTGCTTGTTGAGAGTTGATCCCTTCAGTGATCAATTCCTCCAATCAACAATTCAATTCAAATTATACACCGCATCATCACCGAGCCCTATTTAGAGTTCTATCACAAATTTATGGAAGCAAACCATATTCGCACAGGGTTTAACACACACTGGTTCTCAAAACTTCCTTTAGCCAGGTCTTCGACTCCACAGCCTTCTTCCTTGCATCATGCAGCCTATGCAGGTCCCTTTATAGGTACCTTGCAGGTCTCCTCTATTGTTCTATGCAGCCTATGCAGTTCTATACTTCTGTTCCCTGTCTGTCTCTATCTTTGTCTCTAATGTTGTCCTTTGCCACTGTTGCTGTCCTGCTGCGACAACATTTCCAACAGTCTCCCCCTTTGGCATTGATGGCAATACACTTCCCTTGTTTGCCTTTTAGGACCCTTCCTCTTGCTCCTTGCTCTTCTCCCCCTTTGAAATCAATGGAAAGGGGTTGCTCATTTTTAAATGAGCTTTTAACTCTCGCCTATGATCTGTCTGATGGTTTTGTTGCTAGCTGATCTCCCCTTGGAATGATGTTTTCGTTTCTGTTCTCCCTCTGGACTGAATCTTCCTTTTTCTTTTAGAGATTTGTATCTAGAGACACTACCCCTAGTTTATTTCTCAGATATTCAAATGGCTCTCTAGCAAGAGGTTTTGTGAATATATCTCTTGTTTGTTCTTTTGTGGGCACATATTCCAACCTTATTACCTTCTGTGCTACTTTCTCTCTTAGAAAATGGTACTTGATTAGGATGTGTTTAGTTTTTGAATGAAGTACATGATTTTTTGACATACTTATAGCACTTGTATTAACACATTTGATAGAGATGGGTTCATCAATGCATACCTTCATATCTTGGAGGGTTTGCTTCATCCACATGACTTGTGTACAACATGCTGCTGATGCTATGTATTCTGCTTCTGCTTTAGATAGAGAAATAGATGTTTTTTTCTTGCTTAGCCATGCCACCAGACTTTCTCCTAGATAGAATGCACCTCCACTTGTGCTTTTCCTGTCATCCACACAACTGGCCCAATCTGCATCTGTGTATGCTGTCAAAGTGAAGCTTTTGCCTTTTGGATACCAAAGCCCATACTGTGCAGTTCCTTGTAGATATCTGAATATTCTTTTGACTGCAATAAGGTGATTTTGTTTAGGTGCTGCTTGATATCTAGCCACTAGCCCTACTGCTAGCATGATGTCTGGTCTTGATGCTGTCAGATAGAGAAGCCTTCCTATCATGGATTTGTAGAGTTTTTTATCTATATCAATAGATCCATCATCAACACACAGCTTGCATCCCATGATCATGGGAGTTGACACAGGTTTGCAGTCCTCCATTTTGAACTTTTTCAACATTTCTTTTAAGTATTTTTCCTGTGAGATGAATATACCTGTGTTATTTTGCTGAATTTGAAGTCCTAATAGTAGAAACTAAGCTCTCCAATCATGGACATCTAAAACTCTGATTTCATCTCCTCAACAAACCCTTTTGCTAGTTCATCTCTGTTGCTTCCAAACATAATGTCATCAACATATACTACAACAATCAGGAGTTCATTTTCATGGGCTTTTATGTATAGATTGATGTCTACTCCACCTCTCTTAAAGCCTTGTTTTTGAAAATACTTATCTAGTCTTGAGTACCAAGCACGAGGAGCCTGTTTCAGTCCATATAGAGCCTTCTTTAGTCTACATACATAGTCTTCTTTGTCTATTAATGAGAAGCCTTTTGGTTGTTCCATGTAGACTTCTTCTTCTAGGTCTCCATTCAGAAATGTAGATTTCACATCCATTTGAAATACCTTGAAGTCTTGGTAGCATGCAAAGGCCAGAAACATTCTGATAGCTTCCATTCTGGCTATAAGGGAAAATGTTTCTTAGTAATCAAGTCCTTTGATTTGTGAATATCCTTTGCAAACAAGTCTTTCTTTATTCCTGATTACCTGTCCTTGCTCATTTAGTTTATTTTTGAATACCCATTTTGAGCCTATGAAATTTTTCTCAGTGGGTATAGGGACTAATTCCTAGCTATTTTTCTTCTCAATTTGGTCCAATTCTTCATTCATAACATTCACCCAATACTTGTCCTTGTTGGCTTCTTCAAACTTCATTGGCTCTAGTTGTGATAACATGGCTATGTATACCTCTTCTATCTATTTAGTTAGTTGCCTTATTTTCTGGACCACTTTTCTCTTGTCTCCTATGATCTGATCTTCAAGATGGTTCTTCTTAGTGTATCTAGAAGGGGCTTTAGAGCTCAATTCAGCATCTTCTGTTTTCTTGCTTGTTTCATCATCATCTTGGTCTTCTTCTTCATGGTTGTCTGATGGACTGCTGCAATCTGTATCTTTTGTATTGTTTGGAAGTTCTTCATCAAATCTCACATCAATTCTTTCTACTATTTTTCGAAGAGTCTTGTTGTAACACCTGTACCTTTTACTTTTGGAAGCATATCCTAGAAATATCCCTTCTTCTGCTCTTGCATCAAATTTCCCAAGATTTTCATCATTATTCTTTATGTAACACTTGCTTCCAAAGATTCTAAAATGTTTGATTGAAGCTGATTTCCCATGCCATAGTTCATAGGGAGTCTTGTCACTGCTTGGCCTTAAGTGATCTTTGTTAAGGATATGCACGGTTGTGTGTACTGCTTCTGCCACGAAGGTTTGAGGAATATTACTCTCTTGCATCATGGCTCTGGAAATTTGCTGTACAGATCTGTTTTGTCTCTCTGCTACTCCATTCTGCTGAGGTGTCCCTATAATAGTAAATTGTTGCTTTATCCCATGTTAATTACATAGGTCAGCAAAGTCATAATCTGTGAATTCACCTCCTCTATCTGATCTGATGCATTTTAGTTTGCATCCTGTTTGACTCCTCAAGTTTAACCATGACTCCTCAAGTTTGCTGAGATGACATGTTTCATCTTCCTCTTTCACAACGTAAACATTACTCTCTGTTCGAACTCCTTTGAGCAAAGTCTTACCTGTGGTGCTTGATATGACTTCACAATCTTGTGTTCTAAAGAGAACTTCACAGCCTTTATCACACATTTGACTGACACTCAACAAATTTGCTTTCATCCCATCTCCAAATAGTACAGCTTGGGCCTTTCCTCTGCCATTTTCTAGGTTGACTAAGCCTTTTCCTTTTATTTTTCCTGATTTATCATTGCCAAAAGTAACATTGCCAAATTTAATTTCATCAAGAGTTATAAAATTACTTCTATCTCCAGTCATGTGTTTTGAGCAGCCACTGTCCAAATACCACTGGCTTTTCAGGTCTTGAGTAGTTAGAGCCAAGTCACATTTATTCACCTTCTTTATCCACTAGAAGCATCCTTTTGTTTGGTATCTTTTGTGAGATGATGAATCACATCCTCTCAGAGGATATTTAGAAGGCATATGTCCAATTTTGTTGCATACACAACATTTGATCATAATTTTTGCAGAATTGTGAATATGGGCAAAATTTCTTTGATTTATAAACCTCCTTGAGGTATTGATCATCAATCTTTGTCCATATTTTCTACACTCAATTATTTTATGGCCAAATTACTTACAATAAAAACAATAACCATAGAAACTATTTGCATACCTGATGTTAGGTTGTCTTCTCCATTTGTTTGTTTGAGATAGTCTCTTCACTATTTGCATCTTTTGCTGGTTTGAATTACTCCTTGCATGACAGTATGCAGCAATGTGTCTTGGCTTGTGATAGACATAACAGGTGGCATTTTTCATTGGAGGGAAGAGTCTTCTTTGATGGCTTCCAAATTTGACATAATCTGAAGTATATGATTCTTTTTCTATTGTCTGAGTGTTTCTTTCATTCTTTTTTACTAGAGGTTTCTTCTGGGTTCTGTCTCCCTCCCTACATGTTTCTTCTTTTGTAGGAATTATTTGAGCTGCTTCATCAAACTTCTTTGCTTTTACAAAAATAATATCTTTGTTTTCTTTTTCTTTGCTTTTACTTGACTCTCCTTCATATCTTATTCCAGTTTTTATCATAGATATCTTTGAGCATCCAGAATCTCATTCAACTTACTAGAGCTTGTTCTTTGAGAAGAATTTATAGCCACTTTCCTTTGAGAATTTTATAATTCCTTCCTGAGACATACTACTTCTTCTTCCAACTTCTCTTGTTCCTGAGTTTTCTCCTTGATTTTCTTAAGTAACATGTCTTCTATCTTCTTGGCTTCTTCAAGCTCTATCTTTAGTTGCATGAGGATTTCTGAATTTTGTTCTTCTCGTACATACTTGAGGAGAATGTCCTTTTGTTTTCTGCACTTCAGTTTGAGTCTATCAATATCCTCAAGGGCACTTCTTAGCTCCCCCTCAAGGTTGACTTCAGCTTCTTCTTCTTCTTCTTCTAGCAGGAGTCCTTCAAGTTCTTCTATGGCCATCAATAAAAATTCATAGGTTCCTTCTTCACTTAAGGGTTCATCAGAGTCTTCGGATGTACTGCTGTCTTGTTGAGCATAGAAGGATTTTCTACTAAATATATTTCCTTTCTACCAGTTCTTTGATGAATTTTTCCCTAATTCTTAAGCCTAATTCTTTACTTTTTTCTGGGGACACTTAGCAGCATAGTGTCCAACTTTTCCATAGTTAAAGCATTTGAAAGGAAGTTTGCCTTTGTATGTACCTGAGCCTCTATCCAGCTTCTTGACAAATTTAGCCTCTTATTCATCTAAGCAAGAGCATATGTTTTCCTTTTCTTCTTTCTTCTTTTCTGTTTTAAAGGCTGCCTCCCTCGTACTTGGCTTCTTCTGTGGGAGTCTCATCTCATATGCTGTTAGATTTCCTAGTAGCTGGTTCATGGTCAAGGTTTCCCAATTAGCTGTTTCTTCTATTGCAGACACCTTGGGGTTAAAACTGGGTGGAAGAGATCTTAGAATCTTTTGTACAATTACAACTTCTTTTATGGTTTCACCTAGAGCCTTCAAGTTATTTACTATTTCTTCAACCCTTAGAAAAAGCTAGCAATTTCTTCATCATCATTCATTTTTAAGTCCTCAAACTGGGCTCTATAGACTTGAATTTTTGCAGTCTTTACCTTCTTGTCTCCCTCATGGATGTTCTCTAGAGTATCCCACATCTCTTTGGTAGTGTCTTTCTGCATTACTTTGATAAACTCTGCTTCACACAATCCATTTAAGATGGCATTCATGGCTTTTTCGTTACTTATAAAATCTTGTTTGGTTTCTTTCTCTGAGTCAGTTGCCTTTGGGGCATATCCTAATTCCACAGCAGCCCAAACTTCTATTCCTATAGACATTATGTATGTCCTCATTCCGATTTTCCAGAAGGCATAATTTGCACCAGTGAAAAAAGGGGCTTTATTGGTTGAGCATACTTCTTTACTAGCCATCCTGGGAACCTAAGATCTCCTTTTAGTTGTTAAAATGGTACAAAGGAACCGCTCTGATACCAATTGTTGAATATTTGGTTAAACTGAGAGGGGGAGGGGGGGGGGGGGGTGAATCAGTTTAACACAAGCTTTGGATTTTTAAATTTTCATCAAACTTATTTACAGCTTAATATGTGAACAATCTTACAATGTAGCAGCAAGTATTAAATTAATGTGACATCAACCTTATTGTGAGAGCAGTGTTAGACTCCGTCTTGCCAGTCTGTTGTCAGAGTCAAATTATCAAAATTCATTTCTCGTTATGTACATTCCGGTTTGTTCTCAAGGTGCTTCATAATACCTGCAGGCCAGAGGGAGATTTCCAATAAGCTTCATTTCAAGATTTTCATCATGTTCGAGGATATTTCTTTTGCAAAACTTTGTTTTGAAAAGGAAATTTTCAAATTTTAATGTTTGTAATAAATCTATATTTTAGAGTCTCCTGCCTTGAAATATTTCAGAAGCAGCCTTGGTTATCCTTCGCTAAGCCAGATGTCGGATCCCTGCAAAAGTCAACAAAGTTATCAGTGCAAAAACTCAGAAAAGCCAAAGGAGAAGCATTGTATTAAATGACCAAATGTCAGAGTACAGAAACATTATGAAAGTGGGCTATCAAAACATTTGAAATCAAATCTGATTGCATGAGATATTTTCTTCATGTATTAAACATGGCAAACAAAATCATTTGCCAAAAATCCGCAATGCAGAAGTTGAGATGGAGTTCTTGAAGGCCGAAGCCGTGATTTCATAGTTGTTGACAGCGTTTGAGGTGGGCGCTACCCATACGAGTGGCGCGCTACCCACTTGGTGCGCGCTACCCACTTAAATGCTACAGCCTGTGCAAATTTACACGGGCACTACTCACTTGGTGCGCGCTACCCATTGGACAGAGGCGCTACCCATACAGTGACAGAGCCGAAATTTTTGTGTCTTTGTGTCTAATTTCATGCTAAATATTGGTAGGCTGTGGGAAATGAAACTGTACTAGTGGTTTCTGTACACCACAAGCGTTGGGGTATATCCAAATCGTTCCATCCCAGATCTGTGAAAGATCTTATAGAGACATTGGGTAACTTTGGTTTTCTGTTAAAATGGCTATGGAGACTTTTAACTCTACTATTTACCATGGAGACACCCGTTTGGGAGAGGTGAACATCTGCCCTTAGTATGATGATTCAAACTTGTTGAATGTCGTGAAGGAGGTGATTAAGATATCTCATTTGTCACCCCCAAGTGAAAGATGCCCTCCTCTAGCAGTGCTCCACACGATTACGTCTAGTCCCGTCTTTATCAAAGTGGAGTTTAACGAACAATAGCCCCAATCCGAGCAATCACCTCTAAAGCAACTGTACAACACATGCCTCAAGGAAGCAAAGACTGCTATCATACCAATCGCGGGAAAGGAGCTGCATCTAGTGGCCATGCTATCAAGAAATGGGCGTGATCAAATGCCGTGTTTTTGGGGTTATAATATATCTTTAGGAATGTACAATTCCTGTCTGGGAATGCTCAATCTAAGATGCCTAGCAATTGTCTTTGACTTGGATGAGACACTTATTGTTGCTAATACATTGCGGTCTTTTGAGGGCCGTATTGATGCCCTCCAGCGCAAGATTGGAACTGAAGTGGATCCTCAGCGTGTTTCTGGAACGACAGCAGAGTTAAAACGATACCAGGAAGATAAAGCAATTTTGAAGCAATATGCTGACAATGATCAAATCTTTGATAATGGGAAGGTCATCAAAGCTGAATCTGAAGTTGTTCGGTCCCAGTCAGACAAGACCCATCCTATTATTCGACCACTGATAATATTGCCGGATAGAAATATGATTTTGACCAGAATTAATCCTAATATTCGAGATACCAGTGTCCTTGTTAGGTTACGACCTGCTTGGGAAGAACTCAGGATCTATCTAACTTTAAAGGGACGTAAACGCTTTGAAGTTTATATTTGCACTATGTCTGAAAGGGATTACACATTAGAGATGTGGAGGCTCCTTGATAGTGAGGCTCGCTTAATCAATCCCGCAGAGCTCCTTGACCGTGTACCTTGTGTGAAGCCAGGTTTTAAAAAGTCCTTGTTGAATGTCTTTCATGATGGCTTCTGCCATCCAAGACGGCAATGGTAATTGATGATCGATTGAAGGTTTGGGAGGACAAAGATCAACCTCATGTCCATGTTGTTCCGACATTTGCACCATATTACGCTCCACAGGCAGAGACCAGTTACCCTGTTCTAGTATTGTGTGTTGCAAGGAACGTTGCTTGTAATGTACGAGGTGGTTTTTTCAAGGATTTTGATGAGGGTCTTTTGCAAAAGATGGCTGATGTATTTTATGAAGCTGATGTAAAAAGTCTTCTTCCCGCACCTGATGTCAGCAATTATTTGATTTTAGATGATGATCTCAATGTGAATAGAGATCTACCTTTGCCAGAGGGCATGGCTGATTCAGAGGTGGAAAGGAGGCTTATTCCACAAGAATCGAATGCAACTGTACAACCTGGAACACTACAAGGCACAATTGTCATCATTTTAGTTTAAAAAATATTTTTATCGAGATTAGTTTTTATTCAAATAGCAATTTTTTAATAAGTTAGAAAATAAAGGAAAAAAAAGTGGCAGTCAAAGGCAGAAAGTTTAAATTTAAATGGAGACATCTGCCACAACAGAGCGTACTGTCTATTTTGGTCTTCAGTTGCAAATCTAAAGGATCTTCAGCTACAACTGCCGCCTCTCCATTAGTTATCAACAAACAAAATTCAGCGTTGTTCCTTTTCAAAATAGATGGTTGGCTTTTCACCTCTTATTAGTTAATGAGTAAACAATCCCTTAGCTTTAGTCGATCTGTTTTCCCACAGATAGTCTTATTTATTGTATGTAAAATTTTTTGTAAAGGGGGGAGAGTTCTGAGAGGTGTGTGTAGGAGAGAACAGAGTTTCATTGTATAGTTTTTTGACAGGGATTTAATGAAAAAATACAGCTCTGACTCCTGAGATTCTTGTGGTGTGGATTTAGCATTTTGTCTTTTATTATGTTTCATATGTAGCTTGTAATGTTTTACATGTCATTTCATAATCATTTTCTGATGAATGCTTTTAAGTGAGAAAGGCAGAATCCAGTTACTACTCTGCCTTGGGAGGTATTCATTTTCTATGTTTTCTTCAGTTTGATAAGGATTCAACTATTGCCCTTGTCAACCTCGCAGTGGTCTTTCACTCCATATAATTCCAATTTGATTGTTAAACTTCATGCTTATCTTGCCTCAGGAGATAATCTGCGTTTTTCATCTAATGTCTGCTCATGCTGTCTTTGCCCCACACAGCCCAGAAACCCATCATTTATCAAAAAACCCCTTTCTTATCTGTTTACTAGCCTGAAATCAATATCAGTGTTTCATTTAGGTCATCTCAGATCCTATTGGACATCTTTCACTGAGTTAGACCCGGAGAGAGCCCTCTCTTGTCCTCGTAGGGCTAGCTACGAGGCTGAGCTTGGTTTGATGTTGCCTCGATTTTTGCCTTCTTCAGCCTGTGGCACATTCGAGCGCTAACAAGCAGCAAACAAATAAACAGATTGAGTGGATCATATCAACATGTAAGCAACACATATAGAGACAACAAATGTAAGTGGAAACCCATAAAGGGAGAAAACCACATCTTATTATTGTTGTGATGCAAAGGCAAGCTCCAACTCCCTCTCACCACTGTTTTTCTACAGGCACCAACCTACAGGAGGCTCCAACCTCAGTCAGCTACAACTGAGAGCTATCAAGCTTCAACTTGATAGGGAAGCTCCAAATTCCTCAATTTATCTAAATAAATGTTTGCTGATTTACCTCAGATATCAGCTCTGTTCTGTAGCATCTCTTTCTACTCCTCTCTTCCTTATCTTCTCTGCCTCAATATTCTATACTCTGCATTCTCTATCCTTACTCTATGCATATCAAGATGATATTATTTATAGATATTTTCTTATGACTTTCTTTATTCCTCATTGAATTTGAAATGAATAGCCATACCCCTTATTCTTCTACCTTCTCATTTCTTTTCCAACTCATTCAAAAATATACCTGTAGGTACCAATTTAACATTACAGTGGGATATTTGTTCTCTTCTAGAGACTTGCCAATACATCACAACAATGTAAATAAATTAATTACAACATTTACATTCAAATTTTCAGTTACACACTTCAATTTCACTTAGCTCCTTTTCTGGATTTTGGCTTTACTTGATTTGTCTTTTCTACTACTGTTGAGTGACTGTTCTGTATACCTTGGTTCACCTCTGAGTCTATTCATCTGTTCACTGTACTTGTGTGCACCAGCTACATATATAACTGCTTTTCTGGTTTTATTCTCAAATACATATGAATTTGGGCGATGTCTGTTCATTACCAATCTATGTTCTCGGGCTACCTGCTTACATTCTCTGATCTAGGCAGTTTTGATATTCTGTTTACTGAACTAGAAATTTAGTTACGTGGAAGCTTCATTTTTCATGGTTATGAAACCCCCGGTAACCATATAATCCGATACTCATAAAATTCTGTTCTGGCCCCGCATGTCAACCCTGTTTTAAATATGCATTCATATGTGACTTCAATACTCTACTTCATAACCCAGAAATATTCTATGCTCGAGGTCTATCTTTCGCATCTACAATATAACTCATATGTGAGGTTCGACTTTATCATAACAATATATATATATATATATATATATAATGTGTGGGCCCGACTATATGGGTGCCTGGAAAGTTTGGGGAAGATTGATTGAAGGAGTAACACATGTCAAAGTATATATATATATATATATATACTTTGACATGTGTTACTCCTTCAATCAATCTTCCCCAAACTTTCCACGCACCCATATAGTCAGGCCCACACATTATATTCTGATTATTTAATAGATAACAATCAAACGCGTTGGCCCATACCTTGTTTGTCACTTTGCAACTTTATTCATGATCCAAAGGTGGATATTTCATCGCTTTTTCAACCTCTAATCCTATGGAAATCGTGAGGTTAACTTGCACGAGGGTAAATATTCAATAGTTGTGTGATGGACTGGGCCCTAGCACTTAAATGACCCTTCTCATCTAACAACTGCGGGTTTATCGTGTCCGCTTCGGCAATCCGACGGTAGTCGCACAGTCACGCAATCTGGAGATTATAACTCCAACCTCACACGATGAGCTGGCCTGGTCCTCAAATCACCTACATCATCTGACGGCAGAGAAGTCGTCACACCGACTACCTTGATCTGACGGATATAACACATATCGCGTTGTTTTCCCTCCCAGGCTTTAATGTGCAATATAAATGGTTTTCGAAAACCACTTTTTTCCACGTGTCAGCCGATGGCATTGATCGCTTTTGATTTGGAAATACCGCTTATTGTACAAAGGCAGTGCAATAAAAACCATCGGGTGTTCCAAACCCACTGTCACTGTTCCTTCACGGTTCTGATTTGCACAAGGTTCCATCCTGCGTATTATCAAAAAATCATTTATTTGATTTATAACTTCTCATTTTGCTTCTTCTCCCTTTGATACATAGCTCCACCATTTCTTCTGTTTCCTTCATCGCTCTTCCACTGAATCGTCATTCCGCCTTTACTCTAGCTTGTTCTTTTGGCACACAGTTCTCTCCCAAATCAAAGTGCCATTTCCATCAGGCTTTCATCTGGAGCTCAATATCGACTAACAAAATTGATATTTCTCATTCACTCTACGCGATATAATTTGTATCAGTAACAAATGAATTCCAAAGGTAGACTCTTCTACATGTAGGGTTATGCTGAAGCTACATAAGCCAAATATAGCTCAGGGAACAGATTCCTTCTTCACACCGAGATTAACACTCTAGACCTCTTCGTAGCGTAATGGTTCAGAGCCTAAAGGGAATCGAGCCTTCCTTCCATGGAGACTATAGGAGTTCGATCCACTGTAGACTTCATCCTATATTTACATATAAAACTAGGTAGACACTTATTTCTTGTTGAGAGTCGATCCCTTCAGTGATTGATTCCTCCAATCAGCAATTCGATTCAAATTACACACCGCATCATCACCGAGCCCTATTCAGAGTTCTATCACAAATTTATGGAAGCCAACCATATTCGCACAGGGTTTAACACGCACTGGTTCTCAAAAATTCCTTCAGCCAAGTCTTCAACTCCACAACCTTCTTCCTTGCATCATGCAGCCTATGCAGGTCCCTCTACAGGTACCTTGCAGGTCTCCTCTATTGTTCTATGCAGCCTATGCAGTTCTGTACTTCTGTTCCCTGTCTATCTCTATCTCTGTCTCTGCTGCTGTCCTTTGCCACTATTGTTGTCCTACTGCTATCCTTTGCCATCAATGACAACATTTCCAACAGTCTCCCCCTTTGGAATTGATGGCAATACACTTCCCTTGTTTTCCTTTTAGGACCCTTCCTCCTGCTGCTTGCTCTTCTCCCCCTTTGACATCAATGGAAAGGGGTTGCTCATTTTTCAGTGTGATTTTAACTCTTGCCTATGATCTGTCTGATGGTTTTTTTGCTAGCTAATCTCCCCCTGGAATGATATTTTCATTTCTGCTCTCCCCCTGGACTGAAGCTTCCTTTTTCTTTTAGAGAGTAGTATCTAAATACACTACCCCTACTTTATTTCTCAGATATTCGAATGGCTCTCTAACAAGAGGTTTTGTGAATATATCTATTGTTTGTTCTTTTGTGGGCACATATTCCAACCTTACTACCTTTTGTGCTACTTGTTCTCTTAGAAAATGGTACTTGATTGGGATGTGTTTAGTTTTTGAATGAAGTACAGGATTTTTTGAAATACTTATAGCACTTGTATTAACACATTTGATAGAGATGGGTTCATCAATGCATACCTTCATATCTTGGAGGGTTTGCTTCATCCACATGACTTGTGTACAACATGCTGTTGATGCTATGTATTCTGCTTCTGCTATAGATAGAGAAATAGATGTTTGTTTCTTGCTTAGCCATGCCACTAGACTTTCTCCTAAATAGAATGCACCTCCACTTGTGCTTTTCTTGTCATCCACACAACTGGCCCAATCTGCATCTTTGTATGCTGTCAAAGTGAAGCTTTTTCCTTTTGGATACCAAAGCCCATACTGTGCAGTTCCTTGTAGATATCTGAATATTCTTTTGACTGCAATAAGGTGATTTTGTTTAGGTGCTGCTTGATATCTAGCCACTAGCCCTATTGATAGCATGATGTCTGGTCTTGATGCTATCAGATAGAGCAGACTTCCTATCATGGATTTGTAGAGTTTTTGATTTATATCAGCAGATCCATCATCAACACACAATTTTCATCCCATGATCATGGGATTTGACATAGGTTTGCAGTCCTCCATTTTGAACTTTTTCAACATTTCTTTTAAGTATTTTTCTTGTGAGATGAATGTACCTGTGTTCTTTTGCTGAATTTGAAGTCATAAGTAGAAACTAAGCTCTCCAATCATGGACATCTCAAACTCTGATTTCATCTCCTCAGCAAACCCTTTTTCTCGTTCATCTCTGTTGCTTCCAAACATAATGTCATCAACATATACTACAACAATCAGGAGTTCATTTTCATGGGCTTTTATGTATAGATTGCTATGTACTCCACCTCTCTTAAAGCCTTGTTTTTGCAAATACTTATCCAGTCTTGAGTACCAAGCACAAGGAGCCTATTTCAGTCCATATAGATCCTTCTTTAGTTTGCATACATAGTCTTCTTTGTCTGTTAATGAGAAGCCTTCTAGTTGTTCCATGTAGATTTCTTCTTCTAGGTCTCCATTCAGAAATGCAGATTTCACATCCATTTGAAATACCTTGAAGTCTTGGTAGCATGCAAAGGCTAGAAACATTCTGATAGCCTCCATTCTGGCTACAGGGGAAAATGTTTCTTCATAATCAAGTCCTTCGATTTGTGAATATACTTTGCAAACAAGTCTTGCTTTATTCCTGATTACCTGTCCTTGCTCATTTAGTTTATTTTTGAATACCCATTTTGAGCCTATGACATTTTTCTCAGTGGGTCTAGGGACTAATTCCTAGGTATTTTTCTTCTCAATTTGGTCCAATTCTTCATTCATAGCATTCACCCAATACTTTTCCTTGCTGGCTTCCTCAAAATTCATTGGCTCTATTTGTGATAACATGGCTATGTATACCTCTTCTATTTGTTCAGTTAGCTGCCTTTTTTTTCTAGACCCATTTTCTCTTGTCTCCTATGATCTGATCTTTAGGATGGTTCTTCTTAGTGTATCTAGAAGGGGCTTTAGAGCTCAGTTCAACATCTTCTGTTGTCTTTCTTGTTTCATCATCATCTTGGTCTTCTTCTTCATGGTTGTCTGATGGACTGCTCCAGTCTGTATCTTTTGTATTTTTTGGAAGTTCTTCATCAAATCTCACGTCAATGCTTTCTACTATTTTTTTAAGAGTCTTGTTGTAACACATGTACCCTTTACTTTTGGAACAATATCCTAGAAATATCCCTTCATCTGCTCTTGCATCAAATTTCCCAAGATTTTCATCATTATTCTTTATGTAACACTTGCTTCCAAAGATTCTAAAATGTTTTATTGAAGCTGGTTTCCCATGCCATAGTTCATAGGGAGTCTTGTCACTACTTGGCCTTAAGTGAGCTTTGTTAAGGATATGCACGGCTGTGTGTACTGCTTCTGCCAAGAAGGTTTGAGGAATATTACTCTCTTGCATCATGGCTCTGGCAATTTGCTGTACAGATCTATTTTGTCTCTCTACTACTCCATTCTGTTGAGGTGTCCCTACAATAGTAAATTGTTGCTTTATCCCATGTTCATTGCATAGGTCAACAAATTCATAATATGTGAATTCACCCCCTCTATCTGATCTGATGCATTTTAGTTTGCATCCTGTTTGATTTTTTGCTAATTCTTTGAATATCTTAAATTTTTCCAGAGCTTCCGATTTATTCTTGAGGAATGCAACCTATGTCATTCTGGAGAAGTCATCAATTATCAGCATGAAGTGCGATTCTCCACTTGGAGTTTTAGTTCTTGCAGGTCTACACAGGTCCATGTGCACAAGCTGGAGTAGTCTTCTTGTTGATAACTCATCTTTGGCCTTAAATGATGTGCGGGTCTGTTTACCCAATTGACAAGATTTGCATATAGTATTAGAAGGCCTTTTTATTTCTGGCATGCCTCTGACAACTTTCTTCTTGCTTAGTCTGATGATGTGATCAAAGCTGAGATGTCCCAACATTTTATGCCATAACCATGACTCCTCAAGTTTGCTATGATGACATGCTTCATCTTCGTCTTTCGCAACATAAACATTACTCTCTGTCTGAACTCCTTTGAGTAGAGTCTTACCTATGGTGCTTGATATGACTTCACAATCTTGTGCTCTAAAGAGAACTTCACAGCCTTTATCACACATTTGACTGACACTCAACAAATTTTCTTTCAGCCCATCTCCAAATAGTACATCTTGGGCCTTTCCTCTGCCATTTTCTAGGCTGACCGAGCCTTTTCCTTTTATTTTTCCTGATTTATCATTGCCAAAAATAACATTTCCAAATTTCTTTTCATCAAGAGTTATAAAATTACTTCTGTCTCCAGTCATGTGTTTTGAGCAGCCACTGTCCAAATACCACTGGCTTTTCAGGTCTTGAGTAGTTAGAGCCAAGTCACATTTATTCACCTTCTTTATCCACTGGAAGCATCCTTTTGTTTGGTATCTTTTGTGAGATGATGAATCACATCCTCTCAGAGGACATTTCGAAGGCATATGTCCAATTTTTTTGCATACACAGCATTTGATCATAATTTTTGCAGAATTGTGAATATGGGCAAAATTTCTTTGATTCATAAACCTCCTTGAGGTATTGATCATCAATATTTGTCCATATTTTCTACACTCAATTATTTTATAGCCAAATTCCTTACAATAAAAACAATAACCATAGAAACTATTTGCATACCTGATGTAAGGTTGTATTCTCCATTTGTTTGCTTGAGATAGTCTCTTCACTGTTTGCATCTTTTGCTGGTTTGAATTACTCCTCCTTGCACGAAAATATGCAGCAGTGTGTCCCGGCTTGTGACAGACATAGCAGGTGGCATTTTTCATAGGAAGGAAGAGTCTTCTTTGATGGCTTCCAAATTTGACATAATCTGAAGTATATGATTCTTTTTCTGTTGTCTGAGTGTTTCTTTCATTCTTTGTTACTAGAGGTTTCTTCTGGGTTCTATCTCCCTCCTTACAAGTTTCTTCTTTTGTAGGAATTATTTGAGCTGCTTCATCAGCCTTCTTTTCTTTTACAAAAATAATATCTCTGTTTTCTTTTTCTTTGCTTTTACTTGACTCTCCTTCATATCCTATTCCAGTTTTTATCATAGGAGATCTTTGAGCATCCATAATCTCGTTCAACTTACTAGAGCTTGTTGTTTGAGAAGAATTTATAGCCACTTTCCTTTGAGAATTTTCTAATTTCTTCCTGAGACATACTACTTCTTCTTCCAACTTCTCTTGTTCCTGAGTTTTCTCCTTGATTTGCTTAAGTAACATGTCTTCTATCTTCTTGGCTTCTTCAAGCTCTATCTTTAGCTGCATGAGGATTTATGAATTCTGTTCTTCTTGTACATACTTGAGGAGAATGTCCTTTTGTTTTCTGCACTTCAGTTTGAGTCTATCAATCTCCTCAAGGGCACTTCTTAGCTCCCCCTCAAGGTCGACTTCACCTTCTTCTTCTTCATCTTCTAGCAGGAGTCCTTCAAGTTCTTCTATGGCCATCAATAAAAATTCAGAGGTTCCTTCTTCACTTGAGGTTTCATCAGAGTCTTCAGATGTACTGTTGTCTTGTTGAGCATAGAAGGATTTTCTACTAAATTTATTTCCTTTCTGCCAGTTCTTTGATGAATTTTTCCCTAATTCTTTACTTTCTTGTGGGGACACTTAGCAGCATAGTGTCCAACTCTTCCAAAGTTAAAGCATTTGAAAGGAAGTTTTCCTTTGTATTTACCTGAGCCTCTATCCATCTTCTTGAAAAATTTAGCCTCTTCTTCATCTGAGCAAGAGCATATGTCTTCCTTTCTTCTTTCTTCTTTTTTGTTCCAAAGGCTTCCTCCCTTGTACTTGGATTCTTCTGTGGGAGTCTCATCTCATATGCTGTTAGATTTCCTAGTAGCTGGTTCATGGTCAAGGTTTCCCAATTAGCTGTTTCTTCTATTGAAAACACCTTGGGGTTAAAACTAAGTGGAAGAGATCTTAGAATATTTTGTACAATTACAACTTCTTTTATGGTTTCACCTAGAGCCTTCATGTTAATTACTATTTCTGCAACCCTTAGAAAGAAGCTAGCAATGTCTTCATCATCATTCATTTTTAAGTTCTCAAACTGGGCTCTATAGACTTGAAGTTTGGCAGTCTTTAGCTTCTTTTCTCCCTCATGGATGTTCTCTAGAGTATCCCACATCTCTTTGGCAGTGTCTTTGTGCATTACTTTGATAAACTCTGCTTCACAAAATCCATTTAATATGGAATTCATGGATTTTGCGTTAGTTACAAAATCTTGTTTGGTTTCTTTCTCTGAGTCAGTTTCCTTTGGGGCATATCCTAATTCCACAGCAGCCCAAAATTCTATTCCTAGAGACATTATGTATGTCCTCATTCTGATTTTCCAGAAGGCATAATTTTCACCAGTGAAAAAAGGGGCTTTATTGGTTGAGCATCCTTCTTTACTAGCCATCCTGGGAACCTAGGATCTCCTTTTAGTTGTTAAAGTGGTATAAAGGAACCGATATGATACCAATTGTTGAATCTTTGGTTAAACTGAGAGGGGGGGGTGGGGGGTGAATCAGTTTAACACAAGCTTTTCAAACTTATTTACAGCTTAATATGTGAACAGTCTTACAATGTAGCAGCAAGTATTAAATTAATGTGACATCAACCTTATTGTGAGAGCAACAAACAAATAAACAGATGGAGTGGATCATATCAACATGTAAGCAACACATATAGAGACAACATATGTAAGTGGAAACCGATAAAGGGAGAAAACCACATCTTATTATTGTTGTGATGCAAAGGCAAGCTCAAACTCCCTCTCACCACTGTTTTTCTGTAGGCACCAACCTAAAGGAGGCTCCAACCTCAGTCAGCTACAACTGACAGCTATCAAGCTTCAAATTGATAGGGAAGCTCCAACTTCCTCAATTTATCTAAATAAATGTTTGCTGATTTACCTTAGATATCAACTCTGTAGCATCTCTTTCTGCTCCTCTCTTCCTTATCTTCTCTGCCTCAATATTCTATACTATGAATTCTCTATCCTTACTCTGTGGCTATCAAGATGATATTATTTATAGAGATTTTCTTATGATTGTATGTATTCCTCAGGGAATTTGAAATGAATATCCATACCCCTTAGTCTTCTACCTTCTCATTTATTTTCCAGCTCATTCAAAAATATACCTGTAGGTACCAATTTAACATTACAGTGGGATATTTGTTCTCTTCGAGAGACTTGCCAATGCATCACAACAATTTAAATAAATTAATTACAACATTTACATTCACATTTTCAGTTACACACTTCAATTTCACTCAGCTCCTTTTCTGGATTTTGGCTTTACTTGATTTGTCTTTTCTATTGTTGTTGAGTGACTATTCTGTATACCTTGGTTCACCTCTGAGTCTATTCATCTTTTCACTGTACTTGTGTGAACCAGCTACATATATAACTGCTTTTCTGGTTTTATTCTCAAATACATATGAATCTGGGCAATGTCTGTTCATTACCAATCTATGTTCTCGGGCTACCTGCTTACATTCTCTGATCTGGGCAGTTTTGATATTCTATTTACTGAACTAGAAATTTAGTTACGTGGAAGCTTAATTTTTCATGGTTATGAAACCCCCGGTAACCATATAATCTGATACTCATAAAAGTCTGTTCGGACCCCGCATGTCAACCCTGTTTTAAATACGTATTCATATGTGACATCAATACTCCACTTCATAACCCGGAAATATTCTATGCTCAAGGTCTATCTTTCGCATCTACAATATAACTCATATGTGAGATTCAACTTTATCATAACAATATATATATATATATATATATATATATATATATATATATACTTTGACATGTGTTACTCCTTCAGTCAATCTTCCCCAAACTTTCCACATGTTAGTGTCAGTCTTTGCAGCATTCCTCCAGTGATCAAACATGCTCTTACAAAGTGATTTTAAGGTGTCAAGGTTAAATTTTGTCATTTCAGTGAGTCTTCAAGTAAAATTTGGTCACTAGGTATTAGGTCTAGGGTTTGTTTTCACTCCTTTCAAAGTTGTCCAAATGTCAGTCCATGTCACCATTAAGCTGAGTGTACCATCATTCATAGGGTTTTCATCATCATGTCAAGTTCCACTGGGTCATTTTACACCTTTTTCATGCTTCAGTTGTGCCTAGGTAAGGTTCATTTCCCTCTCCTAGGGTTTTGAAGGTCATTTCTCTTAAATGGTCAAATCAACAACAAAAACTGTATCCTGATATTCATACACCTTCCCCTATATTTAATGTACCTTATTAAACACTTCCCATCACTAAGATCCCCCAAATTCCTCATTTTCGCACAAACCCTAGTTTCTTGCTACAACTAGGCAATTTTCTAGGCTAGGCCTGTGTTTTTCCCTTTTGGACTTCTTCCCCTCACTCAATCTCTGAAATTCCACTTTCCCCTGCTTCCTAACATCCCTCCCTACTTCCCAAAATTTTCTCAAGAATTTAGAAGCCCCTTATCCCCTTCATTTCACTTCATTTTGAAAAATCCCTTGTTCCACACATCGGGATAGGTTTTACTCCAATGATGTTTCTGAGAACTAAAAGATGAATTTGGGAATACTGAGAGAGGTTTTTGTCCAAAATAGGCCAAGGAAGAAAAAAAATCTTCACATTTTACACAGGTGTCATGGTTTTATAGCAATGTCAAAAATATAATTGCCTAAGGAGAATTGATGCACCTCTGAAGTGACCTTGGGAAGGTCCATATTTCTCCTAGCTGGGTTGGCCAAATGACTTGCTTGATGAGTCAAATGATAACTATACACAAAGATATTTCCAATGAGCTATCATGAGCTCAATTTGGAGTTGAGGAAGACCTTCAAACGTTGAATGCAAAAGCACTCTGCCTTGAGGCAGCCTCATTTTGCACATTTTGAGCAATCTTGGGAGATTTTCCTTTTGACAAGGTAAATGAACTCCAAAATGAAAAATTCAAGTTGGGTTGGAAAGTAGACTCAATAATATTTCCAACGAGCTATCCCATGCCCAATTTGGACACCTGTAAGGCCTCCAAAAGTCTCCTGCAAAAAGGCGCGACGCATCAGGCGAGCGCGACGCATTGGGCAGCCCTCTGCAATGTAAAAAATGAACTGGCGCGACGCATTGAGATGGCGCTGTGCATTGGGCTAAAAAGCCTGAAATCAATTAAAATATTCCTCCAAAAGCTCCAAAATTGAAAATTATTCATTCCACAACTAAGTTAACATCTCCATATTGCCAATGTATGAGTTTCCATCAGCACTTATGGTGTTTCAATAGGTGAAGAAAATTCAAACCCTATTTTCTTGCTCAAGAATTGTTTCCTTAGGGTTTAGAGTTTGGTTCTTATGCCATCACTCCCACATCCTTTTGTTTCCTCACTTTTTTTCTAGTCCCATCAGCACATTTCCCTATCCCTCATATCCCTAAGTTCACTCATTCCCTATCCCAAATTTCCATTGTCCCATCCTAATTACAAATTTTCCAAACCCCCAAGGCCATCCCAAAAAACCTAGTGACTGTCCCTAAACTTTTCAATTGGAAAATTTCACTTGGTAATATCCCATCATCTTCCCTATCCTATCCCTCCATAGTCCCTCACACATTATCACACATTTGGCAATAAAAAAACCAAAGACACCAAACTCCTCATATTCATCTAAGGTAACATAGACTTTGGCAAACATGGAGACATATTCCTCTTATCACCGAGACAGTGAATCTACAACCGAATTGCATGCACCAAGGAGACCAAAAGATGTTGGAGAAGGCTAACAAAGAAAAGAACATGTTGAGGAACATGAAGAATCATTATTGGGCGAGAAATCATGTTTGCAAGGCACGAATCAAGATCCTGAAGGCAAAGTTAAAGAGGGCATTAAAGCGTCGCAAAAGGAAAGATAGACTTCAAATTTTGGCCGAAGCTTCCTTGGCCCAGAATAGTGCATGATGGAGGAAACTTAGCTCAAATTTCAAGAAATTTGGGACACATTTTGTCAATTTTGATTTTTTTGGCCTTAACATAGATTTTCCTGCCCGACGCGTCGCGCCACTTGGTGTGCGCTTATAATTGGCAGCTCCTCTTGAGGAAAACTTTGTATTTCTAGATTTTTCATCAAAATTTATGCATGCTTACCCATTATCTAAGGATTTTGACAACTTTTGGTTGCCTGAAGGGTCAAAAACACCTTAAAAATGGCCTTTCTACCACTTTTTGGACACACGGGAAGTAGTGTTGGGAGATTTGATTTTTGGAGGGGAAAATGGAAGCCAAATTAAGAAATTAAACTTGGGTTGGAAATTATACATGCAGAGCTTTCCAACGAGCTATCCTACACTCAATTTGGACTCTGGGAAGGCCCTCAAAATCAGCTCCAAAGTGGCACGATGCATAGAGATTTCAGGCGCGGCACATTGGGAATTTTGGCCTAGTTTTCACTCAGTAACTCAGTTGTTCACCTAGTTTTGGCCACTTTGACTTTTTCATCTCCAAATGTGAAACTCTTGATGTAAATTGATGTAATTTCATGGCTTTGATGTAATTTTGGCACATTTTTACTCATGTAAGTAGATTCATTCACCAAAAAGTGAATTGTAACTGAATGAATCAGTTTCCTATCTTATAGAGGCAAGTTGTTCCACTGCTTATTTTCCAGTTCTTAGTTTAGATATTGTTGAAAAAACTCCTAAAATATTGAGCTCAACCCCTAGAGGCATGGGAATGAGTTAGGCTTTTCTATATCTTGTATTTTCTCAGTCATTTTCAGGGTTGGACACTTGGGATTGCTTTGAGCTTCATTGTACATTTCATCTCTGCATTTTGGCAAAGGAATAGACCAAGGTTTGCAACACTCTTTAGGATCCATGTGCTCTATGCTTTGATGGTGTGTTTCTCTCTGTGATTGTAAGTTTACTGATGTTTCATGTGTATCATCTTCCTTCTCATATCTTCTTAAGTTAAACAAACAAGTTATAAAGGTGGAATTCATTAGATTTGTAGTGCTCTACCTTGAGTTTTGTTTAATTTTTCATGTTTTCAACTATCTGAAGAGGATTCCTGAAAGCCTCTTGCCCTCTTCAACTCCTCACCGGTCTAAGCTATCCATTTCATTCAATTCTAAGCATCAAAACAATTGCCTTCCTTGCCCCATTCAGTTCTCTGCAAGACTAATCATTTCCCGGACCCAAAATCTGCCTTTCCCTTTGATTCCAACAATATCCCCAAAATCAAATAAAACCCTTTTACATATATACCTAGCCTAAAATTAACTTTTATTTCAAGTCATCTCAAGCCTCATTGATTATTTTTTCTGAGATTGACCGGAGAGAGCCCTCTCCTGATCTGGTAGGGCTAGCTACCAGATTAAGCATGGTTTGATGTTACCCTAGACTCTGCCTTCCTTCAGCCTGAGGTATATTTAGGAAATAACACCACGCACCCATATAGTCAGGCCCACACATTTATATTCCGATTATTTAATAGACAACAATCAAACGCTAGCCCATACCTTGTTTGTTACTTTGCAACTTTATTCATGATCCAAAGGTGGATATTTCATCGCTCTTTCAACCTATGATCCTATGGAAATCATGCGGTTAACTTGCACGAGGGTCAATATTCAATAGTTACGCGATCAATTGGGCCCGACATTTAAATGACCCTTCTCATCTAACGACTGCGGGTTTATCGCATCCGCTTCGGCAATCCGACAGTAGTCGCACGATCATGCAGTCCGAAGATTATCACTCCAACCTCACACGATGAGCTGGCCCGGTCCTCAAATCACCTGCATCATCTGACGACAGAGAATTCGTTGCACCGACTGCCTTGATCCAACAGATATAACGCATATCACATTGTTTTTCCTCCTAGGATTTAACCCTTGATATGAATGGTTTTCGAAAACCACTTTTTTCCACGTGTCAGCCGATGGCGTTGATTGATTTCGATTTGGAAATACCGCTTATTGTACAAAGGCAGTCCGATAAAAACCATCGGGTGTTCCAAACCCACTGTCACTGTTCCTTCATGGTTCTGGTTTGCACATGGTTCCATCCTACGTATTATCAAAAAATCATTTATTTGATTTATAACTTCTCGTTTTGGTTCTTCTCCCTTTGATACATAGCTCCACCATTTCTTCTATTTCCTTCATCGCTCTGCCACTGAATCGTCATTCCACCTTTACTCTGGCTGGTTCTTTTGGCACACAGTTCTCTCCCAAATCAAAGTGCCATTTCCATCAGGCTTTCATCTGGAGCTCAATATCGACTAACAAAATCGATATTTCTCATTCAATCTACGCGATATAATTTGTATCAGTAACAAATGAATTCCAAAGGAAGAATCTTCTACATGCGGGGTTACGCTGAAGCTACATAAGCCAAATATAGCTCAGGGAACAGATTCTTTCTTCACGCCTAGATTAACACTCCAGACCTCTTCGTAGCGTAATGGTTCAGAGCCTAAAGGGAATAGAGCCTTCCTTCCATGGAGACTACAGGAGTTCGATCCACTGTAGACTTCATCCTATATTTACATATAAAACCAGGTAGACACTTACTGCTTGTTGAGAGTCGATCCCTTCAGTGATCAATTCCTCCAATCAAAAATTCGATTCAAATTATACACCGCATCATCACCGAGCCGTATTCAGAGTTCTATCACAAATTTATGGAAGCCAACCATATTCAAACAGGGTTTAACACACACTGGTTCTCAAAACTTCCTTCAGCCAAGTCTTCAACTCCATATCCTTCTTCCTTGCATCATGCAGCCTATGCAGGTCCCTCTACAAGTACCTTGCAGGTCTCCTCTATTTTTCTATGCAGCCTATGCAGTTCTGTACTTCTGTTCCCTGTCTGTCTTTGCTGCTATCCTTTTCCACTATTGTTGTCCTACTGCTGTCCTTTGCCATCAATGAAAACATTTCCAACAGGAAGAAATTGCAGTCGCAACAATGTTGTACATTAGATATGGGTTTGCGATCTTCAACGTTGTTTTACGTCTAGATATATATATATATATATATATATATATAGATATAGATATATATTAAAGGTGCCTCCATAGGTTGAATGACCTATAAAGAAGACATCAGATTTGAAGTAAGGCATTAGTTCCCCTTAAGACTAGGTCAGCATACTTGAAATAGTGGTGCCCGACACTTGAAGGAATTCATGATATCATAATAATATACGATGTCGCAGATGCAGTTTAATTTCATTCTAGCCTTGGATATGCTCCAATTTATAGGCATATAATTTGAAAATGACTTATAATAACCCTGTCCTTGAGATCTACATGGATAGACTCGGATATCATTTATAGAGTTTAGTCCCTACAATACCCAACTCAAGTCCAACTATCATGCCCTCATAAAGAGTTGATTAGTTCATGGATGCCTTTACTATGGAGCTGAAGAAGAGACTGTCAGGCTTGCCTTGTGTCCTTGAATCTGGCAATAAAATAGAAGGGCTTACTCGCAGTGCTAGTTTTGCCGCCTGCTATGTTGAGGATTTGGCATATAGCCAAGCATATGCATAACTCCCTTCATCAACAAGCCATCTATCTTGTTACCTTGTGGAGAGATGAGTTTTATTACAATGGTTTATGTTCACTACGTTTGTTCTCAGAGAGCGTGTTTTTATATGCCAAAATCACTACTATAGATAGTCAATTGATTTGCGTTGTTTGATTAGTGCAATTATTTTATCAAGCTACAAGTATCCAAAACTCACAAGGAGAAGTTTTGATAAAAACCAGCTAATAGGATATGAAGCAATTATGTGTACAGGATAAGACAGGATTAATTCCACTACTAAACTCTCTTCAAGAGCAGCAGAAACACAACAAGAACACTCACATGCACTGTGCTCTGTTCTATGTGCATTCAAAACCCACTATGTAACATTTCTCCTTTAACACATTTTGTCAAGTAGGGTGTGTGTATCAACTAGGTTTTGGCACTAGGCATACATGTTAATGAGATATCCTAATTTACCGCAAAGTGGATTCAATCAAAGCTTCTATCCATGACTGGAAATGGTGACATAATAGATCATCCTCTTTCTATTCTTTGGTCATGGAGTCTTAAGTTCATAACACGAATAGGCACATTTGTTCAATCTATTTACAATTACACTATTCAACAGTATCTCCTTGTAAGTTATTCCAAATAGATAGTTTTATAATTAGGGAGCATGGAACCATACATAGAACCAAAGGGTTTCAATACAATGCCATTGTTTATGATTCTCCACAACTGGCTGGTTCAGACACCAATTCAGTTCACGTGTTTTAAAAACCAACTGGTAAGCAGTGTGTGCTAGATGCTCATTCCACATTTTTTGTCAAAAAATTTACCAGTATCTCAGAGGTCCAATGAATTAAACTTGGAGGCTCTGATACCACTTTGTGGTGTACCTGACCTCCTCTATAGCTCCATCAATAGGATGGGGCACTTAATAATTGAAATTTTTACTTTCAATCCTACAGAACTATGGACTAAGAGACTATGGTCCTTGCCTCAAAGCCCTAACAAAATAATACACACAACTAATCTATAATAGCTGCATGCAAACCACTCTTAAAGTGACTGACTTTAAACTTGTCATCTTTGATATAGTCCATATATTTCACAAGAAACATAAATGTATGCTCATATTTTTCTACAGACATGGATCCCTACTTTAAGATATGGAATGCATTAACATTAACTCATGCTGAGAGTCATGAATTAAAAATCTATAATAGCTTCTGATGCTCCCTCTATAGTGATGCACTATCTATCAAATGATTTTATATCATTAGAGAAGTTGTGCAAACTGAACTACCTTTCTAAAAAAGGAGCTTAGTTTTGTCTAAATAACCCGTAATGTTGCCATCAATGGTAGGAGGCTTTCATGTTTTTTAATTCATGGAAGGCATATGATGACTTACGTTCGTGTCTTTTATTAGAATATGTAGATGATGGACTGGTAGTTTGTTTCATACCTCTAGATCCTGCATACTAGCTTATTGTTGGCACTTGCAACATTAAGCTTTCTAGGTCTATGAGCATCCTTTGATGTGCTCTCAATCGCTAATGTATTTGTTAATTTTAGTGTTGAGTATTGCCTCTCTCCTTCTAGGATGTACCATTTCTTAGCCATGAATTTTATTTTTCACTTGTATTTCGTTTTCTTTTGTCACTTTAGGAGTTTCCTTGGCACTCACACATCATTATCAACTTGGGACATTTTTGAAAGGGGAAGGTTGTCATTATCTATGATACAGTATTTGGCCTTAGACGAGGCTAATCGCATGCTTGACATGGGTTTTGAACCCCAAATTCGTAAAATTTTCCAAGACCATGCTCTTCAGTGCTACTTTTCTGAAGGAGATACAAGTAATGTTGAGAATTATTATCCAGTGGTTTGATCAAATCAATTAAACCGGTGTTTTGATTTTTCATGCATATATAGTATATACTATTTCAACATATGGTAATCCACCATTTTCTGTGATAGATATTGAGATATTATAGAGTATGCCCTAGTATTCCAACTCAACCTGTTTGCACTTTTTCAGATCCCCCTTCATCAATCCTATGGTTGAATCATCTATTTGATTTATCCTTATATGTGATAAAAAATCTTACTGGATTCATTTGATAATTTTTGAACATCACAATCTATTTTCCTGCAGAGGTTGGATGTGGATTTTCTTTCAAATTACATATTTCTAATAGTTGGAAGGGTTGGTTCTAGCACAGATCTGATTGTACAAGGAGTAGAGTTTGTTCCTGATGCTGATAAACATAGCCATTTAATGGATATTATTCATGCTCAGAAAGCTGAAGGTACTCATGGAAATGTGAGTGTAGTGAAAATTGTAGCAATTACAGTAATAAAGAGCTTCACTTACAAGATTACATCTGCCTTGCTGAAAGTCAGAGCTTGAATTTTAAAATTATTGAAGTTTGATATATATATATATATATAGATATATTTTCTGTGGGAGAAGTTTAGTCTAAAGCAATACTTACTTTAAATTTAAATTCCCTGCACGTAATAATTGTTACATGCTAGTGTAATTATAGCTAAAGTACTGTATATAAGCACTGCAACAATCTTTAACCTTAGTCTTTGTGGAGATGAAGAGGGGAGTTGATGCATTGGAATATTGGCTATAGTCAAATGGGTTTCCCGCAACAAGTATTCATGGAGATAAATATCAATAGGTAGGATGATATTTCATAATTTATGTTTTCAAATTCTATGATTCACACTATATTTAGGAGTTATTCTCATGTTATTTTGAATTCATCTGTGTTATAAATTTTGTTTTATTTTCCTATTCTCCATGAGGTGGTGATGGTCTGGTTGATTTGGCTTCATGTATAATCTAATTACAAATTTTTTCTTTACTTGTAGTGTCTATAAATTATTACACAACTATATCCAGAATTGGTGTGATTCTTCTGAAGTTTTGAATCTTGGGCACTTTTTCTTGTCCCATTAACTGTTTTCCTCCTATCAATAAATAATATCTAGGCATCCTTTGCTTGTTTTTAAATATTCGACATGAACAGTTACACTTTTTGTTTTGTTTTGTTCTTTGGTTAACATATTTGAGGGAAATCCCCTGGGCATTTCCCATCATTTTGAAGATGGTACCCAAGGTAAACCCTGGAAATTTCAGAGCAGAACACCAGGTCAAAGACATTACAATAATACTCTTTATAGGCTCAATTTGTCACTTACAGAAATAGAAATAGAAATAGACACTGGATGGGTAGGATAACACTCCATCCCATAACAGCTTGTGCTAGACCTAATCGATGATTACACTTGCCACCTGTTTGATGCATTTGCTTACTAATATAATCAATAACAAAACCGATATCATTGCAGGGATGAAACAAACTTACTTGACGTGTACTTTTCTCATTAATTTGTTAATTTTCTATGTATATTAATATTAAAAATATCCATGGAAAATAGAAGCCTCAAATCTAGCAAAGATTTCCCGGCTAGATTCTTGTGATTGCAAACCAGAAAAAGTTGAATAGGTAGACTGTGTTTCCTTATTCATAATAAAATGGAATTTTCTTATTGATGTTGTTTTTAGAAACACACCTCGAGATCAATGGCTGAACCATATAACACATATTTCCTTCGATTCAGGTGTTAGGCCTGAGGGCTAAATATTCAAGCAAAATCACCTATCACCTGGGTCTTGTACCCATCCTCATCTATTTTTGATATGTGCCATTCAGGAGGAAGAGACA
Source organism: Pinus albicaulis (assembly GCA_034641835.2). NCBI lineage: Eukaryota > Viridiplantae > Streptophyta > Pinopsida > Pinales > Pinaceae > Pinus > Pinus albicaulis. The sequence goes on along the minus strand of CM076583.1, from coordinate 807,310,053 downwards.
TAGCAAGGTTGGAAATGGAAATATTTCACAAACAATTCTCTGCAAACTTCTATGAGGTTCTAGGCTGCATGTGAAATGCTTGATGCTAGTGAGCTCATTCCAACTTCTGTGGCTTAGAGTATATTTTTGATTAGGGACTAGATTTTTTGGCCTGATATCCCCTCTGTAGTTAGTCCAATTGGTGGTCGCTTTCAACTAAATATTGCATTCTTTAAATTTTAATAGGTAGTGTGAAATTTTTATGAAGTATTTCCAGGTTTCTGTTATCATGCTTTGAAATATTTGTCATCATATTTTATGTGAGGTCCTTGAACATAGATCTAGTAGACTAAAAATGGTGCTTTTCTTTCATGATCTTGTATTTTTTCCTTGAATGCATTTATCTGTCAAAGTAGCTGGAAAATGGTCAGTTGTTAAATTACTGTTGCTTGGATTTAATGATGTGCCTGACATACTAAAGGTGTTGATTTTCACAAATGCTGCAGGAGCGCGAACAAGCTCTCAGATATTTCAAGAGTGGGGCTGCACCTATTTTAGTTGCGAAAAATGTAGCTGCACATGGACTTGATATTCCACATGTGGTGCATGTAATTAATTTTTATTTTCCAAATGATATTGATGACTATGTCCACCGCATAAGGCGTACAGGTAATGCTGGTAAATCAGGGTTGGAAACTACCTTCTTTAATGAAAGTAACCTTTCTCTAGCAAGGCCGTTGACTGAACTCATGCAAGAAGCAAACCAAGAGGTTCCATCATGGCTATCAAATTATGCTACAAGGTTTTCATATGGTGGTGGAGGTCGTAGTCGTCAATCTAGTGGAGGAAGATTCAATGCTCGTGATTATCGTAGAGATGTTAATAGGGGTGGTGGGGATTGTCCTGGAGGGGCATATGGTAGCACGGGAAATTCTTATGGTGCTTCAGCAGGATATGGTGGTGCTGGATATGGACGTGAGAATAGTGCATGGGATTGAAGTTATCCCTTCCCATGTGTTTTTAATCAACTGTCTATATGTTTAGCTAGGTAATATTCAACTCCATGTCTTTGTTGCAGCTTTTGCCTCAACGGTCCATGAGGGTGGTTTTTGCGGCAAGGTAAGTTTTGTGCTTCTAGAAAATAACAATGGGCTTTTCAATAGCCCATAGAGAGATATTTGACTCACTAATGTATCAATTGGTGTCTAGAGTTTTCTGCTCTATTTTCTTTTATTCAGCGAGGTGTATATTAGTAGGCAGCTGGCAATTTACATGGAGTAAAATCCTAATTTGGTAGACATAGATGAAAGTAGTAATAGATTACATTTAAGTTGTTGATTCTTGTGCATAGGTTGCTTTTGTTTCTGAAATTTGTGCATGAGATTACAGACTGAAAAAGGGCCAATTTTTATTGCGAGGTGGCCATTTTATGATAGAGAGTCTATTAGTGTATTATCTTCCCAATTTCTTCGGAAGCAAGATAAATTTCTCATTGTTGATTTGGTTTTGGCTATATGAACAAATCATTGAGTAGACCTAGACCTTTATAAATTGTATTCTCACTATCCCTCATTGTGCTGCTCTTCGGTATGATAAGCTACATCGATGTTTACCTATGTTTGCTTGTATATATTTTCTTTTCTGTAAAATCCACAATTGTCCAAAAAAAGTACTTTAATAGTTATGGCTAGCACGCACTGTAATCCACATCATAAAAAGAAAAAGAAAATTCAAGGACTTCTATCTCGTTCATATTTATAATTGGATATATCTAGTCGTCGGAAGATTGATTTTAGGTACAAAAGAGAATTGCTAATGTTAATCCTCTAGGTTTGTTTTCCATAAATGTTTGTATTCCTCACATAAAATATTGTGTATATTGAGTTTAAAGAAATCAAAGTCGTCGCAAACTAGTGCTGAGCTGAAAGGTTTTCCAAGATTTTTTTATTTATTGAAATATTAATTATTGTAAAGGTTCCTAAAGACTTCTTTTAATTTTCATAGATAGCTAGCATTTCCATTTTATCGTAGGGAAGCAGTTTCTACAATATTATTGTATGAAATTACTGGGTTAATTTGGAAGTAGTGCTTGATCTTACTAACCCTATTGGCTTCAAAATAATTATTTTCATAGTTTAGTAAGCGTCAAGAATACAGGTTATCCTTGTAATTCATTACTCAATATATCCTTTTCTTTCATCTCTGCTATCTTTTCTAGTCTCTTTGATAACAATCTATAATCTCTGATGATCAAGATGGGCTTCTTCCTTATGTATTCATGAAGCTTAATGTTCCTCATTTTATCAACATCCCCTCTTTACCAATCGATGCAGGCTTTTTTTTCCCTTATTTTCTTTGTTCTTGCGATCTACTTTCTTTAGCACTTAAGAATTCCCTCAAAAAATGGCGGCTAAATTCAGTTTTCACTTTTTCCATGTATCTTTTATTGTTGCACTAATTACAGATAGACCATGAATGTGAACTGGTATTTCATGATATCTCTTGAGTAGTATGTGGAATGCAAGTTAGAACATGGGATCTTAGTATGGTAGTTAAATGTATATCCTAAATGTATATCGAGAAATATTTTTTTTTAAATATTTTTTTGTGCATAAAGGTTGCAGCCAAGATATATCTGTAGGAGGTGTGATAAATACTTCACTCTAGGTGGAAAATTATACAACACTTCTTTACGCTCGACTTCAAAAGCCAGAATATTGCTTATTAGGCCATGCCCAGGCAATGAGGCTGTTGCTTCTCCTTCTTGCATGAATTCATGCAACAGTTACACATTTAATAGATTGCATGTAGGGACTCCTTCAAATAGTTGTTTCATGCATAGGATAGTTATGGCAGGAGCTTGCAAGACATTTTAGAGAGGTTAGAGGCAAGCATGTTGTGGGAGAAAACCTACCTTAAGGTTGTCAGTCACATGGTAGATATTTTTGTGGGTATTCAGGAAGATATATATGCCATCGTTGTTGGGAGAATCCATGCAGTATTTCTAATGTAGGAAGCTGCAATGGAAGCATGGGAATGTGGTGGCCACATGATGATGGATCATCCCAGATATATGGCACAACTTGTCACTCAGGAGTTGATGTCATTCCTGTGACATTTCTGCAATATTTTCAAGAATATGTGATGGTGGGAAATCAAGGAATTAACAAGTGCCTCAATACTATTCCACCATTATATAATATTGAGTTGATTGAGAAATTTGAGGTATCCAAGGAAAGAGATCTGGACACTAGTGTGTTATTTTCAGAATCCTTTGTAGAAAAATCTTCCAATAGAATATCAGTTGCTAGAGGAAAAGGACATGAATAAGAAATTGCAGAGAGTAGCACTAATTTTCTTAGCCATAAAAACATGGTGTTACATTTAGAATTGAATAATGAATTCCTTGCAGGATCATATGTTCTGGAAGAAGAAAATGAATGGATGAATATGAAATTTATTGGGTAGGGTGAAGAAAGAAAGAGTACTGTAAGTGGAGGAGACAGTACAATTTCTAGTACAGAGTTAGAAGATAATTTAGACGTATGCCTAGGATTGGAACCATATGATTTTCATTGGTGGAAGGCACCAACTGATTTTGGAATTGATGCTAATAACAGGGGTGAAAACGTGGGAGATTTTCAAGATTGCACCGTGAAAGACATTGCTAATCTGTTGATGTTTTGATAGTAGAATTCAATATGCATCTAGTTTTTGGAAATAATTTTTTCTTAAAAAAAAATTAATTTTTTTTTTGTTCATCGGAAGAGCGACGTTAGTTTTTTAAAAAAATATTTTTTTTTTCATCGGAAGAGCGACGATAAACTTTTCTTTCTTTAGTATTACGACGTTATTTTTTTTTAAAAATAGTTTTTTTCATCGAAAGAGCGATGATAAACTTTTCTTCTGTCGGTATTACGACGTTATTTTTTCATTTTTTTTTCATCAGAAGAGTGAAAATAAAAAAATTTCTTTCGTTGATATTACAACATTATTTTTAAAAAATAATATTTTTTTGTTCATCGGAAGAGCGATGATAAAAAAAATTCTTCTGTCGGTATTACGACATTTTTTTTTAATAAAATATTTTTTTGTTCGTTGGAAGAGCGACCATAAAAATGTCAGTAATAGTGTTTGTTGGCATCAAAATAGCGATGTTTAGAAACGTTGGAGTTGCGACGGATAGTGAACGGTCAGAAGAGTGACGAAGAATTTTAAATGTCGGAAGTGCGACAACTCCATAAAAATGTCGGAAATACCGTCGCAATACTGACGTTTAAGTAAAGTGTTGGAAGTCCAACGTGAGGATAAACCACTTTTTGGTGCACCGAAAAATGTCCCTCTTGGGCCGCCTATGTGTCGCAAGAGCGAAATTTTGGCCGTCAGAATTTGGGGCAAATGTGCTAGTGAATGGTGTCTATCGTGTGCAAAATCCTATCCTTTTTAGAAGATATTTACGAGTGAAACTTTTGATGCGTGAATTTGAAATCATTACATTCAGTCATGTACCGAGAGCACAAAATCACTATGTAGATAGCATTACAAACAATATTCTAGATTGGAATTTAGCACATGCATTTAGCACAAGATAATAACGTAAAATCATAAAAACGATGCATATCCATAATATGTGTCGTATAACATGTTTTAGAGTCCATTAAATATGATACATATGACATGCCCATAGCATGTTACAAAAACTCAAAACTGGGGGCACCACATGCCCCTACACCTAATCACTATCTGGAGGATCCCGAGCCAATGGCTCTGCTCCTATAGCTCGTAGATCACGCATCCCCTATTCGGCCATCGCCATGCACCGCATGACCCCTCGCCACTCCGAGGGTAGACCAATACATGGCTCTATGTACTGGTCATCCAAGTCTTGCCAGCCGAACTCTGAAACACTGGTCAGAAGCCTCTTAGATCTACGATAGATGTCCTCCAGGAGGGCCACTGCATCCTCATTTTGTGGTGCTCTCGATCCACTAGGTCCTGCAGCTCCTGATACTGCAAGTCATCCCATATTCCCGACCGGTTTTACTAGTATTGTATCTGCATACCAAAAGTGAAATAATCAGTACCATATACAATATTTTGAAACTTTAAAATGCACATAAAATATTAGCAACTTTTCACTTACCATCGGACCCCCATACTCGACCAAGTGGCAGTGGAAAGTCCAGGTCCCCATGATAACTCATCCCACTATAGGGATAGTTGTCTATGTACAGTGGCATCTGATCCCAATGAGTAAAGAACTCAAGTCAAAACACCCGTCCGACCACACCACCTCCCCCTCTGCACAGAAGCCACCCCCACTGGCGCATCCTGGGCTCCCTTGGGCCCCCATCCTGGAACTATATGCAAGGTCAAAGTGTTGGGATCTTCCCAAGGAAGAGCGAGCACAACACTATGCCATATGCACAGTCATAGTTCACTTTCTGATTGCATAGAAACAACTGTTGTTTCAATGAAGACAACATCATCTGGGCCCACTCATAGTAGGTCCCACTCAATACACTCTCAACAAGCATCATCTGACCCCCAGTGATGTGGTGGAGTGCCTCATTTTCCAAGATCCACAGCACTGTTGCGATCACAGCATGGGTCTCTAACCTCTCTAGATCCTCGATCGATATTCGTGTCCCCTTGACATGGAGACCTGGTCAACAATGGCGCTCTACAAACTCCATGATGTTCTAACCTCGCAGTAACACTGGCTGTGTATTCCCCACCATCCCAAGTGGTGGGAGACCAGTCAGAAAATACATATCCTGGACCGTCAACTCGATCCGGTGCCCCCGCAATATAAAGACCTCATGGTCTGGATCCCAATAACTGAAAATTCAGGCCTACTAGGGCTCCCTAGCTCTCATCAAAGGGTTCTCCACAAAATTTAGAACCCCAAACCTGGCCAACGCACTGTGGACACCATGATCCTCTCAGATATCTGACCGTAATGTGTCTAGGTCTCTCTCTCTCTCTCTCTCTCTCTAGTTGATTTGTAATTCTGCCATATATGCACAAAACCATCATATTTATCAGTTTACAAAAAGGAAAGACTACATTCCAACCTAAAAACCCAGCTTTCAGCCAAAAAGCAGCACAGAAAAACCCCTCTTTCAGGTCACACTTTTCAGGAAAAATCCTGGGACAGGTCACAGATATTGCCCCAAAAAGTGAAACCTGGCCGTGAAGAGGAGCAGGGGTCTATTCCTGAGCTCTGGGCACCTAAACTAAACTTTAAATTTACTAAAATGAAAGAGTAAGGTTAGGCCTCTTACCTTCAACTGACAGATCTCGATTCTAAAGGTTGGTTTGTCTTCTACAATCGGCACAAGATTTAGGGCCTTCTCTCCTCTCTACATTCACCACAGCTACACTTGCAAATGAGTGAATTTGGAGGGAAAATGCCTTATTAAAAGAGAAACTCTATATTTTTCTTTCGTCTGCTGCGGCCAAACCGTAGCTCAGTTTGACAAACCATCCATACCGTTGGAAATCTCTCACTAAGCTCTCAAATGGGTATCTGTTAGTTTTTTGTGATTTGATACTTCACCAGGAGACATTTTTCCAAGAAGGGTCACTTTGCCTCTATACTTTTCCATGCTTGTGTCGAATTTCGTCATGAGTAACCACCTTGTACTCATGTTTTTATAGTCCCCACTGGACCTTTTCTATGTGGCAGCATCATTGAGTCGCCCTTTTTTAGAGCATCCGAGTTGAGTCATCATCGCATCTATGGAGTCTATCCCGAGTCCCTTTGTATCCCACTATAGCCCTCCATCCTTCATTTCTTGGTTCCTCTCTCGTGTCGCACATTATGGCCTTCAATCCTACTGTCCTCTTTCCCCTTTGATATTGTGTCAGTTATTGCCAGGTCATCCATGCCCTTTATTCTCTAACAAGGGAAGTCATTTTTCTGCTACTCAATACCCCCCATTTCATCATCATCCTTGGTGTCAGTTTTTCAGTCTCTCTCCTATTTTCTCTCGTGCCTTAGTTGAGGATCCCTTATTGCCTAACCTATGGTAGACCTCCTTCTGTCAACATCTTCTCATTCATTTTAGAAGACAGGTCTAGAGGGAAGTGTACCTTAGTTCTAGCTTCCACTCTTGTTTGGTGCCTTTGATCAAGCAAAGGGACTCCTTATTGCCCTTTGACTTGATTGTTTCTCAGTTCCAGCTCCTTACGGCATGATCGAGGTCCATATACTTGATGGTTCAGTGATGTAGCAGATTATACCAGTGATTCCTGGGTGTGCGTGAGATGTTTCAGACCTCATGAGGGGGCGGCCCTTCAGGTAGCCCCCCACATGCCCGGATGACCTCTTCATTACAGCCTTTGATGCATATCCATAGATTTGATGGTGTCTGCCTCCACCGCTTGCAACACCTTTTAGTTTTCATGTATCATTTAGATTTTAAGAGCCCTTTCCTGTTTACAGAGCTTCTTTGGTTGTACTTATATCTCATGTACTTAGATATTATTGTATAAGTCCTGGCTGTTATCCCAGGCACAGTATGTATGTGGGATCCATTATGATGTTTTTATCTAGCTCATGTTCGTGCCAACATATACTATATAGTTTAGTCCCTTATTTACTGGACGCATTATTCTTTGTACTTTGTCTCGGTGGGCATAGGTATGCCTCCCTCGCCGCCTATAGCACAGGTACTCACTCAAAAAGGAGATTTGTTGCACCTATAATTCTTGCCTCCTCAGGGTATTTTCCTCTAGCGCTTTGGTATACCTTATATTTCTCTCTCTCTGACTTCCCCTTTGCTGTCTAGTGATTGAGTTCTTACAACGTACTTCGGTCATACGATTAGCTCCTAATCACACGTTGGGGGGAAATCTGTTACACCATTTTTTGGTCATCTAACCTATTACTATTAGATGGACCAAAGTACACCATGTAAGACTAATTTTACCCTAAGTAAAATTTCTTTCGCTATGAAAAATAACTTAGTAATCCATATTTATTAAGTTGTTAATGATCTAAACAGGAAACCCCATGATGAAATATTGAATAAATCCATATTTTTTTATTTTCCTCAAGGAATAATTAGTTAAACAATAGTTTAATTAATATTCTTATTCATATTTAACCCAAAACAGGAAAATTAATTAGATAAATCATTATTTATCTTATTATTTTCTAGGAATAATTATTTAAACCTTATTTAAATAATATTCCTTATTAAATTTGACTAAATCATTTATAAATAATTGAATAAATCATTATTTATTCAATTATTACTAAACCACATCCTTAAAATAATAAATAAATCATTTATTTATTTATTATTTACAAATAAAGGGATTTGACCAAATTCAAATTATTTTTCCCTCCAACAAATATAATAAAATATTCCATAAAAGTTAGATCTAGAATTGGTTAATAATATTGTAATTATGCACCAATATCTAGAATAACTCAATATTTGTTATAAATAGAAGGGTTTTTCCATTCACTCACTACCTTTTTTTGCCTAAAGATCACTTTGGATCTATACTTTTGGTCTGACTTTGATCCTCCATCATTGTCATATTTTGCTACCATTTCTCTTGTGAGCTCCCTTTGAGTTCCATTTTTTGTCTGGGTTTTATACACCATCAAGAGAGAGAGAGATCTTAGATTTGAAGTGCTGAGGACATACAAGAACCCATCCCATTGAGGGGGACTGGTAACATATTTCTATGTTCCCTTTCCAAGTGTCAAAAATACAAAAAATCTTTAAAAATATTCTTGTCTTGTCTGTTGGATGCATGGAGAAACTCTTGCTTTTATTTACTACTTAATGTATTTTACTGCATAGATCTGGATTTTGTAGCATTTATATTGAACAACTAACTACAGATCTAAAGAAATTGACAGCCATCTTTGATGTTAGGGTTGTTTGTTATGCACAGCTAAAGTGGACCTTTTTTTGTACTCTTGCGATTAGAATTCATCCTAACAATTTTCATAGGAACTTCATGAGTCTGAAGATCAGGGGGATAAATAGGGGTATCTCGTTTGAGATTGATTATAAGAATAAATTTATCTAGAGAAATGATACAAGATATTTTGGCAACACAACAGAGTTTGTTAAGATTATTGTAAGTTGGTTGTTACTTTACCTTTCTCATTCTTTAAGTTCATGTAGTGAAGTTTTTATTGCAGTCGAACCAATATTGGTTGTGATGCTACCTTAGAATATAGATCAGGTTATATTATATGAATCTAAATATGTTTTTTGATTTCCATTTTTCCCAAAATTGCAATAGTACAAAAGTAAGAGTGTATTGGGAGTATTGAAACTTGAAAGCATATGTAAGAAAAGAAGCAAGAAGGAAGCATGAGATGAAAGGAAGCATTTAAAAATTATACAAATACTATTAGGCACAAGAATGCCTTGAAGAGTAAATATGGCCAACGATTTGAAGAGGGGCTCCATGGAAGAAGTCATTAACCAAGAATGGTGTTACCGAGTACCTCTCCTAGCATCCAAGGTCAAGAAATAGTTGGCAATAAGATTGATATTGGCCACTGGTTAAGAACTTGTGAGTCCATGTTGTCTTTTCAACCTTCTATTGGAGACTTGACCATGATTCTCTTGCTACAAGAAGGCTGGTTTTTTATATTATTCTTCCAAAAGTGAAGTGCCTCACAAAGGAACAAGGCAAGACATTCTCTAGAATTCACGTTCACTGGGAAAATTGTATTGGAGACTTGTCCATGAGGCCTCTTACACAAGAGTATTTGTTCATGAGAATAGTCGATCAGAAATGAAACATTTTACAAAGGGACAACGTGAGATATATTTTATCCTCCTGTAGGAAACATAATGAAAATTAATAATGGACATGCATGTACTGACTATATAATATAATCCAAAGGAGATCCAGTTAATGGATGCCTGTATGCAAAGATCAAATCTCAGGGCATATATTGGAGTGTCTATTGGTGGTATTATTGTGAATGTTTCTTTATTCAATGCCTAATTTTTCGTTCTTTTGGAGGGGGGTGGGGGATGCAATATGGTCCTCTTTCATGCACAAGTGAATCAGATATTGAATGGACCCCATGCAAATCCATTCTGTCTCCCTTCTTGATATGTAGTCATGAGGGAATCAAGATGTATTTGAGAAGGATTTAAATGGGATACATGAATAGAGTGTAGAAATTTTGTGCACTAGGGAAATTAATGCAACAAAGAAATTTCACTTATTTCCTAAAGTTTTCCTTGATATTAACACTATGAGTTTTTAGCCTTAGGGATGTCATGAAATATAAATAAAACATCAACAATAGCAGATGATATTTCACCTCCTAAAAACGCCAATCAACAAGGATATCCAAGAGAAAATATATTAGTGTGCCAACAAATTTCAACGTTCTAGGTAAACTTATCATGCATAAACAAGATCTGATATTCACTTTATGAAATCCGTAAATATAAAAGTAAATATAGCCTATCATCTTGAACAAGACATACAAGTGCATGGAAATTACAAAAGCATGAAGAAATAGATGGATGAAAATCAAATTTGCAATAGAAACAAATTTGGACTGCTGAAAACTTCATATAAATGTATAAAGATGAAGTGATCTCCAAAACCCTTGTTAGGGAAAACTTGAGGTTAGTGTATTTTTACCTTTTTTTATGATTTCTGTAAAAATTGTGAGCAATTTATATGGTTAAGGGAGTTGAATTTCATAAAGCCACTTGAGGGTGTGCTTCGCACCACCTTTTTTGTTGTAATATCTGTTAGTTTTCCTTTTCTAAAGGCTAAGGAAAACAATTGAGAAGTATTGATCTCGTCAAAAAACTAATGCTAGAATGGTATATTTCTATGGATAACATAGTTCTTCAATTGTGGCACAACAGTCTTTCTTCAATAATATACCTATTAGAGATTTTCTCGGTGAGAGGGGCTATTAATTGTTATGGTCTAGCTCAGAATTAGGTTGGACCAAATAATTGTTGTAATTCTTATTTGAGTAAATTACCAAATCATGTGCACCTTCTTTTGTATCCAATGCTTTAAGGGAAAATCAGGAAAAAAAAATTTAAACCTTGAGATGAAAAATATTCATGAGGAAGTTGCTTAGCATAGTATTAAATTTTGCATGAAAGGTATGAGCAATTCTTTCAGCTTTAGTTACAAACAATGTTGATCAACTGTAAATAGAATGTTGAAAATAGCAATGTACCTTTCATTCTACATCCCATATTGAGAGAGATGTGTGAGGAGTGAGTGTGATGTTGATGTCACATCAACCTTTTGTATATAAAAAAATAATATTCTATAAAAAAATAATGTTAAGTCTTCACTTTAAGATGGATCTAGGTTGGTTAAATTCCAATTATAAAATAATGTGCACTGTATTAAGACTCTTGTTGAAAGGAGCCAATATAATCTACCCTGTCTAGTGCATAGAGAACATGGAAATTAGTAGACAATTTAGTCATCATTCTGGAGATCCAATTTCCCCCCCTTCTCTAGGGAAAACTTGGATCTCCAAAATTGTAGTGTTAGAATGTTTACCTCATTTTATTGGATTGAGTAAATATTAGTTTGACCCACTGCAATCCACCCCGACCCCCACTCCTGTGTGACCAGAGAGTGAGACAATAACAACCCAAGTAATATGCTCCACCATCAAAACAGAAGAGAATTTTCCTCGTTGGTAGGGAAGGAAATGTAGGTCAATAATGGCTGAGTGTGGCATCCACTCACTTAAAAGAATCACCGTACCTTAGGACATGGAAGATTTATGAACACCAACATCCTCCTCAAACTTGTGTGTTGGAATTGATTTGTGTCCTAGTGGGATCAATTTTTATAACTATCTGCTTTGGTCACTAGGTAAAGATCATACTCTATTTTTTTTGTTAGGATGCTATTCTCCTAAGGGATTATGCCACTAAATATTTTTTCTTGAGGTGGTATGTGCATTCTAGTTTCATTTGTATGCTTAAGATGGATGTAATTTTTTCATTTAATGAAAGTCTACCTTGAAAAAAATATCAAGGCCCTTAACACATAGAATTATGGGAATGGCATGTAGGTGCTTTCAACTACATTGCTTAGTACTGTTGTTGTTTGACCACCTGATATTGCTAGTTGTGGGTAGGCAAAGATATAATAAAAAAGAAAAATGTTTCTTATCTCTAAGATATAATATTTCAGATTAAATTCTAATATCCTAAATACAAAAAGGCATAGTTGCATTGGTTTTTTTTTGGATGGGGATGCATCCTAGGATGGCTGGAGCACACCCCCAAATTTTTCATGGGACAACGTGTTCAAGACAACAGTTATATATAATAATAATAAAATAAAATGTAAACAAATATTGAAAATTTATAATTCACCATATCCATTTGTCATTGTATCAATCTTGTAAGGACAACAAGCTCTATTATGTATTTTCCCATGCCAGGTAGACATTTTAAGCTCAACTGTTGGCCTTGTAGAGGCTGATGAGAATCCAATTTTTGCAAAGATTTTGATACAATTTTTTTAAAGTGAGGAGAAACATGAAGGAGTTGATGTATGGGAGCCAAGGTTTGTGGGTCATCAAAGTTTTGAAGAAAGAGAAAAATCATTTTATGCAAGAAATCAGAAGCTGCATTGTGGTTTTGTAAAGGGGCCCCAAGGATCTTTAAGTATAGGAGTTGTGCCTCTTGGGAAAACATGCCTAGATTTCCCTAACTACCTTCTAACTACCCCCTAATTGGTTTAGAGATAACCTCTGAGTAGTTAGACTTTGGCTACAAACTAGCGCACATCTACCCTACAACTAACTAGGCCTTGGTCATGTTGCGTTACAAAAGATACACATTTTTATACAAGAATTCTGCTACTAGACTAAATCTCAATAGGGAAATAAGTTGTAATAAATGTCTTGTACAATAAATACTATTCAACTTCCATAAGTTGGCTCCGTGCACTATATCATTTCACTACTTTCTAAAATCTCAACAACCAAGGGAGTTGGGAAACCAAATACCTTAACCATTGCATTTATTTTTTCACTAATGCTTTGCATGAGAATAGTTACTTCACTTCAATGATATTGCAGCCAATTCCAATGAATCCAATCTTTCATATCTTTCTCTTTGCAATCTCAAGGTTGTGGCTATCTTCATGGTCCACAACACTGGGATTGTGGCCTTACAAGGTTCTCTAAAACCTTAATGTTGTGGCCTTTCTCGGGTGCTCGACAACCCTATTGTTATGGCTTATTCAAGTGCTTTATTGAATTAGGGAGACCTATTAGGGTTTTGTTATATTTTTCCTAGTTTATATTTGTTAATATTCTCCATTTCACCAGAATGCACACAACAATATATTTGTATAGTAGTTTTCCCATGTTCTTGTGTGTAGCTGATTGTAAGGGAAGCATGGGGATGTAGGGTAGTAGAGGGAAAATGCATGCTCGACCTTAATTTATTTCCATTTTTGTCACTTCCACTCAAGCTCATTAACTGATGTTCCAGATTTAAAAGGTCTAGTTCAATTTCTATTTCAATTTAGAGTTTAGTTCAGTTCAACTAAGAACACAATTTTTACAAAACCACACCAATCCATAGGTACTTAGAAAACTTAAATGACAAGTTGGGTGAGGGTGCAGATCTGAAGGAGAAGTGTGCATTAGTTTTTTAAAAATCAGTCCAGTTCTGTTTGGTTCAACTCAGATCTAGTAAAACCAGCCAAGTTTATAGGCAACCAAGTCGGCTCAACCTTAAACTCGGCCCAAGGGGCCAGTTTGGCATGGTTTGTTACCAAATTTTCCCAAACCAGCTGAGTTTGTTCTGGACCAGCTATGTCACCATTAGTACCATGTTGAATCAGCGGCAATTTAATCAATATTTTAAATAAAAAAATAGGAAAAAAATTCCCTAATCCCTAGCATCTTGAACCCCTGCATCCCACCAACCACCCATTTGCCTCACACCTAGCATTTTGGGCTTTTGTAAGCATATGTGAGCCTCCAAAGTTCTGGAACAGTGCTGGAGACTTGAGAAACAACAAGCTTGGAGCTGATTTAGAGTTTTCCAGTGGATTTGACATCTTTAGGAGGAGGCTACAACCTATCCTCTCATTCCCAAGTATGTTTTCCCTCTTAAAATTGCAGATTTGAATTTTTTCTGTGTTTTATTTTTATTTTTATTTTTCCCAATTCTATATTTGATCCTCTTTGTTCCTAAATATTACGAGTTTTCATTTGCAACTTTGCATGCATCATATAAAAATTTCAAATAGGGCTTGCATTGTAATTTGTTGCACATTTAATTCTTGAATTTGTAGGATTTTTTCCATTTAAATTCCATGGCCCCAAAATTCAAAGACCTTGCATAGATCCATTGTGATGCTGTTAATGACCAAATTTATTGGAAATATTGCAGACAAAAGATCTAGGGTGGGGGGTAGGGCATTCATAGATTGAAACAACACGTGGCTGGTGTAAGAGACCATTTAACCCATGTCCAACACCAAAAGAGGTGATAGGGCAGGTTAGAGTAGTCAATTTGAAAATTTTGAGAAGGATAATTCTAGGGAAAAGGCAATAAAAGAAGTTGGAAGGATGAGGCAACTTGCATTATGGGAGCAAGTGCTCGTATTGATTTTAAAGACTCTTCCTCCATCCCTTACCAATGTCCATGACCCCTTATGTTATGTTTCTCCTCCTAAATTTGATAATCAAATTATAAAGAACATTAAAATCCATTCCACATCTTCCCCCGACTCTATCTTTGATCGTGCATCTTGATTCTCAACTTTCAAGCAAGCCAAACTCAAAGCATGGGAAAAGAGAGATGTTTATTTATGAATGATTCAATTTCCCAAGAACCAATTTCAGTAAGCAAGTCCTTCCACTAATTTAGGTACTATATCACTTGGTTTGGACTGTAAAGATTATGTTCAAGTTTGCATTTTGAACAGGTTTTCCTTGTTCATGAAGTACAAATAACTCGGTCTAGACTGGACAATGGCCATCCATTTTCTTCTTTAAGCATGAAACATGAAATGCATCATGAATTAGACTTATTTCTAGTAGATTCAAGGTGAAAGAATCCCAAATAATCTTCTTATCGATTTGATATAATCCATAGAATTTTGGTCCCAATTTATTCTTTCACTAAAGGAATCTATTGAGTTTGTTAAGGTCAATTTTCAGGATTAAGGAGTAATTTTAAACTTTAAAGGAGTTTGAAAAACTCACATAACATTTTAAATTTTCAACACTTGCATTATTAAGGCAGGTTTTGTAAAATATTTGTGTGGTTTAAAGAGTTTGGAAGATAAGCCCATACTTTGAGGAAACACCCTAGCAAAAAATGGAGCTGTCTTAAGAACCCTTGATCTACCTTGCACATATCTACACAAGGATCTTTTAGCAGCACACCCACTTCGAGTTGTGCATATTGTAGAAATTATATAAAATATGCATGTATATATCCAGACTCTCTTGATCTAACAATATTTATCTTCTTGCTAAATACATAATCCTTCCACTATAATCCTTGCGGAAATTTAATCAACAATTGCAAAACACATTAAGCAATGAAAACACACATAACATAGTAGTTTAACGGGAAAGCCTGAAGCTGAAAACCCCAACTATCATATTATGTATATCATGGATATCATGTAACAATCTCATACAAAGCTTAGTACATCAAGCTCTCAGTACAATCAATCATCACACACTATCATGAAGAAATCTGCAAATCCATGCATTGATTTCTGCCTCCTGATAGCTTGCCTCCAGTGCGCAATCCAAGCTGATTACAAAGACCAATTCGATGCAATCCCACTCTCCTTGACTGCATTATTATCATTGGAAACTCCAATATATGTGTACATGCAATCCATGCATCACTAGTAGTCACAACATATAGTCCATCTTGCCCTTTAACCTATCTCTCCACTGGGTCTCCATTGGAATTGACATGCACTGTATTTAATTGTTGTATTGTTTACTTGATTAATGAGTTATTATTTGTGAATTAATTAACTAATTAATTGACTCCACTCTCACTAGTGTATCACTCAGTTAGATTAGATACAACTAGCTCAACTGAGTCTAACTGAGTTAAATTGAATACAACTCCATGAACTACTCTTCCAACTCTGTCATAACTTTGCCACTTTAGTTCTAACTGAGTCCTCCATGCATGAACTCTAGTAAACCCTTAGGAATTGCGTAATTCCTTCAGCCCACTGATTTTACAAATCTTTTCACTGAAATAAAGTGCTCCAAGAGAATAAGTTGTTGTTTATTGTCGGATTATTATTAAGAGCTAATAATAACCGACATGCATCTATTTTTAGATCAGCGATCTATAAATAGACTTCGCCCAATCTTCTAAAAATAGAATCTCATATATTTTTCACATTTGACAAACCATCTACAAATAGCCTCCTGCTACATATAGAATATGCTCACCATGTCTAAAAATAGACATACACCTAAAAATAGTCTATGTGGGCCCCACCTAGTTTAGGTGATTATTTTCCAACTAGGATCAAGGATGATGTTTCAGGATGCCTCCTTCACTGTTTATTGTTGCAATCTTAAACACTCCCTCTCAAAAAGAAAGGAATGTCTTTGCATGCGACATGCAACTCCATGCATTCGCCTTGCAACCTTTGCAAGCGCCCTGCAACTCCATGCATCTGCTTTGCAACTCTTGCTGCAACACTTTTGAAACTAAAAGGCTCCAAACAATTCAATCAGTATAATGCATCTGTCATCTAAGTCTTGAAATTATGCTTAGCTACTGCACATGTCTTCAGGAACCACTGCGCTGTTGAACTCTGCACCCATGCATTCTGCACTTGTTGTCAACTCTGAACCACGCTCTAGTATCCAACACTGTCACTTTGATCTTCCTGCATCAATCCAACTGATCATGCTACTGCTACTTTGTGGGCACCTCGTAGCTAGGTTCAATTCAATAGATCCACACCATCTCAATGAATCCTACCCAGAAATTTCTTCTTGGATTATCCATGCATGTCGCCCCACCTCTTACCTGGTGGTATAGCTGCATGCACTCCCTCTGCTCATCTAGCACGAAATTTCTCTGCATGAGTGGTTGCTCCCACTCCATGATCCTCATCTTGTGGCTGCTCCACATCCTGAGGTTCAATCTTACATGCATGAAAATACTGATCCCTCTTAAGCTTCAATTGCATGTCTTTCTTGCACTTCCCAACAGTAGGAAGCTCCGTAGAAATCCCATCTACATCAAATCTATAAAGATTCTTCTGCATCTCTAGTTGTGGTTGCTCCACAACCTTCTGAGATTGCTTCTGAGGCTGCATGTTGAGAGGATCCCTCTCAACCACCAAGTAAATAACCTCTTCTTTTCTCCTCAAATCTTTGCATGCATCTTGTACCTCAATGCATGTAGATTCTTGGCTCGTGCACATTGTAATTGTCCCATCGTCGCAAAATTTTCTAACAAAAGAGCTGATTTTAAATCGACAGTATCTCCCTCATCTGAGCTCTGATTCGACCGATTTTTTTTTCAATTTGGGTATTTTTTTGCAAGGAATCCAAATATTCTATTTTTTTCTGAAAATATTTCACAAAAAATTTCAGATATTCTCTACAAACTCATGTGCCCAAAAATTCCTGCTCTCATTCCATGTAGAAAATCTATAACACAGCTCCAATACCATATAGAAATTATATACAATATGCATGTATATATCCAGACTCTCCTAATATAACAATATTTATCTTCTTGCTAAATACAGAATCCTTCCACTATAATCCTTGTGAAAATTTAATCAACAATTGCAAAACACATGAAGCAATAAAAACAAACATATCACAGTTGTTTAACGGGAAATCGTGAAGTTGAAAACCCCAACTATCATATTATGTATGTCATGGAGATCATGTAAAAATCTCATACAAAGATTAGTACATCAAGCTCTCAGTACAATCAATCATCACACACTATCATGAAGAAATCTGCAAATCCATGCACTGATTTCTGCCTCCTGATAGCCTACCTCCACTGCGCAATCCAAGCTAATTACAAAGACCAATTCGATGCAATCCCACTCTCCTTGACCGTGTTTTCATCATTGGCAACTCCAATGTATATGTAGATGCAATCCATGCATCACTATTAGTCACAACGGATAGTCCATCTTGCCCTTTCACCTATCTCTCCACTGGGTCTCCACTAGAACTGACATGCACTATAGTTAACTACTATATTGTTCAGTTGATTAATGAGTTATTATTTGTGAATTAATTAACTAATTAATTGAATCCACTCTCACTAGTGTATCATTTAGTTAGATTAGATACAACTAGCTCAACTGAGTCTAACTGAGTTAAACTGAATACAACTCCATGAACTACTCTTCCAACTCTGTCATAACTTTGCCACTTCAGTTCTAACTGAGTCCTCCATGCATGAACTCCAGTAAACCCTTAGGAATTGTGTAATTCCTCCAGCCTACTTATTTTACAAATCTATTCACTAAAATAAAGTGCTCCAAGAGAATAAGTTGTTGTTTATTGTCAGATTATTATTAGGAGTTAATAATAACCGACATGCATCTATTTTTAGATCAGCAATCTATAAATAGACTTTGCCCAATCTTCTAAAAATAGAATCTCATCTATTTTTCACATTTGACCAACCATCTACAAATAGCCTCCTGCTAAATATAGAATATGCTCACCATGTCTAAAAATAGACATACACCTAAAAATATCGTGTGTGGGCCCCACCTAGTTTAGGTGATTATTTTCCAACTAGGATCAAGGATGATGTTTCAGGATGCCTCCTTCACTGTTTATTGTTGCAATCTTCAACATATATATTACAATTTTGATTGAGTTTTTTAGCCATATTTGAAGTGCTCCACTATGAAGACAAGTAGTGTGTGGAGGCTGGAGCCCTTTGGCATGATCAACATGCACAGTTTTTAGGAGTTCTAAGGAGATGAGAACCCATGGAAACAAATGACCCATTGGCACATTCTTTAATGCCAAATAGAACCCTAGATTGAGGGAAATCCTTTTTCTAGGAGAATGGTTTTATAACTTGATACTAATAGCTTACATTGTGGTTATAATTGTAGTTCTCAAGACTAAGGAAGCCTCGTATCTGTTTATTATCCTTACAAAAATCATGCCCATCTTCTCTGAATTATTCTGTTATTCCTAATCTATCAAATTGGTATAGGGGCATCGCTGGAGATGATTACCAAAAATAATGATTTGAGTAGTAGTGCCTTTGCCATTGGAGATGTGGCAAGTATATCTTTGTCTGCATATCTCCATATTTCTCCAAAAATTATATTGTTTTTTTCTATTCTCTCAGATTATATTATCCTTCAGTGTTCAGTTATTCTTATTTGGTGCAAAGGATTTGGACTAGTGTAAGGGTTGAAGTTTCTCCCGTGGCTTTCAAAATTATATGCAGTTGATTCCTGTTGGAACAGGTTTCCCTAAACTGCGTTTTTGATATAATTTTGTAGTAATTGGTCTTATGTAGGGGTTTTGTGGTGATTAAAAGCCCCCAATGTTTTGTAATGGGTCAAAGGGTAGACCTAGAGTCCACAAACCATGGTTTGCAGACCATAGGATAGCAAAGGATACGATGATATAAATAGATAGATAGTTGGCTCTAGAAAGTAAGAAGTAAGTAGGATTGATGCTACGTATGAAATGTTGAGATATATTTTGGGTTGTTTTGGGTAAGGACTCCTACTGGCTATGTGCACGAAGATCCTCGGTCCTGTTGTGTGTGGACCCCGCTGGCTGTGCGCGCGGGCGGTAACATGGGTTTGTAATTGGGTTTTTGGATATTAATGACTGCAGAATAAACTGAAGTATCTTGTTTCTATGTAAAATGGTTGTGTTTATTACTGAAGTGCCTCTGTGTTAATTGAATAAGCTATGAATGTACCTGCGATATATGATTTAGCTGTGATTATAATGGTTTGTGGTGATAATTGCTAATGCACACATGGATGTGAATGTGTTGATCAGATCTATTAATGATAAGTAGTTATGTTATGGTTACATGTTGATTATACTGTTAAAGGCTCGATAATAGGATTGTTTTATGTGCGAACTTGATAGAAGTCAGCAAGATCTACCTCAATTACCTACTCTTTCTCATGGTGTGGAAACCTGGTTCCAACACCCACCCATACTACTTCGGGTGAGACCTTGGCCTGCAAAAGTAGGTCATTTTCGAAAGGGCTAGTAGTATAGGGGTTTATTGGCAAACCTTAACTCCAAACTTGGGTCAAGACCCCTGAAGCCAACAAATGGTTCCATTGCCGGGATGGGGAGGATTTTGACAGAGAGATCGGGTAATGCCACGAGGTCGTTGGAGACTTGAGAAATTGGATCTCAAATATTGGTTCAAAAGACAGATTCAGGAATTTTCTTGAAAAGAGAATCGCAGCATGAAGCTAATAGCTGAGAAGTGGAAGAAAAAATATATTTTCACCGAAGTATATGAAATTTTCTTTGTAACTTTTGTGCACGAGCTCTAGGAGTGGTTAGAAATTCTAGTTGAAATCCAAATGTGTTGGAAAGCCGATCAAGTTATGCAGTGGACTCCGGAATTGATTTAGTAGTTGGATAAGGCTCACAACACAATCACTCACATGGTAGATCACTGGGTGGATAGAGTGCTAGGAGGATTTTAACGGAATTCACAGTCGATTAGTTTGTATCTTACTCTGAGGCGGAGCGAAGTTTCTTCAAGGGATTCTGAGGCAATTTCATGTGAACATTTCTATTTTTAATTAAAATATTGGTGTGCGAAAGGGGAATTTTGTGTAGCTACACCGAATGAATGACCTCTGATCAGAGTGAGAGTACAACGCGAAGCAGTAAGTACTACCGAACCAACCGGGAAGGGGATAGATCCATCTACAACCCAGTAAGAGAGTCAGTTGCGCAGGTAGGAACTAGTCCTCTAGCTACACCACCTTCGAGTCAGCATAAGGGTAAGAACTCCCCCACACCTCTTCCATCATTGGAAGAAGATATGGATAAACACATGAAGCTACCCACCTTCAAGGGTGTAGGAGATGAAGATATGGACCAATTTTGGTTCGTATCAGAATCGTATGGACTATGCAAGATGTGGCTAGCGATGCTGTAAAGAGGGCACAGTTATCCCTTTCCATTGAAGGAAGGGCCCTGGATTGGTACATGGGGTACATAGGCTAGCATGCGGATCCATCTATTCAAGAGATTAAAAATGCTTAAAAGAAACAGTTCCAGAAGCCTAAGTCATACAGTTAAGCCGATGGTTGACTTGAAATATTTTAGACAAGGAACCATTGAGTCAATATGGGAGGCTGATCAGTGGCTAAATAAGGTTATCAGGGATGGGGAATTTTAGTATGATGATAAGCAACATGAGGAATGGTTCATCGCCATGCTATTACCTCACCTGCGCGGACCTATGGGTCAGCAAGAAGTTGAGACACAAGATAAATCCTTGGAGATTGCTATGAAACTAGAAGCTACGCCAAGAGACGATGCTCAGTTTGGGGTACAATAGATCTAGGGAAAAATGGAGGAAATGCACCTCGAAATCCAGAATTTGTGGAAAGAGAGTAGAAAAGAAGCTAGCCCAGATGTATGGTGCATAAGATTCAGGGTGTTTGGCCATACAAAGGATCAGTGCCCTCTGCTAGCAGACTACATGCAGGCTAGAGGGCCCAACCCATTGTGTCCTAAAGAGGTTGTGAGACCAAGCGGTCCAACGTTATGGTGCGTTAATTGTCACATAGCTGGAATACATGATACCAAACACTGCCCCTACCTTGGTGCTTATGTTCTAGAGTTGAAGAAACAATGGTGTCGATTCTACTCATCTGTGGGACATGATGAACATAACTGTCGGACCTATGACTTAATGATAAATGAGGAAACCTGTACAGGGTACAGACTAATCCTTCTTCACCACTATATCCCTTAGGTAGAGGAGGCTCCCCAGCTAGAGGCAGGGGAGGGGGAAGAGGTGGAAGTGTAGGTCGTGGAAAAGGGCAATTGATCTATTATAGTTGTGGAGAAATAGGGCACTTCGCAAGGGACTGGTTAAACCATACACGACAACATTGCCGATATTGTAGATAATTGGATCATGTAATCGAATATTGTCCAGGATTGATAGAAAAAATGTAGGAAAAATAGCACACACCAATGCAAAATGTGTAGAGGGTTAAGGAAGAACCACGTGATGAGGGGCCAAGTATTAATTTCATAACACGTAGCGGCATGGCTACTGGAGGAGCTGAGGAGAAAGCTGTGGCTGAACCCCTTATTCAAAAAGCTACCATTAAACATGAAAGATTGGACCTAGAGAAGGAGAAAGAAACCTTCATTGAAGCTCACATAGACTTTAATAAGGACGAGGCATATACTTCCAAGGCTCCAACAAACCTAAGAGTGGACGATGAAGTTAAAACATTCCTATAGGCATGTATGAAGCTACTATGCAACCAGAAGGTAGTAGAAAAAATTCAAGCACTGATAGACAGCTGCGCAGATAGAACGGACCCTCCCATAGAAGTTAAAGATGTTCACAAACTATACAAGCAAAAGAAATGCATTGGTTAGGAAATGTTGCTAACAGCGCAGATCGACGATTATGAAATGGATCAGGTCATCCTAGATCTAGGATCTGATGCAAATGTCTTGCCCAAACAGATGTGGCAGAGGATGGGAGAACCTAAGCTGGAATGGTCTACTATACAGTTGCGCATGGTTAACCAATAGAAGATCATACCATTGGGGAGACTGTCAAAGATTATGGTAGATATCGCAGGGGTTAAGGTATGCATGGATTTTGAGGTAATTCAGACTGTGGAAGATGCGAAACCTTATCTTGCACTCCTAGGACTGGATTGTGCTATAGACATGGGAGGCATTATTAACTTGAAGAAAAGGAGCATGGTTTTTTAGAATGAGGGTACGAGAGTGATAGTCCCTCTAGACCCTGCAGAAGGGGAATGATATACCAAACCTGTGCATGCAGAAGATGATGTGGATCATATTTATAAACTAACCACCCGAGATGAGGATTGGATTAATCCTACAACTTATGGTGTGCTTTTCTGAGAGAAAGACAGTGAATGCTTCTCTGACTCCGATGAGGAGATTGGAAATTGGCAAAATCGGTTACATGATGTATTTGCACTGCAATGTCTTAGGATCACAAAGAGCTTTCGGTGTATCTCCTCAAAGGTGAGAGTGCTACCTTACTTTGATGGTTCTGGTAGTATCAGGGATTTTCTAAGAACTTTTGAAGTAGAATTCGAAAGGGAGCAAAGAATGTGGGCGCTTAACCTGGCGATGCATGCAACATCTGCACGGTGGTGGGAAACTCATAACGGGGACATTCCAGGATTAGGAGGAATGTCGCGAGATGATGATCCTATGATTTGAAACCCAGGTTCACCTACGCGTGGATAATTTCCTTGGCCAAGGAGACCCACGCAAGCATGTGGTCGCATGGCTGGAGGAGTGGTGCGAAAGGGCCATGGACGAATGGGTCCAATTTTTCATTCATGCCTTGGGACCAATCCCCACCACATGGTATCAGGATGCAAAGCTACATCAGCATACCCTCCACCGGGAGACCATGAAGGATGATTTTGTGGGGACGTTCAGGTTGATACATGGAACTAATGCATTAGACGAAGCTTTGCAGGATATATATTCCCTATTATTTGATGAGTCATACCCTCATGTGGAGTACGAAGCACCAGCTTGGGATACACAGATTCAGGATATTGTTAACTACCGCAATCTATCAATGGAGGAATGTGATGAAGACCCGCGAAATATCACTATCCCGAAATCAGAGGGTGAATGTGTAGTTGTTGGACCCCCACTATAGACCGCCGATGTCACCAAGCCTCTTAAGCTAAGGGAAGTCAACATTGGAACATAAGAAAAACCTAAGCTAGCTAAGATTGGGGACTACTAGGACGATGATACCATTGGGAAAGTTTCAGAGCTTCTCATGGAGTACTAGGACCTATTTCCTATGAAATTCTCAAAACTCAAGGGTATTACAGGGGACCTGGGGGTCATGCACATCACTTTAAAACTAGATGCATGCCCTATTAAGCAAAGACCTTACCAGTTGAACCCCAAGTATAAGCAGAAATTTAGGGAAGAAATTGAAAAAATGGTAGCTGCGGGTATCATTGAACCAGTAGAACAGTTTAATTGGGTAAGCCCTATGGTGGTCCAAGAGAAAAAGGCTAAAGGATAAATAAATAAAAAATTTGACCTGTGCAAAATGCATGATGCCTGCATACATGATCCCTTCCCCATGCCATTCTCTGACGAAATTCTCGATAGTGTTGGAGGGCAGGAAGCATACTCGTTCACTGATGGTCTTTTAGGCTACCATCAGATTAGGATCGCACCTGAAGATCGCAGCAAAACTACGTTCGCCACTAAATGGGGATCCTTCCAGTACACTGTCATGCTGTTTTGGCTCAAGAATACCCCTACCATATTTTCGTGGGTAATGGTTGTAGTATTCAAGGAATTCATCCACAAGTTCTTGGAAGTATACTTTGATGATTTGATAGTATTTGGGTTGTTAAAGAAGCACGTCTCGAACCTGTGCATGATATTGGATGGTTGTAGAAAGTACCAAATTTCCCTAAATATTAAGAAGTGCATATTCTGCATACCTTTCAGGATCTTGTTAGGCCACGTCATCTGTCGATAGGGACTGATGGTTGACCCCACCAAGGTAGAAATTATCATCAACCTGGCAGTCCCTGTAACTAAGAAACAGCTACGCTCCATCCTCGGGCACATGGGCTACTACAGGAAGTTCATTCAAGGGTATGCACTGATCACACCACCAATGGAGAAGTTGTTAAAGAAGGACATTTCATTTTTTTGGGACGCAGAGTGTGAGAAGATCTTTGAGTTGCTCAAGGAGAAGATTGTCTCTGCACCTATCCTCATATTTCTTGACTGGGCAAAGGTTTTCCATGTCCATGTAGATGCTTCAGGGATCACCTTTGGAGCTGTCCTTACATAGCCCAGGGAAGGGGACATTGATCACCCGGTTGCATTTGCTAGTAGAAAGCTCTCTAGTGCAAAGCATAACTACTCTTCTACTTAGTGCGAGGGGCTGGACATGGTATATGCCCTGCAAAAATATCAACATTATCTGTTGGGAGGCCACTTTAAGATGTTCATGGATCACTCAGCTTTGAAGTACCCAGTGAATAAGCCTGTGTTGGGGGGGAATATTTGCCGATGGCTACTACTGTTCCAAGAATATGATTTTGAGATCATCGTGAAGCCGGGGAAACTAAATGCTGGGCCGGGCCACTTGTCCTAAATCGAGAGTGATGAGGAACCAACCAACCTAAAAGAAGGATTGCCCAATGTGCAGCTATTTTCTATTAATGTGGTGGATGTGCACTTCGTCGATATCATTCACTTCTTAACTACAGGGATGGAACTTGCAGAATATTCAGTATAACAGAAAAAAAAGTTGGTAACTCGCGCTGTAGACTTTACCATCATAGCAAGCCACTTGTATAAGCTAGGAGCTGATGAGGTACTGCGAAGATACGTTCTAGAGCATGAAAGATAAGCCATCTTAGCAGAGGCTTACAACGACGTAGAAGGAGGTCACTACAGAGGGAAAGCGACGATGTAGAAGATCTTAAGAGCTAGGCTATGGTGGCCCACACTGCATAGTGACTCTTATGACTATTGTAAAGCCAACGACACATGCCAAAGGATAGGAAGGCCGTTGGGCAGGGACGAAATGCCCTTGCAACCATAGATGGCCCTGCAAGCATTCTAAAAATGGGCCATAGACTTCGTTGGGCCCATCAACCCACCAGGGAAGAAGGCAGGTGCCCGCTACATCATCAATACAACTGATTATGTCACCAAATGGGCTGAAGCACAACCTATAAAGGATTGTACTTCAGACACTATTGTGCACTTTATTTTTGAACATATTCTAACCAGGTTTGGTTGTCCAAAGATCTTGATGAGCGACAGAGGTATGCATTTCATTAATGAAACGATACAGGCATTGATTGAAGAATTTCAGATCCACCATGCAAAAAGTACCCCATATCACCCGCAGGAAAATGGAACCATGGAAGCTTTTAATAAAATTTTGGAACAGGCACTGACCAAGATCTACAATTTCGATTGAAGCGACTGGGACGTGCACATCCCATCAGTCCCTTGGGCTAATCGAATCACCTTCAAGAAATTGATTGGGAAAACATCATTTTAAATGGTTTATGGAAAGGAGGCAATCATGCCCATGAAATATATTGTTCCTATCCTACACATCATAGCCTTTACGAACATGGTGGAGCCTGATATCATGAAGGAATGCTAAACGCAACTAGTCGCCTTGGAGGAAGCTTGATTCATTGCTAATTTTCATTAACAAGTTCTGAAGGCTCAAGAAAAAGCATGGCATGATACACACATTTGGTAGAAGGTATTTTCAGAAGGAGAATTGGTCCTGCTATACGATAGCCAGTTTTTGAAACACACGGGGAAGTTCTGTTAGCACTGGCTAGGCCCCTATACGGTCAAGGAAATCACTCACGAAGATTGTTGTCTGGTTAGCTACATTGAGTAGTGATATTATCCCAGGATATGGTAATGGTAGCCAGCTCAAACCGTACCAAATCAAATTAATATATGGTCAGAGTAGCTGTATTGGGAAGAATATGCGCATACAAGAGGAAAAACGCAAGCTGGCTCGTTATACGCGCAGGGGTTGATTGCAGGTCAGAAAGTCGGGGGAGGTGTGCTAGGAGTGTAGGGGTTGATTGTAGGTCTGGAAGCTGGGGGAGGTGTGCTGGGAGCGCAGGGGTAATCCACAGCTACAAAAACTAGCCGTTGGAACAGTAAAACTAGGTAAAAAGCAGATTTTACAGTAGGAAGGAGCAGGCAGCCGACAATTAATGCAGTGATTTTTGGAGATTTTTTACCGTTTCCTTGATGGTAAGTTTCAGATAAGCCTCATCCAACTATTGGTCACTATCCAAAGCTATAAAAGCTGGAGGGTAGATCAGAAGTGGGTTTCGTGCATTCTGAAAATCTGGTGTCTTGCAGATTTATGTAAGTATTGTGCTTTGTTAATTTCTGGGCGGGCTACCCCCTCTAATAGTAGATATCCAAAGTTTGTCTTCTGAGTGAGAATAACCGCAACCAATCTCGCTGAATCATTGCAAACCATGGCCTCTACTGATGAAGTATTAGAAGTCACCCCTGGAGTTAAAGAGGTTGTGTCCACGCCAACCATGGAGAAGCAGGTGGAGAAAAAGAAGGGTAAGGGGAAATTCCAGGAGCAAGGGTAGGGGAGGGCTACAAAATGTGCTGGAGGGAAGCCACGCACATCCCCTTAGAATTTGAAATCCCCCCGAATGGTGCCCCAAGCATGATTTCCTAACCCGACGAAGCAACCTCTGTCTACTCAGGAACAAGCTCAAATTGCTGAACCAATCACTTGGCTACTGCCCTATGTTTAGCCTCGCCGACCCTCGGTTCGCATGCCTAAGAACCTTGAAGGAATGCGCGCCTATCTGAAGATTCCACTGATTTCGGGTGAAGTCCCCATAATTGGAGAAGCACATGGCATGCTTGCCTCAATTAAGTTCGATGACCATGACCTGGCCAACTTGGAGGCCTTCCCAGAATTGGCACTTGAGTTGTATCTTGAAATAATATTGGAAGATGACGTACTAAGGGTTGTCCCAATGCTGTGGGCACATGGGCTAGAAAAATCTGGTTTACTAAACTTGCTGCAAATGCCTCATTTTGGCCAATACAGTATAACCGACCGATTTGCGCAACAACTGCTAGCCCTTATCCATAACAGCGACTTGTGGATCTGGGACCACATTCCCATTGATGCTGCCCTCATTCACCACATTATTGGTATCCCCATGGAGGGGCCAAATCCCATGGAGCACTTCGGTAAGAAGTATGAGAAACATATTGCCAACAAGGTGCGAGAGGATTACCACATCGTGCGGAATACTAGGCGATTCCTAATCAACACCATCATTGACCCAGGCGTGCACATGGGTACCCTGCTGTTGGCTTGTAAGATGATGGGAAAGTGTCAAGCCATGACTGTCCCCACTTATGTAGTTCATATGGCTGGCTGTTACGAAAGGGGGGTTTGCTTCAACTGGTCCCAGTTCCTTTGCAATGAATTTTTGGAGAACGTGTGTGAGGCCCAGGATT
Organism: Pinus albicaulis; assembly: GCA_034641835.2. Taxonomy (NCBI): domain Eukaryota; kingdom Viridiplantae; phylum Streptophyta; class Pinopsida; order Pinales; family Pinaceae; genus Pinus; species Pinus albicaulis. The sequence goes on along the minus strand of CM076583.1, from coordinate 807,281,792 downwards.
ATGGAAGGGAATTTTGATACTCTTGGCTACTGCTCCTAATTTCATTGGTCACATGGAAAGCCCCTAAAGATTCGGTCCTCCCTGAGCTCGAGCCAGACATGTGCGAGGGGGCTTGATACACAAATTTGTGGGATTCAAAGGACAAGCAGCACATTGAGGATAACAAGGTCTTTTGGGTCCTATTTTAGAGCAGGCTCGCAGCAGCCATTCACTCATGACCACGCTTGTTGCCAACGGTCTACAACAAATACAAGGGCATCACAACATTCTAGGTCATGATGCACAATGTATAGATAAGGGGTCGTAAGGATCCAGCTTGGGTATCGCTGCCTTATATGGTCGCCGATGAGGAATTTGACAGGCTATTTGCCACTTGGCCACCACACTGGAGTTTGGGATTCAAATTAGGTGCGGCTAAAACTGCTGGTACAAGCACAACCCCAAAGACCACCCCACCTGATCCCACCAAGAATATAGAAGGACGTTGCCCAGAGGGCTCCACCAAGACAACGGACACAGTAGAGGGCATGGAGTGGGAATCACAGTAGGATGTGGACACAGAAAGTCTGAATGCATAAAGTACTGATTCCTCACAGGGTACGAAATGGACCGCCGACCCTCTCAAGGGGCAGTGAAAGAAATTACGGGCTACGAGGCTCGGTAGGGAGACTAAATTTACCTTGACAGAGGAAGATTTGGAGCAAATCTCAGATGCAGTCACCCTCACCTTAGAAGACAAATGGATTATTTTGGAATAGCAGCAGAAGGCTGCGGTCACCACCTTACAATATGAAATCCAAGCTCTGTAGCTCAAGGTTGATACCCTGTAGAAGAGCATGATTCAAGCAAAGCTGCCCCCAGCAACCAACACTGGGCTAATCATCACGGCTGACAGCCATCTCTGCCCCCTTCTAGGCGCAACACTCATCCTCAATCCACCTGCCTTGTGTGCACAAGTCCAGGCCTGCATAGAACTACATTTGGATTTGGGACGGCTTCCACACGAACCACTGTAGGTCCTCCAGACATCCCTCTTTGAGGAGATCCAGCACAGAGACTACTGGGTGCATCAGTAGCTCTGTACAGCTGAGAAAACAATCATTGAAAAAACCATCGAGGTGTCCCAGGCACAGGCTGCGTGCACCCTTGCCACCGCACAGCAGAATGAGTTCGAACATCTAATCAACAAGCTATGCGTAGATGTGACTGAAGATATCCCAGCCTCTGCTACCCCCAGGCCAAGATTGAGGGACTCGTTGTAGCCCTGAAGGCTTCTAGGACCGAGATTTAGAATGTCAAGATCAATACGGAGCAGCAGATTGCTGCGTTGCAGGCCAAATTGCTGCCGGAAAATCCACTTGAGGTACGAGCCCAGCGAGCTGCGCTGATCACCGAGGCCACAAATACCATTACAGCTTAGATCACTTAGGGTGTAGAATTTCTTGAGACAACTATGCAGTTGTGATCTAAGGTGCAACAAGACCCCCTCTTGCATGAATTTACTCAACAACTGCACCAAAAGGAAAAAGAGTTTGAGCAACTAGAAGCTACAATGACCACTCTGATCCTAGCTCAATGCCTCGCATGACTACGTACCAGCCATGCACTCAAAGATGACCTAGAAGAGCTCTGCCAAAAAAATAAGGTTCTGAGTGACCACCTCAAGCCATGGGCTGATGAAGCCCTCAAGCTCTCTCAAGACTTCGATATTTTAGTAAAACAACTGAATCAGACCCTGGAAAGTGTAACTGCTGCCACTAAAGGTACAACTTCACAGAAGTTGGTAGACATTGAAGAGAATGCTGCTGCACAGAGCGAAGGATTTTTTCCCCTCTGGTTGATGCAATCAAGTAGCTTCAGGCGAAGATGCAAACCCTACTGCCGCTGTGACTCGGGATGAGTTACAAGATTGTGTTGGGGGCCTACTGGAACGAGGTTCCCTAAGCTGTGTTTTTGATATAATTTTGCAATAGCTGGTCTTGCATAGGGGCTTTGGGGCAGGTCAAAGCCCCCAATTTTTTTTAATGGGTCAAAGGGTAGACCTAGAGTCCGCAAACCATGGTTTGTGGACCATAGGATAAAAAAGGCTACAATGATATAAATAGATAGATAGTTAGGTATAGAAAGTAAGAAGTAAGTAGGATTGATGCTACGTATGAACTGTTGAGATTTGTTTTGGGTAAGGACTCCTGTTGGCTGTGTGCGCAGAGATTCTCAATCCTGCCATGTGCGCAGGCAGTAACTTGGGTTTGTAATTGGTTTTTGGATATTAATGAATGAAAAATCTACTGAAGTAGCTTGTTGCTATCTTAACTGGTTGTGTTTATTACTGAAGTGCCTCTGTGTTAATTGAATAAGTTGCGAATGTACCTGCGATATATGATTTAGCTACAATTATAATGGTCTATGGTGATAATTTATGATGCGCACGTGGATGTGAATGTGTTGATCAGATCTATTAATGATAAGTAGCTCTGTTATGGTTACATGTTGATTATACTGTTAAAGTCTTGTTAATAGGATTGTTTTCTGTGTGAACCTGATAGAACTCAACAAGATCTACCTCAATTACCTACTCTTTCTCATAGCATGGAAACTTGGTTCTAGCACCCACCCATAATACTTCACGTGAGACCTTGGCCTACGAAAGTAGGTCATTGTTGAAAGGGCCAGTAGTATAGGGGTTTGTTGGCAAACCTTAACTCTGAACCTGGGTCAGGACCCCTGAAGCCAACAATTCCTATCTAAAGACACAAATTGCACCATGTTGCAGTTCAAGTTTTTTTGCTCCATAACAATCCATTCATACTCTCAGAGAGCAGTATTGGTTCTATGGTCCTTTGCCAAAGTGATCCCAATTGTCATTTATTCTAACATGAAAAATGATGAATGCCCTTAAAGTGAAGTAGGTGTTCCATACTCAAGGTCTTGATACTTCTTTATGTTCCCATACTCGTGAATATAATAAATGGGATACCTTGACAAATAGCTTCACCTCCAAGCTGTCCTCCGCTGTCAAGAAAAGTGCCCAGAATGGACCCTTCTCTAATGTAGAAAACCTCTATGCTAATTGTCATACACATCTTAGGGAAGAGTTGCTCAAAAAAATTTAACATCATCCACAAAGAGTGGATCCCCATGAAATATGTGCAAGAAATTCAAATATTGTTTAGAACATACTATTACAAAATGGGTCTAGAGTGAGGACAAGTGGTAGTGGCAGGGTATCTCTCTCCTGGCCTTCCTTACTAGCTAGTTGTAGAAGATGTCTGCTTAACTTGTGGTTGTAGAAACGATGTGGATGTAACTATTATAGTCTTGGGTTGTAAACATACAAAAATGTTGTTTCCAAGCCGAGGGTATCCACTTTATGAATCATTGCTGGCATACAATGGGATTGAAGCTAGGAAATATAATTTTAATTATAGAAAGGAATTAGGAAGTTAGCTTAGAGCACCTTGAAATAGTAGTTGACAAGAACATAGTAGTAATGATAGCCATGAGCATTTAGCCAAGGTTGAAGAGATGGAAAACAAGTTAAGCTTGTTAATAGTTTCTGATGAATTATATGCACTTAAACTCTACCTAGTGGTTGGTACCTTCCCCCAGTGCAACTTTTAAACATAAAATATGGTTTTCCTTTGGAAATATCATGTCCAACATCACAAATCCCTAGGATTTATGGGAAATATATTGCTCATACGTTTCATAGTAGATGATGATAGTTCTTGGAAGTAGAGGTGTTTCCCTTATAATGAACTATTTATTTTATTCTGGGATTTTCGCATGCTTGGTAACACATGTTATAGTGAAAAGTAGCGTGAGTTTAGTTATTTTAGTGAGTGCCAAGTAGTGTGAATTATTTATTTCAGTTATTTTGAGTTCATGTTATTTTAATGTTTGAGTTCAGTTATTTTAGTGTGAGTACAGTCGCATTATAAAGATCATAGAAGCAAAGGGGGATTTTGACAATCTCTATTAGTAGATGTATCCCTGCTCATTTAGGCCCAGCTTCCAAAGCTATCTCACTTGATATAGCTATGTAATATTTTGTGAATTAATATTTCAAAATAGAAGAGCGTTACTTCAGAATGAAGAAAATCATCAATACAAAAGAATGCCACGAAACTATGCCAATGGAAGGTGTTGTAAAAGCTATGTTTTGCCAGAATTTACACTTTGTAGAACCGAATAAACCACTGAAAGTTATTGTTTAGTGGACCATAGGATATTTTACATTAGTAATGATACACTATAATTGAGAGACCATGTTCTTTTCTAAACTCAAAATTCCCAAGGGATATTTAGAGTTATAATATAGGTGAGATTATTATACTTATCTTTGGACGAGATTTCACTCCTAAGAATTCTCTTAGATATAAAACGTTTTTAGATTATTCAAGAGATCTAGAGGTTCTTCCCTGTATCTTCATACACATTTATTTGTATATAACTTGTCATTATGCAATAATCAAAGAAGCAGAAACTGTACAGGATATCCAACATATACTTGAATTGAAATGATCCAATAGAATCATTTATGATAACTGATCAAACTGGAACTCCAAACCTTTTTCTTATGGAGATGTATTCCTTGACCAAAGGACCAGACACAAGTATTCGGGAAGGCACCCAAGCCATTAATTTTTTCAATTAAAATAATTGGTTTTGGGTAGATAAATATTGAGATTTCATCAAGATTTTGAGGTTTCAAAGGACAAAAAATCAAGAAGTGAGGTAGAAAACGAGTGCATTTGATCTCTAGTGTACATATTCATAGAAAGTATAAAGAAGATGCATAACTCTAGCCCTTCCAGCTCTTTTATCATAGACTCACATGCATAGAAGCAATGACCCACTACATACATACTTGTTGAAGTCCAAAAGCTTCTAGCCACATTCAGAGATTCTAAATTCTTCCACTATGATTTTGTGAACTCTCCCAAGAAAATAGGAAATAGCCTAGATCTCTTAGAAGATCTTGGATTTAGACTAGGAAGTTTGATCACATGCATTCAAATTCATACACCAATATGATTTAATCCAAAACAATCCATCTCCACTTTGGATATGAAGCATTGTGAGGGCTAAAATACTCAGAAGTTCCGAAACTTAGATTCATTTACCAATATGACTCAAAAATATGACTTTCTTGGGTTGTAGGATTTTGATAGAAAAAAGGAATATTACTACGTGATTAGACTACTCGTGTTCTTAATCGTTAAACAAAAAAACCAAATAATTTGATGACAAGTGGAGTTTTCACGTTAACCTTTTTTAATAAAATTATAATATACTTCAATAATAATCTGTCATCTGATATATTGATATAAAGATATGAATGGGATTGATCATCTAATTGATGATAGTTAACATCTTTTCTATTTACTATTTTATCACATTGAACTTTAAATATTCCGATAATTGCATCTAGAGAAGTAGAAGTGAGGTAGAAAATGGCGCAAATCTCACCATTTGCTCTAAACTGGTGCATACTTCACCAATCTTTTCTAGTGTCAAGTTGGTTTAAGGGTACTTGAGGCAGATCTGGACGCTCGGAGCTTCCAATCTGTTGTCAATCTTGTTAAAGAATGAAAATACCTACAAATAAAACCCAACTCTAAAAAACTGACCCTAAATAGCTTAATACATGACAAGAAAGGAAACATAACAGAGAGGGAAATATAAAACAAAAGATTAAGGAGGTGCAGACAATGGATTTGATGTTGAGTGCTGAGATCCATCTCAGTTTCCCTTGAATTAGCTTAACAAGAAAACAAATTTGTGAGGTATGCATTAGTTTATATCACACTGGTGACATCTGCATCATTTGGTTAGGAATATTTCTATGCTAATACACTAAAATTATTAATTAAAAAAAACTCATATTTCTCTTAAATCATCAATTATTTTACTTGCACTGTTTCACCAATGAAAGTGGGGTGCTTTTTTAATTTGGGTGGGAGAAAAGTTTATGTATATTCCATGGGCACTGTCCAAAAGAGAATTGTGAGCAAAAACAAAACTAAAACTATAGAAAGGAGGTACTCTGTCACCTTTCCCTGTAAACAGAGAAATTGTAGTGGGTCTCAACAAGACTATGCATCATGCACTCAGCCAATGATTAATATATAACATGGAATATATACTAATCATTGAAAGAGTGCATGGCCTTTAGTGTTTCTTGTGGGTCTCGCCCCATTGTTATTATGGAACTGTAGGCTAGAAGATGTACTAATGTATGTCATGAAGTGTATGTCCTAGACTATCCACATGCAAGACTAGTTGGCTTCCATTCTTTAAAAATGATTCATCTTCATGGATATAGACACTGTATTGATAAAATACATAATCAAAATCCTAAAAAAATTATGAAGTAATAGTCCTACCATATCTTCGGAGGACTTAGATTAGAGTACTTATTAATATGAAATGGAATTTCATTATAAAGATACATCTGGATAACAACCACAAACTAAAGAAAGCCAGAAGATATGAAATTGATATTGTTGGGAATTTTTGCTGAGAAAGGATGTTATAACAACAATCTTAAACTTCCACAAAAACCAACTTCCTAATTGGAAAAATATTTGGGTTAAGGCGTCATAATATCCTCTTGTCTAAAATGCAGAAGTTAGCAACAGGTTCATAATACCTTGTTTTATACCATAGATAATCACTTTTATCTAAAATTGTGTTAAGCTGCTCTAACAAGTCATGGGAAGATAATTTTTTTTATGCCCATATTCCAATATATTCTTTGCACCATGACCAGTTTACAGATATTTTTCCTCTATCTCCACTTAATGTTCCAATAGGATGAAGGGAATCCATGCTGACTTGCTGTAATGTTCCTAAATTATCATGTAGTTAATTGGAATATTAATTTTTTCTCTTGCCATTTAGCTAGATGAATAAATGGGTAGGGAGACCCATAACTCTTTTTAGTAGGCATTGGAAAGAATTGTGAATTACAGATAAAACACGCTTCCCTAGACAGGTGATAGTCTAGAACAACAGATTAAAGACTATATGACTACTTCTTCTAACTTAGAACAGACACACATAAAGGATTAGAGGCTTACTTGTAATCTAAGCGCTTCTAAATGGCTCCTTCTGTTGCTTCCATTGTAGCTTCAAATTCAAGTGGTTTGTAGGAAAAATTATTCCTGCAAGAAAGAACACTAAAACAACAGAAGAAAGAAATAATACAGATGTCTATTCAAGTTAGTTAGCTAAATCAGTAAAGCATAAACCATATACATTAACTAAGATCTTACAATATGGAAAATCAAAGCGAATACAAATGCATATAGGGAAAAGTAAGATGTATTCTTTATTGATCATAGAAGGATAGGTTACAACCCAATGACTGATTTGAAGTGACCATCTCTAGCAATGATCCTCAGCCTCATCACAGTATAAATATCTCCAACTGTTGTTACACAAATCTAACTCTCAATTGAAAATCCACCAGCATTTCTCTACTCAAATTCTTCCTTACCAAGCACTCAGATCTGTGCTCAATTTATAGAGGAGTTGAAGGTTGTTTTGCAATCAATGAATTTCCAATAATAGGCAAGACATGTTCCCAATCTTGTAGATGTAAAATGGACACTTGGATTCGAAGCTTGACATATGTGAACTCTTCTAGAAGGTACTGGCCAAGTGGAGATTTTGGAACAATGAGAATTTCACTCCCAATGTGACCAACACACCCATAGATGCTGGGAAGTGCTTTGCAGAGCAGCCTTGCATCGGGCTACCTGCATATGCAATGCACTTAGTCCCCTTAGAGGCAGCATTGGTGAGCTCTCATATGCTATATCATAAATTTCAAACCTTGGAAAACTTTTTCTTGATGAAAATCGTGCTTGATTTGTCTTGTTCTTGTCTTAGGGCATGTAGCAACTAAAATGATAGGGAATGATAGAGCCTTAGTCATTGGTCCTGGAGATGATGCCCAGTTAACCAGGTCATTGGGAATGATGCCCAAATTGACCTATAATAGTAGGAATAAAATCCCTCTTAATGTGAAAAGGGATCATCTTCATAGCTGGAGAAAGAACCCTCATGTGTGAACAGGGGCTAATGCATGTGGACAAGGTCAAGTTCGACCAAATCAATAGCATTGGTATGGAGGGAGTGGATCATCAATGAGAGACATCACAGTGTGAATGGGAGAAAGTATCCATGAAAATAGTAACCCTAATGAGTGGGACCAAAGATGAGAAGACTCACATTGTTTATAAGGAGGGAAAGGCAGCCATAGATGGTTATGTTATTGATTATTGATTTTGTGGTATGTATGACTTCTTGCACTCTTTAGCTATTTAGTGGAAATTTTTGCGATGTTTAGCATCGAGTGTTCCCGAGCGAGGATCCCACCTCTTCCCTTGAGGTAGCCTCTAGGAAGAGTATTGTACTATCATTTCCACACTCCAACATTTTGGCCAAGATTTAGTCTTCAGTTACAGCGTAGTATCTATTTAGAATTGTGTTGTATTACAGGGTGTTGCAGTGGAGGGTTGAGAAACCCACTTTCTGAGCTAGTTTTTCAGGGGAGGAAGCATTCTGCTCATTGGGAGATCATAAGGGAGGTTCTTGAACTTTCTTTCATATCTTGGCTCTAGGACAACCTATTCCTATCATCTACAATGCATATTCCCTCTTTGACTGTATTATTTTAGTGAGCATTTGCAATGGAGGTTTCAGTGCTTGTTTTGGAGGGTGAGATCTTCAGTGATGGGATCAGCCTTTCACTTGAAGGATATATTGGAGGAGATCTATTCATTTAGATATCATTTTTAGCCATCTCCATCCAGTTATTCAACTGCAGCTACTGTTTAGCCTTAGGGCTGCATTCCGGCATTTCTTACTTTTGTTATTTCCAGAAACCCTTCCTAGGTTGTCTTGGAAATGTGTTTGGGAGCCTAGATCGTCACTCCCGGCATTATTTGAGCTATATAATAGTAGCTCTATATTGTTATATCTTTTTTTAGTAGTTTATGCCCTAAAAATGCGCTATCATGGCTCATGGCATTTGTATAGGAGTGTTTTTCTCATGTATTGAAATATTTGCTTAAAGAAGGCTTGTTTTGTATTGCTTGAGTGACTTGATCCTCAAGATATTATGCCTATTATTTGCTGATATGTTTAATAAGATGATTGTAAATTTTTCTCATATCATGGTGTATTGATTTTTTCACTGCTATTTCCATTATTGTGTTCAAATATTGCTACTTCCCCATTTGGGAATATTACAGTGGTATCAGAGCATAATCTTGGCTCAGCCTGTGAGTTTTAGCCAATATGCTATAAGAAGAAGAAGGAGAAAGAGATCAGAATGATGGAAAGAATGAGTTTTTATCTCATATATTTTCAAATCTAAGAGGGACCTCACCAAGGAGGTCAAGAAAAGAAGAATGTAGAGAAACAATGAGACCTCATTGGGGTTTCAAGATGAGGAAGGACCATGCACTTCCTATCAACAGAAGAGAAAACCAGTATTGCATAGAGCTCCAAAGCAATACACTATGCCCTTTTATTTTGAAGAATAAGACAAAAGGCATGGATATGGAGGACAATTGGATCATGAGATTCTAAGTGAGTATCTTGCAGAATATAAGTCTCAACCTAGAGCTTTCAAGGAGAATCTAACTCTCCCACAGTTCATTCAGCTCAAAGAAGAAAGGAGACCTTGCAACAATAGATTTCTATTGTCTACTTTTGATGGGTCATCCACATGCACAACAATGGCTTGGGGAATGAAGTTGGATGCATTCTTCCTGCTACATCTAGTAGTAGAGAGAGAAGTTGTTGTTGAGATTGTAGCACTGCACCTTGAGGGTGAAGCAAAAATTTGGTGGTTTAGCCATTTGAGTCATGCACAAGTGACTGCATATGAATATTTTACGCAAAAGTTGACCAAGAAGTTTGATAGAAGAAAACCAGAGGAAAAGAAACTTCCACCACCACTTGTTGCAGGAGAACTTGCATCAGGAGAAGGGACAGTTGCACCTTTGCGAAGTGGTCTTGATCTCTTGACATATAGAGTCGCATGCACTATTTTGGAGATGCATGAGGATGAGGAGACTTATACCAGTGCTGATGCACCCATAGAGGAGTAGCCATCATCATCAGTAGTTGGGGAAGTAATCACACCGGAGGAAGGAACCCTTGTAGCAGTATAAGATGTTCCCAAGCTTTACCAAGGTATGCACATATTTTAATTTCCAATTATTTTAGCACATCATATGGAGGATTGTGGAAACATGCTATCAGGGCCAATGCATGACCTAGGGTCAAAGCACATTGCTGATTTGGAGCAACAGACTATCACTATGCTGAGGAACCTTGATTTGTTCAAGGAGGAGATATATAGTCATCCTAGTATATCATTGTTGAGCTGCACACAAATCTTGGGGTTGGAGTGTAGAATTTTAGAGGATGGGATGAACATTATCCTAGGCAATCCAATGCAGAACTATATGTTCAACATTGTGCATGATCTTGAGATAGCAGATACACCATCATGGAGATCAACAATGCTGTCAATGAACAACAGTGATGATTTGGGGGCCCAATTGATATTGAGACATTTTTATGACCAACACACTTGTGTAGTAGTGGATAGGCAGATGGTTGATGAGAGACATCTTATCTTTCATGGTTGTGATGGTTATTTCTTGATGAGAATTTCATAACTCAATGAGAAGATTTTTCCTTCAGTATACTTGGATCCTTATGGATTCAACATGGTAGTTGATGAGTGGTCTTCATTTGAAGATCTTCGAGAGATTGCATTTCAACATCCCATGAAATGAAAAGATAGAAATCTGATGTGGGAGGATGGTATTATCCATTGGAGAAATACCCATTAGAAGCATGATAGTAGACACTCACCATTGATTGTATGGGTGATGTTGATGAGCAAGAGGTTGGAGAGCCACTTGCAGATCTATGACACAAGGCAGCATGAGGCAAGGCTGTGTTGGATACTCTTGAAAGAGTTTGGCCATCATGTAGCACATCCTATTCCAAAGGGTGAGCTAATGGTTGGGACTTGGCATGGAACTTCCATCATATGGCAGCAAGGAGTTTGGGTGTATTGGGGTGATGTAATATCTTTCATGTCAACCATCATGTTGTTTCTCCATAGTTTATATGGTGATGGTATGGCGAGGCAACAAGAGTTTTTGTTGCTTTGGAAGCTGTTGGGAGAGTATGGGCTAATTTTCTCCCATACTTTGCATGATATTTTAGGAGTAGGTGATGGCACTATCATGGTGCAAAGGGGCTAATCCTTAGCCTTGGAGGATCAGGAGGTACTTCCACTTTGGAAGGAATCTCCCATATATAGCAGCAATATGGTAGATGACTTTGACATTTGGCATGTCAAAGAATGGAGCTATGAGATGATAGGAGCCTTATTACAAAGGCCAACAATGTTGTCACTTGGGAGCTTAGGTTTATTGATGGGGTGTTCCCAGGATCACTTCACATATGATGCACTTGATGGACAAGTAGGAGATGAGAGTGATGGAGTAGTGGATGCAAACATCTATTACCATGATATGATCTTCTTGACTTGGATCTCCAAGCATAAGAATAAGGTTTTGCATGAAGCACATGGTTCATTCCTTTTCATGGAGATATGTCATACCACTATGGAGGGCTCATTCATGGATATTATTATCAGCCTACTCTCATTACATGGTAAGAGTTGTGTTTTGCACTTATTGATTATCTAACACAATATTTTCATTCTCTTACCATTTCTACTCAGTGCATTGCTCCACAAGAGGGTAAGCCTCTATTTAGGCTTCATGGTCATTTTGGGATCAACATCAGTGATTTGGATAGCCATAACTTGTATGGATTTGGGAAAGTATTTTACTATTCTTTGTATGCTCAGATGATACATAATACCATTTTCTATTTACTAGATGATGTGATGACATGCACAACTAGCAATTTGTTGGGAGACAACTTGCCATGTTATTTTTTGAACAACAATTAGAAAAATTGCGCTGTAAATAATTGGGATACTATTGGTACCTTCTAGCACTATATGAAACCTTCAGTACCTCTCTCATTTGGATTACATATGATGATAATGTCATATTCACTTTATATGGGATGGTCTGGGCAAGAACCAAAGAGTGATTCTTTGAGGATCCAATTTCCTTTTTGCTTCATGAAGGAAACATTATTGCAACCCAAATTGAGAAGTAGCTCTACACTTATCATAAGTGGAGATAGAGGCAACGTGGGATGTACAATTTGATCCATCATGTTCAGATATGCAACCCACCTGCTTTGTAGGAGCCTAAGGTGGAGGAGTTTCTCCTGAGTTACCATTTTGGAGGGTAACTCATTTTGTATCGATGATAGCTTGGGGATGGGAGCTTCACATGGGAATGAAGGTCCCAAATATATTTCATATTCCATGCCTCAAGAAGGCCTCTAGACAACATATTGTTTCCTCCATCGGTATTCCACTTTTTCATGATGATAACTATTTGGGATTGTCACCAAAAGCTAACTTGCATACTTGGGAGGAGCAACTTGGAGACTTATTGATGAGACAACATCTTGCACTTTGGAGGAGCTTATCATATGACGATGCTACAGGAGAAGGAGAGGAGGATATTTAGTTATATCCTTGCAGTTGCTTGAGTACAAGCAACATTTGGGAGGGGAGGACTGTAATATTCCCAAATTAGCATGCAGCTAATTGGAATGTTAAATTTTTCTCTTGTCATTTAGCTAGATGAATAAATGGGTAGGGAGACCCATAAATATCTTTAGTGGGAATAAAATCTCTCTTAATGTGAAAATGGATCATCTTCATAGCTGGATAAAGCAGCATCATTTGTGAACAGGGGCTAATGCATGTGGACAAGGTCAAGTTTGACCAAATCAACAACACTGGTATGGAGGGAGTGGATCATCAATGAGAGACAGTGCAGTGTGAATGGGAGAAAGTCTCCATGATATTAGTAACCCTAATGAGTGGGACCCACAGTGAGAAGACTCACATTATTTATAAGGAGGGAAAAACAACCATATATGGTTATCTTATTGATTATTGATTTTGTGGTCTATATGACTTCTTGCACTCTCTAGTTATTTAGTTGAGATTGTTGTGATGTTTAGCACTGGGTGTTTCTGAGTGGGGATCCCACCTCTTCCCTTGAGGTAGCCTCTAGGAAGAGTATTTTACTATCATTTACACTCTCTATAATTTTGGCCAAGCTTCAGTCTTTAGTTACAGCACAGTATCTGTTCAGAATTGTGTTGTGTTGTAGGGTGTTGCAGTGGAGGGTTGAGAAACCCACTTTCTGAGCTAGTTTTTCAAGGGAGGAAGCATTCTTCTCATTGGGAGATCAGAATTGAGGTTATTGAGTTTTCTTTCACATCTTAGCACTAGGCCAACCTATTCCCATCATCTACAGTTTAGGTTCCCTCTTTGACTGCGTTATTTTAGTGAGCATTTCAAGTGGAGGATCTAGTGCTTGTTTTGGAGGGTGAGATCTTCAGTGTTGGGATCAGCCTTTCACTTGAAGGATCTATTGGAGGAGATATATTCATTGATATATCATTTTCATCCATATCCATTCAGTCATTCAGTTGTAGATTCTATTCAGCCCTAGGGTTGCATTCCAGCATTTTGTACTTTTTGTTATTTCCAGAAACCCTTCCTGGGTTGTCTTGGAAATGTGTTTGGGAGCCTAGATCTTCACTCCCAGCATTGTTTGAGCTATATAACAGTATATCCATCTTTTTATATCTTTATTTATTAGTTTATGCCCTAAAAATGCGCTATCATGGCTCATGGAATTTGTATAGCAGTGTTTTTCTCAAGTAAAGACATATTTTCTTAGAGGAGGCTTGTTTTGTATTGCTTGAGTGACTTGATCCTCAAGATATTGTGCATATTATTTGATGATATGTTTAATAATATGGTTGTACATTTGTCTCATATCATGGTGTATTGATTTTTTCACTGCTATTTCCATTATTGTGTTTAAATATTGTTTCTTCCCCATTTCGGAATATTACACCTGCTTCATTCCCATTACGGAAGTTTGTATACTAATCTATAATATTATAGAAACATATGATTAGAGGTCCTATATAATCCCACAAATTTAATCATCACTTAAAATATTCTGATGAAAATTAATAGAAAATACCACTAACCCTTGAACTGTTATAGACCACATTTTGTAGTCGAGCAACACATTGAAAAACCAAGTAGGTAGATTATAAGATGCTCTATTGAATCACACGGTTTCATCCTACTTACTGTGGAGATTTCTAAGGAAGGCAACACATACACTAGAATTCTTGGTAGAATATACAATTTCTTGCATATTCAGGGTAACTTTGATGCCTAAAAGTGTCATTATTTTTCATCTCAACAACTTGTATAACGACACTCCCTTGTGAGCCCTGGTCTATAACATAACTTTGTTTTTCATGCTCTAATCTGTTTAATGCTTGTTACATTCCAAGAAAAGTAGCATTTCAAAGGCTATCCTTCTATTTGGGTTGTTTTGAATTGAATCAATTAGCTGTAGGGAGAAATAATTGCTACTCCTGCTCCCCTGAAATTATAGATCAATTTGGTAATCAATCCTGTTACTATGAGAGGTCTGCATGCAATCATCATATTGAAAATTTATTAGCAATAAGGAATAATGCTCTAATCCAAATGTCTGATTTTTAAATGAAAATTAAGGGATTCTTTATAATAAAATTACACAAAATTGTGTTTAAAATAATGGTTAGAGTTTAGGATTAATTCTTTGGTTTACATTTTTCATTTTTAATCACGTTTTTTCTCTCTCCTTGTTTCTTTTATATGTGAAACCTCCAAACCCTATTTCTTGTACCATTCTCACTTCATTTACCATTTCTCATTTTTGGTAACATAGATGACAATGACAACACTTGTTAAATATGCCAAATAAAAAAATCCTTCCTTGGCTTTTCCAATTCCCATGCTGCTTGGATGCTTATCAACTTGAAAAATTAGCAAGGCATCATAACCTGTAGCAATAATTTTCAAAAATTTGTTTAATGAGATCTCTGAAACCCTACCAAAATTTATTGGCATAGTGTCATAGTCCTTCATTTCAATAGTGTTGACAAGCATCTCTTGCTGTAGCATAGCAATAAGGTCCCCATCAACACAAACTTGCACATCACTTCCAGTTTTCATCATGGAATTGAGCTATTCATGAGCACATGCAAAAACCACCAAATGCTATTATTCATTCAAAAATTCCAAACACTTATTAGCATGCTTCAAGGCTTCCAGCAATTCCTAAAAATATAGCGATTAGATCACCATGATAAGGAATATCAGAGTTATCATTTCCCAAAATGTTGCAGTACACACAATGTTTTGGTGAAATAAATAAAATATTTCATTGTTTATGTGATCATCCAGATAAAAGTTGAGAACCTGTTCCAAGATTGATAAGACTAAAGTAACTAGCCATATAAGCATCTGCAAGAGATCTAGACAAGATTTGTAGGAAAACATCTCTTTGTCGTAAAAGTCTTGTTTTGAGAGAAACCTAGAGTCTACATTTGTATGGATGTCTTGAGCTAGTTTTCCATTTATAATGTAGATGTAGGAGCTGGAGGATGGTAATGATTTTGCATGGTATTGATCACACAAAATAAATATTGCAAGGCCCCAAAGAAAACTAAAATCTTGTATTCCTAATTGAACCATGATGCAATCCGACGTGTTGGTATCCAATGAATTCATTTCTTTGGTATTTTGGGTATAAGGGTTTCCATGCCCAAACTTCGTTGGCGCTGCATCAAAAGCACTAGATTGAAGAATAATTGGTCTGACTTCATGTAGATATGGTTGCACAACTGATCAAATGGCTATCGATTGAGTTCCATCCAGAAATAACATGTACTCCTTTGAAAGAACACATGTATGTATAACTGTATGATTTTTGAGAAGCCTAATCCAACATTGTTCAAGGAGGGTTATGTCATTTGAAAAAAATGGTACAAATACCTGATATTCTGTAATGTTAGACCTTCTCTTCATGCAACAATATGAATATTCCTTGACAACTGTGTGAGCTAAAAGAAGTATTAATTTCACCTTATATCCAATATGTTTTACAAATGAAGAGGGTAATAGAGGCCTCCAAATGTTAACAATGGTGATGCAACCAAAGTTAGGTATGCCCTCTTTTGTACACAGAGGAAACCAACTACCCATTGACATCATATACCTCTTGAAAATTCACTGGGTCTACACAATTAAACTTGTAAGATGCCACCGGTATTGGAAAATATTCATGATAGACAAACACCTCATTTGACTTAGAACCAATATAATTATACCTATCAGCAGCAGAAATACCCATAAGGTTATTTTCATTTTTATGCATAGAATATGACATAATAGGGTTGCAAAGTACACTTCCTATACTTGTTTCCAAGTTCCAAGGCTTGAGTGTACCATCAATCGAAGTTGAGGCAAGGTTTTTCAAATCAAGAGACTTGAAATTATCCATAATTTTCTTGTTATGTGACAAAATTCACCATGGTATTTTTGTCTTTCGAAGATCTTCGCAATATGTTTTATAATCTGTATATTTGGATGCAAGTAGCTATGCAAAGCTTGCTGGAAGCTGAACAACACTTTCTTCCTGATTAATATTCCAATGTTTCACATGGTATCTTTTAAAAGGTGGAATGGCAATGCAACAATCCTTCTGCAGACCATTTTGTTCAAGAACCTCTTCTACCCTGAAATGTCAAGATCAATAATTCCTTGGTTTCTACTCTCTTTTTAATAAAATAACATTGAATCAATGGATATTTAGACAATTTTATGATGTACTCTCTTAATTTTTCACCTTTCTTTTTCAAATAAACAACGTGAGTGCTTTATTCTCACCAGAAATAGGAAAATATGTAGTTTGTTTTGGTCAAAGTCTCTAGCATTCCATACTGCTCATGAGACTTGACCTGAAGCCACATAGGAATCTATAAGTGGTGCTCCAAATTTTTTGGGTTTCCATGTGGAACATATGGCTAGGAAGAAGTCTTTAGGGGCCAAATGGTTCAGAAGTACAACCATATCTTATATTTACAAATCTTCAAATTTATGTAAGGGTGCAAATCTATAATTTTTCTACACTTTCACTTGAGGTTTAAAATCACTTGACTGCATGTATGCATGAGATTGTCTGGAAACAAACTTCTAATGAGATAACTCTGTTTTTTAGAAATTTGGAGCACATTAGATCTTGGTTTAGGATTATTCAAAAAATTTGGTTATTCCTCTCAAGTCTTGGGATGTTTTGGGAATAACTTATTAGTTAATGAATATCTCATTCCTTGCAAATGTACACTTTTTCAAAGTTAGTATGTTAGATTTGAAAAATGGAAATGCAATGTCAATCATTTTCAAACCTCATTGATATTGTTAGGTCTCTTTGCTTGCATGCACAATTTGACTTGTAACCATTAGGTACATATTGAGTAAATGAATGCAGAGACCAAAACATAAGACATAGACCAGTTTTCATCGGAAATGCAAGAAGGATGTTCAATGAATGAAAGATTAGGTAATTGACTTAAAGAAGCAATGTTCACTTAGAATTGAAGTTGTATATTCCAAATTATCTCACGTGTATGTTGATGTTGTTAGTGGACCATTATGAAGAGGACAAAATTTTGTGGTTCATTTTAACATCTGATATACACATTTGTATAGGGTGATCTTTGCTTCTAGAAGCTAAACTAAACATGGACATCAAGCATCATGTAAATTGTAGGAAAGGGGTTTAGGATTACATCTTCAGTTAGAGTTTCCATTGTACTTAACGAATTCCGCGTACTGTGAGGGAATGATGTTAAATTTAGATAACCGTGGTGTTCTAAGGCTTGATTCAATTTTACTTCAATATTTCTTAGGCCTGATACAAACTAGAAATCACATCAACATGAAAGTAAAATGCTGATAGAACACAATAATATATCAACAGAAGACAAGACAATAATATAGATCAGATTTACAATTCCTTTTGTCCAACAAAGATATGAGATATTTTGTGTTATGATAGTCAACAAGATTTTTCAACCAACAAAGCCTTACTAGATCAACCAACCTTCCAATTGTCACACCCACAGCCCCCAAAGACATCTCATCACAAGTCAACATTGGTCAACCAAAATTCAATGCAGAAAAGTCAACATTGTAGACTAGGGCTTTGGTCAAACAACTCTGATTTCCTCAATTTTAGTGCCCAAAAATATGACCTCTCAAAATTGGAATTTTGGTAGAGTTTTGAGGTCAAAATACCTAGGGTTGAACACAGTCAATGCCATAGAAAATAAGCCCTAAACAGATCCGCAAAAAACAGCGGCTTCAGCTTCACACGTGTCATATGAAAAAGGCCTTTAAAGGCTATTGAACCAATAAGATCACGATGAGAGAATGTGTGATGAGTTGATGTGAAAATTACCTCAAAGTATCTACAATTTATATCCATCAGTGAGGGTGTGTGATACATCTATTAGGCATGTGAGCCTACATTACAAATCTGGCCAACCTTGCACATGTGTGGAAAATAAATTCAAAATATATGTTCTGCTCATCCAAATAAGATGATCTTTAGATCAATCCTTCACCTCTCTAAAAGAGGAATCCAACAAAAATATGACCATCATCATATGAGCAGTGCAACATGGATTTTGGACCTAGTTTCCAAAAATTAACACTCCCTCTCAACTAGGGAGAACTCCATCTATCCACAAGTGCCACCCATCAGTACCGTTTTGTACTTAAATTTCGTGCGTCATCCTGGCATAAATTTCTTTGCTAGCTCTCATTCTCAGATAGAACAAAAAAAAGGTGAGTCACAAGGACATCACACTCAGCTGACCCAAATTTAGCATAGAGGTTAAAACCTCTCTTGGTCTCAAAAGAGTCTCATACTAACCCAAAGTTAGTTTACTGACCCAAATTTAGTTTAGAGGTAAGAAGCTCATCATACTTGATCCCAGATCAAGGTGTTGGACACGTTCCATCCTAGACATAGACAATACATCAATCTCCGATGCATCCATTGTTGGGAAAAATACTGAGAGGGGGGGGGGGGGGTATTTTTATGTTTAGTGCAGAATGAAATTTTTTTACTTTTTCTTTCTCTAAAAACCATACGCTACTTTACTGAACCCAAGTTGCGTATACACGCAGATATCCTTAATGAAACTTGCGTATTACTAGAGATATCATTATGCAGATAATTATTTACTTAGATCATTGCATCATTCATTCATTAGATGTTTAGTAAACAATAGACATGTGCAGTAGGAACAGAATAAATCATCATACATAAGAAACACACATGAACACCAGGATTTAAGGTGGAAACCCAATTCGGGAGAAAACCACCACTGTCGTCGTCTCGGTCTTCAATATTTATTATAAAGAAAACTTCTTACAACCATGTACTGGCGCAGACTCATACCAGCACGCAGGCACCCACCTGCAGAAGGCTACAACCTTCTCTCGTTTACCAGCCTCTCCTGGAAGGGAGCTACAACCCCCTGATCTCGTTTACCAGCCTCTCCTAGAAGGGAGCTACAACCCCCTGCTCTCGTTTACCAGCCTCTCCTGGAAGGGAGCCACTACCCCCTGTTCTCGTTTACCAGCCTCTCTTGGAAGGGAGCTACTACCCCCTACTCTTGTTTACCAGCTACCACTGGAAGGGGGCTACAACCCCCTCACTGAAGGCTTCGATCCTCAGCACCATTGCGGACCACGTTTCATCAATTTTCATACTGGATCCACTAGTTTTCATACAACATAATTTGTAGGGCACTTTTCATCAGAATTTCAGACTGGACCCACTCCACACATTTAAGCTCATCATACATCAAACTGAAACTCATAACCTCATCAATTCATTCATTGTACCATCAACCAATCAACCAACAACTTGATCTTTAATCAACATAATCAGTAGCATAATCAACTTCAAACAACCCAGATCTGTATTAATACATCATTGACAGATCGTAGTAAAACAGTAGAACAAATCAGACATTTCATTCCACATACTTCAACAAAACCCTAGTTCCATACACGCTTTTAGTTCACTGAACCTGAGTATGCATGCACTTTAACAGAAACAAACTTGCGTATACATCTGCACATATTTGAGGACTGATTTCACATACCATACGCGCTTTTGCTGAAGCTGACCCACGTATATATACGCTTTATCTTCCACGAACCTACGTATAGATCTTCAAACTTTTTAGGGCTACGCAATTCTTTAGAACAGATAAATGGCTCAGATCTTATCCTTTTTCTTCAGGAAATATTCGCCTCATCTCATTTCTAAACATTCCATAAACAAATCTAGAAAATACATAGTCTTTTCAGATCTAGAGATCCCTCTTCATCATTTTCTTCATCAATGCATTATTAATTCAGATCAATCAATAAATTGTTACCCTTCCATGCAGACATACTTCAAAGTGAAGTATTCCTTAAAACCCAGACCTATGCCCCCCTTGCACTATGATTTTCTTCTCCTTATATAGATTTATCTTTTGTCAATACCATGAGCCAAAACCACACAACTTCCGATGGTATTCCTAGACGGGATCAAATATATAATCTAGCGCTCAATATTGTGGGCCAATACCATGGTAATGTCCCCTAGTTTATAAAATTAGAGCGCAAATAGGCATACGCTACTTGGTACGTACTTTTCTGCGTACATACGCTACTTCACCTTTACAAACCTGCGTATGCTTTGTGACATGTCATATTTATCATTTCTCTGGCACTTACTGGAATTCCTTTCTTCTGTTACTTCTGAGCTGATCTGTAGATACATCATCCTTCCTTATTTAACACAAGATACATCTTCCTTACATATTTAACACATAGGTTGCTTATCATAGGCAACTCATCAAGCAGGTTTCTTTCAAGAACAACTTCATCAAGTAGGTTGCCATCAAAGACAACACATTGCATCATATTTCCAATCAATCTTATTTCATCAATTAGGTTGCCATCAAGGACAACACATGCCAAAAATCTCCCCCTTTGGACTTGATGGCAACCATGATGGTGTTTGATCACCACAATAGATAGATACATTGATTAGATCACCACAACAGATAGATACATCGATTATAACCATTATTCAAACACCATGATACTCTCCCCCTTTGACATCAAGGGCAAAGGGCGGATCAAAACCAAAACAAGGTTTTTCTTCTCTTGTAGAAAGAAGAGCTTTGTAGATCTGATGTGCAGTGAAGTTACCATGCTCCCCATGAGTTCATGCTGAATCTTCAACCATAATATTCAATGAAGTACATGACTCTATGACCTTTCCTATCACCAAGGACTCAAACTTACATCAATGATAAAACCAAGTGGATTTACATATGTGACACAAGTACCCAACCAAGTGGGTTTATACATTTGATCAAGTCCTTACATGACTGAATATTACAATTTTACATCATAGGTCTCAATATGACCTTTTCATCAAAATACATATATGAATTTTATAATCAAGACCAAAAAGACCTCAAGAGAGAGATCATATTTCAGAACCATCATAATGCCAACAATGCATCCTTTCCACATGACCAATGCTCCCCCTTAGCTTGTGCATCCTGAACACTTTCAACAGAAAATCATCAAGGCATATTTATCAAATGTCAGAGAATGAAATAGAAATATGAGAACTGGAACACCACCATAGATACCAAACAACACCGCAGTTGTGCTAAAAAATGATGATCCAGAAAAAAATTGTCAGCAACCACCCATACGCGGTTTTCTGTGCATAAAATCGCGTATATACACGACTGTCTTTCAGGAAACCCACGTATCCAATTTAATCTTTTGAATTTAAGTAGATCTGATCTTCTGAGAGGTAGAGACATCTCCTAGCTTCTGTCTGAGAAATTTGAATGCTTCCCTGGAATATATGAGAAGAGATGGATAGGACAATGTAGTTGTGTTTTCAAGTGTCATCCAATAATTGTAGCATAATCACATCAGTAACCAAGCCTTCAGACTCTTTGCAGCATCAACATATTCTTCCCAAGAGGAATTATCATATCAGAACAACTTCTTCAATAGACAATATGTGTCAAACAATCATCCATGTGATCTAATATCACCAAGATCTTCAAGATTCATCATGATGTAATATGTGTAGGAAATATGTATAAAAGGTCTCAATCATGTCAAAAGTCATCAGCAACAAACTTTGCATGATCTATCCTTATCTCTGCATCATAAGACTTCCATCTCATCCATGTGTGAAAACAAAAGATATTCTTCAGCAAAAAGCAAACAGGGCTCATCCATAATCTCATCATAAGAAACCATGTATCATGTCATCATCATTTGAGAACTAAGGAATAAGCAGATATAATGCCAACAATGCAATCATTAGTAGTTAGACTGATGCTCCCCCTAAACCTGTGCTCCTGTTCTTGAGCCATCTCACTATTTTCCTTAACAGAAAAGCATACGCTTATGTCTCCAAAGTAGCTCGTGTGTATACGCGTCTTTAGTTCACGAAACCCACATATATAAAGTGAAATACAAAAAAATTTCACTCCTTCATCTCCCCCTGAACTTATGCCACTTGTACCTGTCTTCTTCACATCAGATGCACTGTCAGAAATAAACATAATCAGAATTACCAAACCAACCATGGGAATCACCATATATTGCTCCCCCTGTGATGATACATTACCAATTCCTCTAATGTATCTCACATCACTCCTGCAGTCATTATGAGAAGTAAGCTTTGAAAGTAGATGACTGCAGTAGGGTTAATATTCCCTATGTTTCTGACCGGTCCTCCTTCTTTTTCCAGCTTTACTTGAAATTTATTATTGTGTGTTGAAAATTATCCAATTTCTCAGATCTGTTCATCCTGCATTATTTTTCTACATGTCCATACTTGTTACAAGCATAACATCTTGCGTGACCAGAAAAGTAAGCATAGGGATCATAATGTGTTTTTCTATTCTTTCTTCTATTGCAATCAGCTGCTTTATGACCATACTTGCTGCATGAAAAACAATATCCCTTAAAGAAACCTGAGTACCTTTCTGTGTAGAATCTGTTTGTTTGTGACTGAAACAATCTGCTTCTGCAATTGGCTGCAACATGCCCATAATTATGAAATTTAAAGCATTCAACATTATTTATCAAAGGAGGGAATGATTTCTTTTGAGAGTTCATGATTGCTGGTTGACCTTTTTTTTCTTTCAACACTTCAGGTTTTGCATTGATATCCTTTGAATCTTTAGCACTTCCTTGTGAACTAGATTCTCCTTTAACAGTTTCATGAAAACCAAGACCAAATTTAATAGAAGGAGACCTTTGACTACTAAGAATATTGTCCAGAATCTTAGTACTATCTTGAAACCTCAAGAGTTTATCCTTTTCTTCTAATTTACCTTTTAAAATGTTTACCTCAACCTCCAATTTTTGGCATTGCTTCTTCATACTTTCTTCAATCTTTCTTCCTTCTTCTACTTGATCATTCAATTTAAAAATCTCTTCCTTCAAGCCACTTTCATGTTCTTCAAAAGTTTGTAAAAGTTCTTCATTCTTCTTATTTGATGCTTCAAGATCTGCTTTCAGAGAGATGATGTCTGCTTCAAGTCTTCTATTTTGATAGGTTGCTTTAACCTGCAGTCTTTGATATATTTCTATCTGTTCCTTCATTGTTTCTATCTGTCCATTCATTCTAGAGATCATATATTTGTAGATAGATTCTCTCTGATTAAATGATCTTTGTTGATCTTCAACTTTAACCTTGAGAGCTTTTTCTAGATCCATAACATTACTTTCACTATCTTCACCATTGCATGCACAAGAACGTGAATCACAAGAACAACAATCAATACCTGTTTCATCTTCTTCATTTTCTGTTGCACATGTTTTCTGAGGTATCTCCTTTCTTTGAGTAGCCTTCTTCTTTTGCTTCCTTCCCATTGTGACGGATATCCTTCAAGCGATCAAGCTTCTGCAGAAGGACTTGCTCTGATACCAATTGTTGGGAAAAATACTGAGAGGTGGGGGGGTGAATCAAAATTTAGTGCAGACTGAAAAATTTTTACTTTTTCTTTCTCTAAAACCCATACGGTACTTTACTGAACCCAAGTCGCGTATACACGTAGATATCCTTAATGAAACTTGCGTATTACCAGAGATCTCATTATGCAGATAATTCTTTACTTAGATCATTGCATCATTCATTCATTAGATGTTTAGTAAATAGTAGACATGTGTAGTAGGAACAAAATAAATCATCATACATAAGCAACACACATGAACACTAGGATTTAAGGTGGAAACCCAATTCAGGAGAAAACCACCGCTGTCGTCGTCTCGGTCTTCAATATTTATTATAAAGAAAACTTCTTACAACCATGTACTAGCGCAGACTCATACCAGCACGCAGGCACCCACCTGCAGAAGGCTACAACCTTCTCTCGTTTACCAGCCTCTCCTGGAAGGGATCTACAACCCCTTGCTCTCGTTTACCAGCATCTCCTGGAAGGGAGCTACAACCCCCTGCTCTCGTTTACCAGCCTCTCCTGGAAGGGAGCCACTACCCCTTGTTCTCGTTTACTAGCCTCTCCTGGAAGGGAGCTACTACCCCCTACTCTCGTTTACCAGCTACCACTAGAAGGGAGTTACAACCCCCTCACTGAAGGATTTGACCCTCAGCACCATTGCGGACCACGTTTCATCAATTTTCATACTGGATCCACCAGTTTCCATACAACATACTTTGTAAACCACTTTTCATCAGATTTTCAGACTGGACCCACTCCACACATTTAAGCTCATCATACATCAAACTGAAACTCATAACCTCATCAATTCATTCATTGTACCATCAACCAATCAACCAACAATTTGATATTTAATCAACATAATCAACAGCATAATCAACTTCAAACAACCCAGATCTGTATTAATACATCATTGACAGATCGTAGTAAAACAGTAGAATAGATCAGACATTTCATTCCACATACTTCAGTAAAACCCTAGTTCCATACGCGCTTTTACTTCACTGAACCTGAGTATGCACACACTTTAACAGAAACAAACCTACGTATACATCTGCACATATTTCAGGACTGATTTCACATACCATACGCGCTTTTGTTGAAGCCGACCCGCGTATATACGCGCTTTATCTTCCACGAACCTGCGTATAGATCTTCAAACTTTGTAGGGATGCGCAATTCTTTAGAACAGATAAATGGCTCAGATCTTATCCTTTTTCTTCAGGAAATATTCGCCTCATCTCAGTTCTAAACATTCCATAAACAAATCTAGAAAATACATAGTCTTTTTAGATCTAGAGATCCCTCTTCATCATTTTCTTCATCGGTGCATTATTAATTCAGTTCAATAAATAAACTGTTACCCTTCCATCCAGACATACTTCAAAGTGAATTATTCCTTAAAACCCAGACCTATGCCCCCCTTGCACTATGATTTTCTTCTCCTTATATAGATTTATCTTTTGTCAATACCATGAGCCAAAACCACACAACTTCTGATGGTATTCCTGGACAGGATCAAATATATAATCTAGCGCTCAATACTGTGGGCCAATACCATGGTAATGTCCCCTAGTTTATAAAATTATAGTGAAAATAGGCATACGCTACTTGGTACGTACTTTTCCGCGTACATACGCTACTTCGCCTTTACAAACCCGCGTATCCTTTGTGACATGTCATATTTATCATTTCTCTGGCACTTATTGGAATTCCTTTCTTCTGTTACTTCTGAGTTGATCTGTAGATACATCATCCTTCCTTATTTAACACAAAATACATCTTCATTACATATTTAACACATAGGTTGCTTATCATAGGCAACTCATCAAGCAAGTTTCTTTCAAGAACAACTTCATCAAGTAGGTTTCCATCAAAGACAACACATTGCATCATATTGCCAATCAATATTATTTCATCAAGTAGGTTTCCATCAAGGAAAACGCATGCCAACATCCATAAGTCTTGCTATTGTTCTCTATCCACATTTCCCACCTCATTGGCTAAATGAGAGGTACTTCCCATGAGTATGAAACTCCATGGGTAGGATGTATGCTGGGCACAGATCAAAGAGAGGTGAACCAACTCAATATCATAATAGTGGCGTAGAAGCACAACAAGTTTTGGCAAGCCTAGCCTCGTATGTGTTTATAGCTCCAAGAAGCTATCCCCAAGCTCTTTGGAGCTCCCAGAGCTCATATTCCAACTCAAGAAGGACCCTCAAAATAGGGTCTTTCCATGATTCCAAGCTTCTCATGGAAGGTTAGGAACTTGACCTTCCCCAGGGACTTCGTGAGAATATCTATGACCTGCTCATCAATTCCTAAATTATTGAGCCGTAAAGTGCCTCACAGTACCATATCCCATATAAAGTGGTACCTAATATCAATATGCTTGGATCGATCGTGGAACAAGGGATTCTCAGAAAGATGAATCCCACTCTAGTTATCAAAAAGGAAAACAGTAGTATCTAGCACATGCCCAAACATCTCACTGAAGAGATTTCACAACCAAAAAGCTTCACAATAGGCCATACTTGTTGTAATGTATTCAACCTCAGCAGTGCTAAAAACCACTGACTTCTTCTTCCTACTCATTCAATATATCGAAGCTGAACCCAAGGTGAAGCAACATCTAGATGTGCTCTTGTGATCCACCACACTGCTAGCCCAATCGGAATCAATATATCCATGGAGTCTCAAACCCCCGCTAGTGTATCTTAGCCCATAGTTGATTGTGCCCTGAAGATATCTCAATAGAGTCTTGGCACCAATCTAGTGAATGTTATGAGGATCAACCATCTGTTGACTCAAAGTGTTCATTGCAAAACATACATCTAGATGGGAGTTCACTAGGAACATCAGGCCCCCCACAAGTTATCGATACTCAGTAGGATTTTCTAGCATGGGCCCAACAACGTCTCCACACAGCTTCTTAAAGGTGAGTTCCATATGTGTTGACACAGACTTACAGTCCACCAAACTGAATCTCTCCAGCAACTTCATGACATTTTTTCCTTGAGAAAGGAAAATCTCACTTGGCCTTTTCCAGACCTCCAAGCCTAGGAAGTAGTGCATCAGTCCTAGGTATTTCATCTCAAACTTGGAAGATAGATCCCTCTTACACTGATGAATGAGAGGGTCAGCACCTGTCAGGAAGATATCGTCCACATAAAGAACTAGAATGAAAGGCCTTTCTCTATCAACCTTGAAATAAAGGTTCAGATCAAAATTACTTCGAGTAAAGTCCAAATTCATCAAGTAGCTATATATCCTCTCGTACCAAGCTCTGGGGCCTTGCTTCAACCCATAGAGGGCTTTCTTCAACCTGCATACATGGGTGTATCTATCTCGGACTTTGAATCCCAAAGTTTGCTCCAC
The DNA here is from genome assembly GCA_034641835.2 of Pinus albicaulis. NCBI lineage: Eukaryota > Viridiplantae > Streptophyta > Pinopsida > Pinales > Pinaceae > Pinus > Pinus albicaulis. The sequence continues at coordinate 807,254,274 of CM076583.1, read as the reverse complement.
ATACACCTCTTCCTTTATAGAACCCTACAAAAAAGCGATCTTCACATCCATCAGATGGAGACTCCATCCTTGTGTTGCAACAAGGGAAATCATAGATCAGATGGTGGTATAGTGGGTCATAGGTGAAAATATATCATCATAATCTATGCCTTCCTTTTGAGAGAAGCCTTGGGAAAAAAATCTTGCCTTGTACTTTTCATCACTTCCATCAGATCCATGTTTGATCTTATAGAGCCATTTTTAGGTGACAACAAATTTTTCCTCTGGTCTCGGGACCACTTTCCAAACATCATTCTTCGTAATGGACTCATATTCTTCGTGCATATAATTCTTCCAAACTTGATGCTTTACGACTTCTTCAAATGGTCCAGGCTCAAATTGTACTATTGTACTCATGGCTACTAGATACCCTTGGTATCTCTTCGACTTCTTGCTTTCACGGAATTTCCTCCTTGGGGAAATATGTCTCTCGACATTTGAGAGAGTGTCCCTGAGCCATGATGGTGTTTCCTTATTTTAAGGAGGTGGATCAATAGGATCCATAGGTCCTTCAAGATCGAGCATCAGTTCATCCTAATTTGACTCTTCCTGCTTCCCTGCTTCATCTTCTTTGTCTTCCTTGGAGCTAGGAATGTTACTCACTTCCTTGAGGGAAACATCTTCATCGAAGGTGACATCGTGTCATATATCCACTTATCCTTGAGCATACACATAGATTCTATATGCCTTCTAAGTTTCACTGTAGCCCAGAAACATTCCCTTCTTCCCAGAAGCATCCAACTTGCTTCTCTTTTCTTTCAGTACATGAAAGTAAACAGGACAACCAAAAACTCCATAATGAGAAACATCAGGTTTCTTACTAGAGAAGACTTCTTTGGGAGTTTTGGAGTCTAGAGTGTAATGCAGACATCTATTTTGAACATGCAGAACAGTATAGAAACTTCGGAAGACCTTGGTGACATAGCATGTCGTGGTCAACTTCCACAATGGTCTTTTTCTTTCTTTCAGCAACACCATTTTTCTTTGGAGTGTACATAGTTGTGGTCTCCCTCTTAATGCCAACTTCTCTACAAAATTCATTGAATTCATTTGACTCATGCTAGGTCCCATTGTCAATCCTCAAAAATTTGATTTTACTTCTCGGTTTGATTTTCCACCAAGGCCTTAAAGGTACGATACCATTTGAATGCTTCATCCTGTTAGCCATCAGTATTTTTTGCATGTTAGTGATGACTATATCTTCAGCTGAGTTTTCTAGAAACTGATTTCCTTATGTCAATATGTCATCCAGAAAACCCTCCCAAAACTTTTTTCGCCTTTCTACCTATTCAGTCCACCCCTGGCAAAACCACAACCTCCTTGTCAACAATCCTATCTAACCTCAGCCTTATTAGTCTGCCCATCAGCTTTAAAAGGCAAATCCACATATGTTTCAAAGGTCTCCCCTATGTTAGGAAGTGGCGTTTAGGACATTTCACCTTTGGCAATCATCAAAAAGCCAAAAAGGCCCTCATCTGCAGCAGACCTACCATGACTGATCCCTTAATTTGCAAATGAAGTTGACAAACAGCCTTAAGTCACGCCACTCATATTCCCTAGGTCTCAGCACTGCATGAAGCCCATTCTCAAGCTGACTAGTAGGCTTTTCACTGTGTTCTATGGTTCTACAAAGACAGGAAATATATTTCATATCATGGAGTAAATGTTTGAGTTTACAGTTAGAGGAACAGCTGCTTCTAAGTGTATTATGAGCCTGAGATGAAGCTGCAAAACAAAGGTCACTCATCAGGACCTTACAGCTCTTTCCGGCATGAAAATCACAGTAAGAAAGGGTCGCCACTGTCTCAGCTAAATGGTAAATTGTCAAGGCCCAGAACCTCCTTCATTTACAAGCAGAGGGTTAGGGCGCCTCCTTCATACATAAGCAGAGGGCGCAGGCCAGAGTTGATTCAGAAGGCTGCAAAAGTCCAGGTTTGCCCTTACTGAAACAATGAAACAATATATTCAGGTTTCATGAATGTAATTGCTGACCATAACAGGATTATAGTGGAGATATGATAAGCTCAAAGGAAAGGGAGTTTGGCCTGATAAAAGAGATCATCTGAAACTTTCAAGTCAGGTGAATGGTTGAAACTCTAGAAGGCCTGTCATCAGTGAACTTTCCAAAGCATAAGGACCCTGTCTATCCACAAGATCAAACAAAACATATGATAAACAATGTCATTACACAGGCAGGAGAAAGTTCTTGGTTTTTCAAGAAAGCACTGACCTTCATAGTCACAAAGAGTTTTGTCAATATAACAGGTCATGAGATGAACAAGCCAAGTGACAAATATCTCAACAACCTTAGAACAGTGTCACTGTGGCTAGGTTTCCTTCAAAAAGCACAGTGATGCTTGCAAATAGTGATGCCTGGATTGATGTTGTTCAAATGATTTACTTACCACCACATTCAGAGAAAGGCTGTGTCTGACATAGTGGTAAAAGGGGGCTTTTGATACTTTACCTGATTAAGAGCCTCCTCCATATATGAGCAGAGAGCCAAAATCATTGCAGGCTGTTGAAAACTGGTAAGTCCAAAAGTGCAGGGAAAAGACACAAAGAAATTGAATGAAGGAAAGTGTTACTGTCTATGATATAAATGTATTGATCTCCCTCTTCAAAAAAGCTATCTGTCAACAGTCCATACAGTAGAGAGGAGAAAATATTGAACATATTGTATGCTATTAATGCCAAAGGAGCAGTTGACTTAAAAAGGGGTTAAAGACCTTTCATGATCACCTATATAGAAATCAAAGGAAATCCTTCTGAGCAAACATAGAAGTCTAGGGTGAAAGGATGCAACCTAAAAAGTGTATTTACAGTCCAGAGAAAAACTTGTGAAACACTCAGAAGTAGAAATTTATCACTGGGAAAGTGAAACAGTGACCAAGGTTGAGTCATAAAATGCAGGATGACAGGTATGAAATGCTATGAATAGACAAAGAGACAATTTTGAACTTGTGTGTACCACTGATACCAAAAAAGAAAACTGTCTCCTTGAAGAAAAGATCAAGCAACAAGACAATGTCAAATACCAAATCACAGCTTTCAAATGTTTTGGTGCATAAAGTGAACATATTTCAGTTATGAAATGGTGCTGTGGGAAAAAAGAGGTAACACAATGTTCAGAGCAGAATAATGACTATATATCAAAAAGTCCTGTTTTCATATTGCCCAAGCTTGTCTTTTCAGATGGAGGAGGCGAGTGGTATTTAATCTAATAAACAGGCAGAGGAAGTTGGTTGTGATGAATTATCACTGTTTATATGTCTTATGACAAACCACTTGTTACCATTCCAAAGAGCAGGTGTAGCACAGGACTGTGTGGAAAAGGGACCTGGAGACAAGACCTTCTAAAAACTTTGTCACCAAGAAGATTCCCCCTTTAAAAGTCATTTTTCACTGTGTTCCAAAGTTTTTTAGCCCGTGATCTTTGTTGGATCGTTTAAAAGGAAGAAAGCACCACCTTTATTTTGAGGGAAAAGAGCACTGTATACTACTCCTGCAAACAGAGATTTGAAAACCCATTGTTTAAAAAAAAAACAAACAGAGTTTAAAGGTAATGTCAAATCCGAATGGGTAAGTAACCGTTGGAGAGTTGTGGTGATATAGTAGCGAAGGTAATTATGGTGTAAATTTTCATTTTCAAAAATCTGAAGGGGAGTCCATTCGCATCCAGCATCAAACAAGCGAGAAAATTGGGCGAAATTTCTGAAATTTGCATTCAACAGTCGGCGCGACGGGCCTGGAAAGTGGCGCGACGTGCCTGGGCGTCGTTTTGCAAAGGCCTTCAACGTCGGCGCGACGTGCCTGTAGGCGGGCGCGACGTGCCTGTAGGTGGCCGCCCGACCGCACGACAACTCCACCCGACACTTTTCTCCGGCGCGACGGGTTTTGCTCCAAAGGTTGCCGCGCCAGTTTGAAGGGTTCCGTTGCATTTTTAGCTCCCTCCAAGGGATTTCTTCTCAAAAACTCACAAGGTACTCTATCTCCTACCTTGAAAAACTCGAAAAATCAAGTTTAAAGCCTGTAGACCTCGGTTTGAAGCTGTACATAGTTAAAAGGGAAAAGTTTGTTGATGAGAGGCTGGAGGCAGGGTTGTTGGTGATTAGGCACGGTTGTTGATGATCAAGTTTAACATTTGAAGCCAGAAATACACAGTACACTGAGGAGCAAAGATTATTGATGGTTAGATTTTGACATTAAAGGCAGAGGTACCAAAGTGGTGTTGGTTTTTTAAAACTTCACAAATAAAAATGGCCACTGTCTAAAGTGCAAAGTGCTTAGTAATTGCAGTTGATATTAAGACAAGGGTACAGGTATTTGGGTGGTTCTCTTAAACTCACAAGCAAAAGAAGGTGTTTTCTAAAAACCATAGTGCATTGATATATCACCTAGCACAGTTCTGCTTTTCTTCCACTGAATGGTATCATTTTGAAAAACTGTGGTTGTGATATGTTTAGAGGGAAGGCCATTTCTAAAGAACAAGGCACCAAAACACCTATCACAGCAAGCCTTTTCTTGAAATCTGCCCCTTTTTCACTGTTTTTCACTATTTGAAAACTTATCAACAGAGAGCTTCCAAAGATGACAGCATAGTAAAAGACAGAGGTGGTTGATGGTGGTTTTTTAACATCAAAGCCAGGAATATAGATGTGTTGGTGGACTTTTAAACTCACAAAGCAGGGGATTTGTTTCCTAAACCATTGTTGCACTGACTTTACACCTAAACCAAGCCTGTTTTTCTGCACTACACTATATCATTCCGAAGTTTGTTGAACAGAGTTTTCTGTAGGTGAAACAGGTTCATTTTCCAGAAGGCAGGGTTATTGCTGATGGGGCATTTGTTTATAATCAAGTTTACATTGAGGCCAGATGTACAAATATGATGATTGACTTCTCAAATTTCATGAGTAGAAGGTGTTTTCCTTAACACTGTGGGCTAATTTTTCACATAACCACAGGGTCTTTTTTCTTTTCCCACTGTGTGGTCTCCACAGAAGTCTGCTAACAGGGGCATGTTTCAAGGTAAATGACCTAAAAGAGCAGGGTTATAATTTTGAAGTTTGGTTTCAAAGACAAAAATACAAGTGCAAGCAGGCCTCTAGCAAAGTCACCAGAGGGGTGATTGTTTCAAGACTGTGCACATAAAATCTACAAAGCAGTTCCTCACACATAGTACCATTGTTAAGAAGGTTACATAGCTGAAGTGTAACCAAATTTGAAAGATTGTGGTTAATAAGTGCAGAAGAGCTTATTCAAGGAAGCATTGTTGCATTTCATCCAAACCACAGTGACCATATCTATCCAAGCAGTGTATTGGCCAGTTTCAATCCAGCAGAATATTCTTCATACATTGAAGGCATTGTGCCTCTTCCAAGCCTGTTTCAAGTCAGAATGCCTCCAAAACGAGATCACAAAGGCGGACAACATAAGAGATATGAGCCTATCTCCATAGAAGAAATCAATGCTCATCCCTCAGTACTTTTCAATTTCCATGAAGTAGGCGGACAGAGTTTGAAGAGCAGCAGGTTGAGCAAGCAATTGAAACATCTTCTGAGCCACAAGCTGGACAGGATGTTGAGGAAGGACAGCAAGCTGAAGCTGCCTCCTTGATGGTGACCAGAACTGTCCCTAAGAAGAGGAAATTGCCCAAAAAGACAACTCCTAGCTTGCCAAGGAGAAAGAGCGCTAGATTGGCCTTCAAAGGCAAGAGTACAGTTGGAGAAAGCGCCAAGCACGGAGGTAAATCAGCTGTCACCCCTATCCCAAGCGATGACAGCGACAATGAGGCACGCATCCTTGAAAATCTCCTCATTCACAAAGAAGGGAAAATCGAGGTGTTACAAGAAGATCTCCAAAAAGCAAGGAATTTCAATCATTTCTTGGAGGTTGAGAACAAACAAATGAAATTTCATGCAGCCATTCTTGAGGCAAGGGCCATTAAGTACAAAAAGGAGGCAGAAAAGGCGCAAGTAAGAATTGAAGAGCTTATTGGCGAATTTGATGATGAAGAAGAGGAGGACCAGCCTAGGCGAAAGAGGCCTAGAACCATCGGGCTTAGGAGAGCCTTGGAGAAACAGAAGGCTGAAGAACAAGCTCAATTCGAAGCTTTTCCTCTCACTACCCTCTTTGAGCGGGAAATTGAGGAAAACAAGGAAGCTTGGCTTGAGAGGGCTAACCAGCATTTGGAGACAAAGCTTGAGAAGGCAAACAGGGATCTTGAGCTACAGAGGAAGAGAACCCTTCACTTTCGGAAGCTAAACCAATTCGCCAGGCGCAAATTGAAGGTGGCACAAGAAAAAATGAAGAAATTGAAGGAGAGGCGCCTAGCACGGAAAGAAGCAAAAAGCATATCAGCCCTCGATATTTTAGCTTCAGCTTCGGAACATGTCTCTATGGACCCTTGAGGGTCATACATGCCAATTTTGGGCCTGTTTCGAAAACTTTTTGTTTTTCGGCATTTTTGGGGTTTTCGCCAAAACCTCATAAATGCGCCATTTCAGTTTGAAGAGTCGTCAAGGGAGGAGGGTGATACCAATGGATTCCATAATTTCATGAGCAGCTCTCCAGCGATTTTCAGGGCATTTGAAGATCATTCGCCCCTCCAAATTGGTGAAAAACAACCTCATTTTGCACATTCTGCCCGCCCTATCAGCAGCCTGCTATTTTCTGGGTTTTTGCACACAGGTACAGTTTTGAGGGACTTTCAGAGATCAGATTGAGATGATTCCACTTGCATTGGAAATCAGACACAGAGAGCTTTCCAACGAGCCATCATGAGCCTCATTTCGACATCGGGAAGGCTCCCATTTGCATCCAGCAAGTCAGGGGACCTTTTTCAGGCATAAATATGAAGTATTTTTGCAATTTTTGAACTCCAAAAATCTGCTTTTCCCAAATGTGCGTTAGCCTATTTTTATCATGGGAAAATCATGTAAAGTCAATATAATTTCCGTTTTTAGCAATTTTTTAGATATTTTATTAGATATTTTGTGCCTTGGGCTTTGCAAAGCCTCAAGGACAAGTTTAGATATTTTGACTTGGCCAATGGGATAGCTAGTTGCTCCATGAGGTTTTCCTCCTTCTAGCCTATTTATCCCATGGTTCTCATTGTAAAGAGGAGGCTGAACTTGAGAGAAGAATGAATGCATTGGTCATATGAGCTTTGAAGAATACACTTGAGTTATGATGTTTGGATTGCCTCTTGGATGCTTGTGAGGAATGTTGAAGGCTTGTTGATGGATTCCTTGACATGGTAGAATGGTATAGTGCTTCTTAATGTTGTTTTGTCTTCTAGTTTTCACTCATATTTCATTTTTCTTGCTGCTATAGATCGGTAAAGATTGATTTTGAGACATGCCCATGGAGGCACCTCAAAATCCCTGAATCTTCATAGCTTGATGTTTTCTTCTCCCTTAGTTATGCTAAAGAATTCTTAGCTGCTCTTTAGTAACCTAAGGTATTGTTGCTAAGTTTTATTCATCGGTTCTATGTATGTTAAGTAGGATGTATGGTTTGCCCTACCTACCTACAAGCTGCCCATAGTTCTGTCCATAAAACTTTCTCTTTGACTGATTTGTTGATCATCTTGTTGAACCAAGGAGGCCTAGTCCCGATCTAGCCCTTTGCCTAAAACTATGAAAACTTATTTGTCCAAGTACCCAATGACTTAGAGACTATGTTTAGGCGTTCCGGCATAGTTTATGAGTTGTTAGTTTGTCTCATGTGTTTTCCCCAAAGTCTGATAGCCATTTCACGAAGTTAGAGGGTCTTATACCTCTATGTATGGCTGGAATGTTTGATTTCTATGTATTGATTAGCTTATAGTTATTCCTAGCATGATTAATGGCTTGCTATTACATGTTTATGTCAGCTATTAACTAGTTTGCACTTGAAATCCCTTGTCTTTCACCAACTTATTGTTCATTTACTCCATTTTGCCCAGAGATCCCTTCTATTGTGAATCAAATCGGCCCTACAGCAGCTTTACATCATTACTTCATAGCTTCCTTGATCTGTTTGACCCCATAGCCCAATTTATCTACATCTTGTCATCCAGTTTATGTATTTGATCAGTTTCATCCCTCACAAACTTAAAAACTAAAAAAAAAACCAAAAACACACTTCATAACTAGCCTAATATCAGAACATCGCAAGTAAACACACCGACATCTTCTACACATATAGAGAGAGCCCTCTCTGAGTCCAGGAAGGCTAGGTCCTTGGGCTCCAAAGCTTGGTTTGATGTTACATCGTCATTTGGCTAGCCAATCGGCCAAATCACGGGACCCTAACACATCCTTCTTCAAAAAATGTATCCAGGCCTTACAGGAGATGTCATATGTAAAAGTCTTGTAATAGGCACATCCTATTAGTGTATACTTTTTACTTCATTTCATTTTATTATAGACTTAGGTTTGGCATTTTCTAGGAGTTTTGTTTGCACTCCCACATTGTCTAAGTAATCCAAAACTTGATATATTTAGCATGTAAATTAGTTGGCATGATTGTGCCTAATCTTTCCTTGAATGTTGAATACTAATTTTACTAAGGTGTTATTTTCTATAGTGACGTTTTATTTTCTTTATTTATATAGGTCATCTGGCCACATAGAAGCCACTATTGCCCAATTGAAGAAATTTTTTTCAAGTTTCTTGTTTTTATGGGGGAAAATGACATTGAAAATATTGTTAATGTTGAGGTATATATCGTATAAATCCTTTATAGTCTACTTTATTTTATATTCCAGTGTTCATCGTATTTCATGTATTATAGTTTGCATTGTATCTTCTTTCTTTTTTCAGAAAATGAACTCAATATTTATGGTAAGAAGCAAGAATTGAAGAAAGAGGAGAACAATAACAATGGAGTGACAAAATGAAAATTAAAGAGAGAGAGAGAGGAGAACTGGTCTAGTGGTACTTGTAGAGCCAATATCCCAAGTAAGACACACATATAGAGATTAATGGCCAAGTCTTCAGAGTTGGTGAATTTACCTGCAATGCCTTGGAAATACAATGATAATGTTTTGAATTGATGAAACAATATTTCATGTGTAAATTGTACTCCAATCAATATTAAGTTGGAAACTCATCTTATAATACTTGATATTTTGTATAATATAATTTATGTGGTTGAAATTATTTGTCGTTTCACTTGATAATACTAATTAGTATTGTAATTAACATATGCAACTTTGCGTTTTCATATTAGTTGAACATGTACATTATATATATATATATATATATTTAGTTGCAAAATCGTACTAATTAATTTATGTTGATTAACAATGAACACATAAGCAATCTAAAACTACTAAATTAGTATTTTATGTAATGATGAACACAAATAAAATGAATATATGACTAAATTAGTTGCTTATAATGATTGTTAATGAAAGTGAATGAAATGAATATAAAATATTAAAGTAGCCATTTATATAATGAATATGAAACTACAAAAAATAGATAAATGACTACTACAAATGATAAATTTGTGATTACAAATGACTAAATTTTGCATATATACTAATATTAATAGCTAATTTACAGTATTTTATAACACAACCAAATTTTAGTCATATTTCTTTGGTCATTAATTGGTTTCAAACAATGACTAAAATTTGCATATATATGACTATTAGTAGCTAATTTATAGTATCTTATAACACAACCAAAATTTAGTCATATTACTTTGGTCATTAATTGGTTTCAAACGATGACTAAAATTTGCATATATATGACTATTAGTAGCTAATTTATAGTATCTTATGACACGACCAAAATTTAGTCATATTTCTTTGTTCCTAATTGGTTTCAAACGATCACTAAAATTTGCATATATATGACTATTAATAGCTAATTTATGGTATCTTATAACACGATCAACATTTTGGTCATATTTCTTTGGTCATTAATTGGTTTTCTCGAGTGATCATCTAATAATATATTTTTTTGTATATTTTGTCATTAATTGTGGCAATTAATGACTAAATGAATGACTAAATTAATGACCAAATTAATGACTAAATATACTACTAGACAATACAGTTGAGACAACCTATTAATGACTAAGCTAAAAATGAATAAAACTTAGTCGCATTATAAGATACTGTAAATTAGCTACTATTGGTCATCGAAAAAAAAATAGTTGTTTATATGAAAATTTTAGTTGTTTTTTCAGTAATTAATTAGCCATTTTGTATTAGTGTTGTTACTAGGTTTTGTTGGAAATCTAGGGAAATCACTCTTGTACGTGAGAGGGATTAGTCTGATATAACATTATAGAAGCCCTAGATGGTTCTATTTTTGTTTATCCAATGTGATCCCACATTCATGCATGGAATATGGCATGGGGGTGCTTGGCTGAAAGAGAGATTTGGTTCAGCCCAATATATGGTTGGGTGGTATGTGGAAGTCCCTAACTTGGTTGGGTTTATGCATATGTTATTATGTGTTATTTCTTATTGACACCAATGATCACATGTATTGGTTATTGTTTTGATTTTATATCTTTCTTTTCATGGCTTCGTTCTGGTTTAATTCTAGTTATAGGCATGGTTAAATGATGTTCTCGTGTTACGGTTTTATTCCACGGTTTGAAAGGTTGTTGGTTATTTATATGAATGCATGAGCTAAAAAGTGTTTGTAACAACTAAAATGAGAGGGTAGTGATCCTTCTTGATGATTCTATGATGAAACTAAGGAAAAAATGAACATGTATTCATTCATGTCATGTAGCTACTATGATCACCATATTGTTTTTAAATGGTTATCACATGTTTGGAAATATTTTAGCCTTAGTATCAATTATGTAGAATTGTGATTATCTTAGACTTGATTTTGGAAAGTTCTGGGAAGTTCTGGGAAGTGGCCTATAGGCTAACTCTAAAAACCAGGCACTGAATCCACAGACGTAGGCACAGAACTGATGAGTTTTTGTCGTCGTCGCACAAAGGATGGCTTGTGCATGTAGTTGGAGCCTTCTAGTTGGATGGATTTCTTGGAATGCATGCAGTTGGGTTGTAAATATTGGGGAAAATGTGGTTCCATCTTAGGGAATGGTCACCAATGAATTTGTATGATGTTTGGGTGATCATGTGTTCCTGGAAAATTTTAGCAAGTTTTAGGATAGTATACCTCACTTCCATAAATAAAACTTGGATTCTAGATCATGTATAGTAACTCTCATCTTATGTTTACCACAATGATCTTGTAAAAGAAGGTAAATGTGGGTTGGGGCATCACATAAAAAAACATTGATATTACATATTTCAATATACATTTCATATTATCCCATTAGAAGATAGTATTCAATGTTACATTTTCCTCCTCCTTGTTTTTAACCTCATATCACACCCAGCTAGGAGAGGGGTCCATAATGACAAATAGTAAATAAAAAATATAATGGTCAAGATTCGAAAACTTATATTTTTAAAGGAGAGTCAATTCCTCATTAATGTTATCCTTATTTCCCTAGATGGGGCTTCAATTGAAACTAGCATCCTCATGCAATTTCCATCATCTTATATATTCACTATGGATAGGGTTTCTTCCTCAACCTACATGATGTAGGAGCATCAAACCCTATGCAACCATTTTTCCAAGACCCAAAGAGGGTCATGAAAATTTTCCATAGGAGAGATATCCCATCTAATAAAATTTGTAAATAACAATGCAACTTCATGTAAATACAAGTGTCCAAATTCTAGAAAGAATCTAGGTTGTTAGGAGGATTTGATAAGCTAGAATTTTCACCATGTGGCACATAATAAGAGTGAAAAATGATAGGTTGTTGTGTTATTAAATTTTCTATGAGCTGGGATAGATGTCCAATAGTTTTGTTCTATTAAGAGATGTTCTAACTAATAAAAATTTACATATGAATGTATAGATGGAGTAGAAAGGAAATTTGAGAGGGTAGCTTGGAAAAAGAGCTAAAGGAGTAGGAGAGCCCCTTCAAGGGTTAAATATAGGTTGTGTACTTCTCTGTAAATCTACTATTCTAAGTTATAAAGTAATCTTTTTTTTCCTATTGAGATTTTTCCTATATATCCCTTGAGCCAATGTTAATACCTTGTTTCCCTGCTATAGAAAAGATGCATGAATTTATGTCCTATAATAGCATCAAAGGGAGGATAGTTGTTGGCCATTCTACCAAATATTACTATCATAAGTTAAATTAATTTCGAAAAATTATACAAGAGAAACTAGGGTGGAGAAACTATGTTCAACATCCTGTGGTGGGGTTAAATTTGGATTTCATCCAAGATCCTCATGGAAATTTGATTTCATCGTGGCCTCCCTTTTTGTGCACATTGGTCCATGACAAAAGAAATTTGAAATCTATAGCAACGTTGGATCAAGCCCCATGCTATCATTTTCTAGTTCATATATTTGTGTGTAGATATTGTGGCAGAAGCCAAAAATTTCGGGCTCATGTTCACACGTTCAATAAATGTAGGGTTTGGCATTGTTTAAAACATGAAGAATCAATCAAAAATTTGGGTTTCATGCACCCCCTTCACTCACATCATGGGGCACCCCTGCTGTATTTTATATTAACCATTTATTTTAACTGACAACCATGGATGTTGATCTGTGAGCCTCCACACTACCACAGTCCAATACCCCACATCACCGATACTCTTGTCCCTAAGCATCCACCCCAAATTATTTCCAACAAGCCCATCCCTATGAAGTAGGAAAACCATCAGGTTTCAAAACCTTGATACCACATACACCATTGGTCCTACGTTGTTTACGTTTCATCGAACCCATGAAGACCCCTTTCATTGCGAATGATAGTTGATACCTTATCATCCTACTGACCCTGATATACCCATTATTTCCATCCCCAAATCCATTATCCATGCCAAATTATATCTTATCAAACTATTGGGGTCCATAAACCCAAAATCCTCATAATCTCATGGGTTTAAATGAACTATTTTGAAGCCTAATTGAAAAGGGAAAATGGAATGCAAAGGGAATATTTCCAAGGCCAGGTTGATAAGGAGATTGTAACCTTGAGGGAACCTAGAGAAGTTCAAGTATTCTAATTCAAGTGGTATCAAAGAACACCAACGCTCTTTGGGATTGAGGAAGGTAAGTAAAGTATTTTTTTTTGCAGTAGAATTATAGCCAGTGAAAAAAATGGAAGAGACTTATCGTGGAGCAGAGAGCAATTCAAATAACCAAGGAAATTTGGCGAGACAAAAAAGATTAGTGACAGATAAGATTTAAGGGAGTGTGCTTGAAGAATAAATTCAGGGTATAATAAGAACACACAAATTAGAGAAGGAAATTTTAGCTAAATCTAGAGGATTTGGAGTAGATTGAAGAAATTTTAGCTAAGGAGAAGAGCTAGGATATTTATTGAAGAAAGGAATGAAGGAGGTTGAAATCTTGTAACTGCAATGAGACCTGGTAGGTAAATTGGTCTTATGTTTTCATTTTGATCTAAATCAATAAATTTTTGGTTGCAGGTAGTAGTCGAAGGAATAGAACTATGGAAGAGAGCCCTTATTGCAAAGAATTTATTCTAGTTGAAGTTGGAAAGAGAATAGGATAGAGGAAGTCCTTGTGACAACCCCTTTGAAAAAATTCCCCTCTTACAAATAATTGTTAATATTTCATGTTTTTTGATCATAAACTAAAAGGCATGATATTGGGACACAAATTCCAAATTTTGAGGAAGGAGATATCCCAAGATTATAAGGAGCCTTGATTGGTCCCATCATAGCCATTGAATGGATAGAAGGTGTGTCATAAATGGAATGGTGTTACAAATTAATTAAGTAGGAAAGAAGGACAAAAAATTCCATGCCTTCCTTGGATAATTCCATAAGGACAAGAGGAAAAAATTTAATAATGATAGGATGCACTGGAAGAGGGGACAGTGGAAGTAAACCAATAGGAGAGTGGGGCAGGGAGTTGACGCAACAAAATCCCCACCACTACTCCAAAAATACAGAACCACCATGGCTGAGAAGGAAGTCAGGGTAGACAAATAATGTACACTTACATTACCAAAAATTGTTGCAATTGTGTAATGGGGATGATTATCACACTCCACGCAAGCAAAGACAAGAATTCTTAGCAAATGAAAACCCCACACACTTTAAGAGAGAGATTCACATTCACAAAGAGGGAATTCTTAGGAATTTATGGTGCGATCCATGATAGAGAACTAGAGAGAATGCAAGGGATATTACAGAAAGAAGCATGGAAAATAGGACAAAGCAAATAAATCCTCATGGAGAGATTCATAAAATTATTGTTATGTTATGAAAGCACAAGCATGGGAGGAAATGAACACATATCTCTGTGTCACTACTGGAAGGAAAGGACTAGATAAAATGTTTGGTTGTGCATTGGCAGGTAGAATAATATCTCCCAAGTGAGGACATTAGTCTATGGATTCCTAGAAATATTGGAGGGTGGATATGGTATTCTCAATATTCCCTTGATAGCTTGGGTGGAGGCTTGTTCCTTGGACTTATGTAAGGATATTTATTTAGCTACCCCTAATTGTTTTCTATATTTTACAGTGGATTATGGATTCCTGGGGTTGGTTGGAATTGATGTGAGAAGGAATTGTTGAGGGTGGAGGTGTTAAGCCTCAAGATTCCAACATACAGTTAGGGTGGAGGTGGTGAGCCTCTAGATTCCCTGTTCCATCCTGTATTAGTAGAGCCACAAATATTATTGGAGTATCCATTGGATGGAGGTGGTGGACCTATATATTGCCCATGAGATATGGACTGCATGAAATAGTTGGTGGGTGGAGGTGGATGGTCCTCTGGAGTACTTGATTCAGTTGGAATATTTGGTGAATCCATTAAGCTATCATCCTCAAGCTCTAGAATTTGGTTTGAGGGTGACTACTGCTACAAGAAAGACTTGGCTACATTGTTTCTAAGGTTGGTTGGAGATTTGAAGTCTCAGTTTCATTTGCTAGGTTTTTAACCTTTAAGATAAGTATCTATCTAGCTCCACATGCATGTGTTGTGATGTAAATATTCACTATGTATTAAGTGCATAAACTAATGTTGAAGGACATTCTTCCCTTTGTAATTTTGAGGAGTATCTTAACTCTAGTGTGTTAATGTAATGGTTCTTTTTTATGCTCCTTTGTATTTTAATATTGTGTTCATGCTTATTGGAATGATAAAATTATCATGTTGACCTTAAGGGATGGGATTCTTGTGTGGATGTGGGATGTTTAATTCCTTGCACAGGTCTATGATGAATGGTTGAATTTTTTTGTATATGTTTAATTATTTGAATCTTAGTCATATTTTAGTCCTGAAGAGATAGTAATATCTCTACATATAGTGGTGAAGTTTGATTTTTATGGTAACCAACATGTATTATTGTATTTATGTCCCATTATTTTCTCTGTGAGTAGTGATTGATTGAAAGTACCACATATTTATGTTGTGCTAGGTAACTACTTGATTTCCCTGCAAACCTAATTAAATGAACTCGAATGGACTTTCATTGAGTGTATCTTATTGTACATATCATTTTCCAAGTTCA
This sequence comes from Pinus albicaulis, assembly GCA_034641835.2. Lineage (NCBI taxonomy): Eukaryota > Viridiplantae > Streptophyta > Pinopsida > Pinales > Pinaceae > Pinus > Pinus albicaulis. Next base: position 807,238,687 of record CM076583.1, on the reverse strand, counting down.
TCATTAAAATTCCTATGCATTCTTCAACACGTTTAGTTGAATGCCACGATGAAAATGATTAATGGATTTCATGGCCTCAGTGTGATGGGAATTAACCGTAGAATCCCAAAGTTCATGTTTTAACCAGTAGAATGGTTTGAATGATTAGGTACTACGTAAAAACAAAGAAGGAATATGAAAATTTTCTAAGTGTAAAATAATTGCAAAGACATGTTAAAGTCACTTATGCAACCCATCGAGTTGGGGGTTGGAAAATTCAGTCAAAAATGTTGAACTTGCCGATGATTTTGTTCCCGAACAAAGGTGTGCAAGCCAAGTTGTTAGGTGTCCATACTCGACGGGAGTTGTGCCAGTCAGAGTACGGTACCTAGTCAGCTCTAGGGGTATGGTCGGGTGTGACCTCCAGGTCAAGGTGGGGTCAATCTCGTCATCCAAGTAAGGGTTGGGGATCATGTCAAAATTCATATATGTTCTCTTCCGAGTAGGCAAACCTCCAAAAATCTGTAGGGTAACAACCATTCCACGTGGATTTTTCCACGATGGAAAAGTGTGCATATGAGGCATCACACAGGTTTTTACCTGGGTGCCTATTGGGACCTTCGTTTTTTTGAAAAATATGGCAAAACACAGTTGCAGAGGAAAAATGGATAAAACCATTGGAAGCAAGTCACTGAAAATCTAAATGTGGTAGAAAATTAAACATTGGGTTCTGATGTCAGTCTAATTTATTGAGTTCAATTAGAGCATCTATTTTAATGATCAATATGGATTGGTAAACTTAGAAGCACACCAAAGTATTTGGATCTTAGATTAAGCTAGTGTAGGAAGTATTTGTTGATGAAATAATGGAAATTCATATTACAAATATAAATTATTGAAAACAAAACATTGAAATTCTAATCTAGAATCAAGAGTGCAATGAGTCTTTGTGGAGCATAGCCAACAAGGAAGAGGCTCTAACTTAGATGCCTTGGTTTTCCTTCTTCATTATCCCTATTCCAACAAGATCAATTACACTAATTAAATCAAGAAAGAAATAAAGATCAAATGCATAAATACAATTTCCAATTCAATTCTTAATCCATAAGGAAGAGGCTCTAACTTAGATGCGTTGGTTTACCTTTCCTACTTAAACCAATTAATGGAAGGAAATCATTTAAAAAAAACATAAATGAACATGGCATATAATGGATCTATTCAGAAAATATTCACAAGAAAGTATAAAGGAAAAAACAATATAAAATATTCATAATTATACACAAAATTACACTATAGTGTACTTAGCTCAGAATGGGGACCCTCCACCCTTGCTTGGTACACTTGAAACTATCAGCTACAGTAGATCAACAATCACATCCCACAACAAGAAAAATAAGAAATAGAAGGCAAGTTCTTCAAATAATATTCAGAAATAGAGAAGTCTCAGTAATCATAATACATGTTCATAGTTGTTGAATAGTTGTGCTTAAATAGGCTAAAAGTAAAACAAATTCAAATAAAATAGTTGTAACAACCACTAAGAGTCCTATTCCACCAAATAGATTAAAATCATCCCTTTTTTGCACAAAATATGAGAATATTCCACAAAATCACAAAACTGCCCCTTAAATTAGGGGATTTTTTGCTGTCACTGGTCAAGTTTGACCAGATTTAACCAGGCATGTTCTGACTCATTTGGACCATGCCAATAGGAGTCTCTCTATGTTTAGTTCCTATACTTGAATATATCTTCAATTTCCACTTAGGTGTCATGCACATACGACTTCAATGGAGCCATTACAGGAAATTCTGTTCTAGTCAAAAAATAATTTTTAATACCCAATTTTTACTAAAAATTCTAAAAATTAAAAGACATAATTTTTTACCTTGATGTGCAAAAAGAGGTAAAAATATGTCAAATATGATCATGGTATGATGGTAAGGGATGATAGATAGGTGGATTACGCATGGTGAAAAATGGTCAAAATTGAGGGCCAACATCTCCCCCTTGTTGATTCTCAAGCATGTCCTCATGCTTGTCTTTGTCTTTTAGATATCATGCCTCTGCATGTTGTTCTACCTGTGGATCTACCTCCCGATGTAGAAACCTTTGCTTGCGCTACTCAAAGAAATTTAACAACACTCTCTGTTAATTCAATTGGGGTTTCCATTTATTTGGCTACTCAAAGGATCTTAAATTTGAGCACATCCAAGGATTAACTGAACTCTTTTCCATGTGAATCATGTCCATTACCATACTTTTGGAGATGTGTTTCAAAGCCTTCTTCAATGTTGAAATAGGGTATTAACTTCCATTATATGAACCATATTAGTGTCCTTATGCAACCATACCTTTGTATTTCCATTTCTCAATGCTCAATAACCAAAACCATTCTTTTTACCTAATTCATGATATTGATAGGACATGAATCCAAAATATTTCCAAAGCAATAGTCAGTCAATTCTAGCAGTGCCAGTGAAGTTGAAACAATTTGCACACAAAGTTACAAAAGACATTGTACAAGTAGCAAAAAATTTTATTTTAACCAATTTCTCATAAACTACAAACTGGGTTTCTTTGAAGTTTTAAAAAATATTTCTACCACTCCATTGCTTCTCTTCACCAAAAATTGGAAAAAACCTCACCATGGATTTTGAGAAAAAAAAATTGGCTATAGGTAACATTGCTTGACTTCTTCAAAAACACAATCGGTTTAACTTGAAATTTACCATATATGTTTATCTCACAATGATGCATTCCCCTGCTAAATTTCATGATAATCTGATGCACGAAATTCAAGAAAAAAGGGAAATGGCTGTAGGTGATGATGGTTTATTTATGGAAAAATGAAAGTTTCCTTTGGCTTGAAATTTTTTAGGTTTATTCATCTTATATAAAAGAATCTTCCCTGAAAATTTTGAATCAAATGGATATATGGTTTAAAATTAATGATCAAATTTTGAAAATGAAACTATTTTCTTACCAAGACTCTAAAATATATTCTCAAAAATTCTGAACTGGAATGTTGATTTGTTGGAACGATGTGTAAATTTCAACCACTGTTAAATACCCATGAGGATGAGGAGAAATTCTTGAGTTGAAGTATCAAATTTTAGGGCTGAGATGATACCCATGTCACTGTCATATCAGATGAGGAGAAGGCTCTGTTTTGATGCCTTGAAAACACTTTATAGAAAACACTCGGTGTCAAAATACCTCAGAACACACTCTTCTAGTCAATACCCTCTTTATAAATCAAATTTTGGACACCTATAGGTATGGCAATCAAAAATTTGAAAAAATGCCTTCAAATGCATGTATTCATATCCTCATCTCTGCTTTCAACTTTTAATTAACATCTCCATGCACTACCTCTTCAGAAATCGAATTCTGGAAAGAAATTGATTTTCTTGGAAATCTAAAACAATTACCATGCACTTCATACCTATTTCTGAAATCAATTAATGTGACTGGCGTATTAGTGTTGTCAATAATACACCTGGAGCTTAAATTCAAGCATACGACGTCACCAAACAGTTGTTAACTCGCAATTGAACTTTCCACCAAACATTTTCTAGCTTGGAGTTGAATTACGTTGTCAAATGGAGTTTGTGGTTACCTATACTACCAATATTTAAATTCCAATCTCACACTTAGGATCTCACCATAAAAAATGAACTTCTTGTGTTTAACTGCTAATCGAACTCAACTTGGAAGCTCTGCAGAATTCATGGGATTTGAATGAATATTTCAATGTTTAGTTTGAGGGGTTATAATTAATGAAAACACAACATTCTCTCTGGCTCTTTGTCAATATTTTTGGTATTAAAATATATGCACACCCTAAACAAATCATCCTTATGTATTCATTCCAATTTTTATTTTTTTGGGGTTGTGTTTCCTACTTGAGCCGAGGTGCAATACTTTGTTGCATTCCTTTCTTCTCCCTGCATGAAGGCACTGAAATTTACCTTTGTGTTTGCTAAAAGTTGCTCTCTACTCTGTGTAGGTGCTGAACGTTTGACCAATTTTTGTGTTTGTGTAGCGTTTTGAATTCTTTATTGTCGCTTTCAACACTTGTCCGATTCCTTTTTTGTCATTTTATGACCCCTTGCATCCTTATCGATTTTCAGAAATCGATTTTTCTTATAATTTCTTGGTGTATGACCCTTGCTATGTTTTCATTCACCCTTATTTCATATATGTGCCTTTTGCAAAGTTTTTTTTTCAACTAAAACATAGGAGTTTGACTATATGTGCCCCATCTTCATTTTTCCATACATATGCTTTTGTAAGGAATTCAATTTCATTCATATACATGCACCTTTTAATGTATCATCAAGAATACATTTCCATTGTTTTCTTTGGTGATTTCAATGATCTTTTCAAGGTCCTCCTTGTAATCATTATCTTATCTCGTTGTCCTTCAAAGTATAATGTATTCCTCTTCATGATGCATTTCTCATCATTATTTTTCTTTCAGGTAACTTTTTGAAATGATCATTTTAAGGCCATTTCAAGACCTATAATAAAGTAAAAATTTTCACTTTCATCATTGAACCATGAATGCATCATTCCACCTTTATTATTCTTTTTATGACTAACCCATGCAGAGAAGATTTGTAGGTAAAGAGGCATGACTTGAATAGGTAGTAGGGTGGAAGGTTTTTATGAAAAAGGGATATAGGGTTTTATGAACAGAGAAATTTTTGTATGTACATGGGATGAAGGGTTTTCACTCTTATACATTAAGGTTTAATTAGTCTCCTAAGTTAAGAATTCTTTTCAAAATCAAAAGGTATTAGAAATAAATTTATAACTTACAACACTTTCCTTGATTAAGCAGCTCCCTCAGTTGATCATGATCTTGAACAATGAACCTTGATTGAGTACAAGTCCCTTCTGATGATGAACTTGAATAGTGAACTTGATTGAGTACATGTCCCTTCGGATGATGAACTTGAATAGTGAACTGATTGATGAAATTTATTGGTTGTTCTTTGTATACAGGTCCATTATGACAGATTTTGATGTTGAGTTTCAGGTCCCTTTGTGAAGTAGAATTTTCTTATATTTAGGCCCTTCTACTATATTTGAACTTCATAAACTTTTATGAATTTTCAAGTAGTTTTGTAATTTATTTAGGTCCCTTTTACTAATTTTCATGAAGTCTTGTGGCCACTTCAGGTCCCTTCTACAAATTTTCATGAAATTTCTTCATATGCTTGAACTTGAAGTTGAAATTGATTATTTGAAGAGATTACAAGGCTTGATATGAAAAGGATAACAAGGCATTTTAGTAATGAATCTAATTCCTTTGTTTCCCCCTTTATTATTCTAAGACTTGTCCTCAAGTCTTTGAACTCGATGATTCCTTTTTCAAAGAATCAAATGACATAGTTTATTGGCATAATAAAATAGAGAATCTATATGAAAACATGAAATGAGCTAGAATCATTTTTTTTTTAGAATTCATACAAGCAAAGTAACTTGGTTTTCCAGTATGAATTCAGGTTTGTACTGTGCCTGAAATCTAGATTTTCACCGCCGAACCCTTTTATTATTTTTGACCTTTTTTTAATATTTTTTTTTTCTTTTCTGGATGGAAGTGGGGTATAATGGAGTAGGGAAGTATGGAAAGCCTATGAAAGTATGATAGGTTGAAGTCATGATATAGTAGTAGATGGATAGATAGATAGATAATAGGTTTAGAATTCAACATGAACGATCGCAGAGCTTAACATAAAATATGGATGATGGATGAAATCATGAAAAATATAGCTTATGAAATGATTCTTTAGCAATGGATGTGATTTGTAATAGTATATAACTTGATTTATTCTTCTGATGATTAGCTCCATTTCTTTTGCGTCGATCTTGATCATCTTGTATGGTTGTTGGTGTTGTTGGTCGACAATTGAAATCAAGCTTCACGAGTTTTGAGTTTCATTGGATGAACTCAAAATAAGGTGAATTTTGAATTTAATTTGACTTTAACATTTTTTTTTCATATTCTGAAATATGAATTTAAATATTGACTCTCAAAATTCCTTCGCTCATGGAGTTCACCCCTTAAATCTTCTTGTGACTTGTAAAAACATAGCACTTGCCTGCAATACAATATTAGATGATGGAGGAAGAGAGGTGTACAAAATGTATTCTTCCCAGAAATAATGAAAAAAATTACAATCAATGTTTGAAAAACAAGTCCAAAGATGATATACAAAGAAAATGCATTTGTTTACCACTTGAGGAATGGTGGTCAACCTAGAACTCCTAGCGGTATTTTTTTCAAAAAATATTCTTTTTATGTCAAATTAGAGTGATTACAAAGCCAAGTTGAATTTAATTCATATGGATACTTCCATTATAAAAAAAATTTAAAAATGGTTTAAAATTATATGCTAAAAATGATGAGAAGTGCCATGTTTGATAGATCTTCTAGTGAATTTTGGACTAGACCAATAGTCACTATTTGGAGTGTAAATTTTTCGTTAAAGATAATATCGATCTGATTCCACTTGGATATTAAAGTAGAATAATTTTTTTATATATAGTAGAATTTTTTTTTTAAAAGCCCTAGGTTTGATATCACAAACTTGCTGATGAACAAACCTAGGAGGCAGAGTTTTACTATGTTGATTTTAAGACATGAAGTCACTAAATGTGGCATAAATTTTTCATTTAACCTCAAAATGAGATTATTCAAATTGTTTCTTGAACTATAATTGAATATGTATCTGCCATATACACAAGTCTTGAAAATAATATAATTTGTTATGTGAAATATGCCAATGAACAGTCAAAACCTAAAATTGTCACCATGCAGATATTTAGACAAGCAGTTAGTATTTTGAGCATAAATTTTTCATATGATGTCGGATTGAGATGATTCAAATTGATTTGGAAACTATATTCCAAGGGCTATTATCATGTATACATATCATGTGAAAAATTTTACACTAGAACCCTTAAATGAATGTTTTACTAACTTAATACTCAAAATTTCTCTTGAGATCTAGTGTTTATTTTGATCCTATCTTTTTAATTTGTGATCCAAATTGAAAATTCCAAAATGTATTTAAAAAATATATTTCAATATATACCTTGATTAAAAGCATTATTTAAAAATGATCGTATATGTTTACCCAAAATAGGATTCTTCTTAGTGCATTTTTCCATGAAATCATTCCGAATGAGTATTGAACAATGATTTGAAGAATTATTCATGAGAGTTTGAACCAAAAGTATTATTTTGAACTCATTATAACTATTTATTTATTTATTCTATTTTATCCTACTCTATTGTAGAAAAATAAGTTATTCTCTCAAGTATAAGAGAATTTCCAATGCATCCATTTGCATAACAAGATCATAAGTAGACTTGACACATCCAAGTTTGAAAAAAATACTTTAATGAATGTTTGGATATGAAAATTTAGTTGATCATAAAGATTTTATGCTAAGGAATGACTAGTAGAAACCAAGTTTGAGTGTGATATTTTTTTGCTTGGATTTCCTTAATTGTCATATCACAAAGTTCTTCTTGTGGAACTTTTTCATAATCATGAATGCAAAAGGGATCTTGTGATACATATTCTTTATATTCTTCAATTTCTAGCTCTATTGTTTGACCTTAATTACATGTGATGCATAACTCATTGATCACATTACAAAGATAACTAGAAGAAGCTTATAGATTCTCTTCTTGTGGATCCCTAGTGACCGCTCTAAATTGTGGACAAGGATTTGAGAAGATCCTTGTGGTGGCATCCCCTCCTCTAAATGACTATTTTTAACATCATGATTTGTAGATCTTGTTTTTCAAATAGATTTTGTAGTTATTGAGTTTTTTTTTAATGGTTGGGGGGTTTTGTTTTGAGAATATACCTTTCTAATTTCTATGTCTAAGCATGAATAACGATAATGAAAAGTGTTTTTTTTTTTAACAATCTTCCTAACTAGCTTTATCTAAGTGTGCTTCCCTGGCAACAACACCAAAAATGTCAATCTAGTTTATTGAGTTGAATTAGAGAAGTTGTTTTAATTATCAATAAGGGTTGGTAAAATTAGAAGCACACCTAGGTATATGGATCTGAGATTAAGCTAGTGTAGGAAGTAGTTGTTTAGATGAAAATATGTTAGGTCCCTATATTACTAGTTTAGTCCCTTATTGTTATTAGTGTAGCCCCCTTATTGTTATTTTTGTACCCCTGTAACCCCAATATTGTTATTATTGTGCCCTTACATTGTTATTGTTAGGTCGGCCAGGATTATATTGTGGGCCCATGGACTCCTATATATAGAAGGAGGTTTTGGTCATATGTAGCATCCAAGAATTGTTCATTTATGTAATGTATTGGAGGTTTCCCTCTCCCAGTGGCTGATTTTTAAGGCATTGATCTCTCTTTTCTTCTATTTTTGGAGCTCGTTTCATAACATTTGGTATTAGAGGTTTGGATTCTAGGGTTTTGCTGCTCCAAACAGGTCATCGTGGAATTTTTGATATAACATTTTTTCTACGCAGGTTCAGAAGCTGAAATTTTTAGAGTACGAAGCCAAAATCCTGGGAAACATCGTCATAATATTTTAGAGCTTGGTTCGTAATATTTTCGGAGATATGATCTGTGGAAGTTAGAGATATTTGTAGGCTCCTGAATTTAACCTAAACAGGTCATTGCAACATGTTTGCTATAAATATTTTTCTACAAGGTTTCAAAAGACAAAATTTTCATAGACAAAGCTAAAATCCTGAAGAACCTCATGTAAAATTTTCAGATCTTGGTTCGCAATATTTTTGGAGATATGATCTGTGGAAGTTAGGATTTTTTCAGGTTCCCGAATTTCATCTCAAAGAGGTGACCATGGGAAAAACGTCATAACTCTCTCTCTGAGCATCTGATTGAGATTTTGTAAACGTCTCCACAAGTACATAGACTATAGTTTCTTGTCTATAAATTTTAGAGCTGAAGGAGGAAATAGTGACACGTGGAAATTCATACAAGTTCGCTCTACTAAACCATTCCATAATTAGGTAATTGTGGGAGATTGGACATAGCATTGCCTTGAAGAGTCCAAATCAGTCAGACCTGTGGCATTCGAAAGAGGATTCAAAGAGCTAGCTCAGGGCCAAATTTCAGATATTGAAGATCCGAAATCACAGAGATAATTTAGTTTCAATATTGAGCTCCTCAAAAGCAAGAAAAAGGTATGTATTTTTTTCGAATTACATAAATCTTGTTTGAAAAAAATTAGTTTGAATTTATTCCAAGGGAATATTGAAGAATAGATATAAATATTGGGTTCTAAAATGCCCCCTAAAAAGAAATCAACACCCATTAAACCTTCATAAGGCTCTACTATGACTCATGAAGATGAAGAAATGCAACATGAGATGTCAAAATTACAAGAGCAAGTGCACCTATCGCAAAGAGCAACAAAAAATGAAATGGAAGTTTTGAAGAAAGGCTTGGAAAATAAGATGGATGGTTTGAAGAAAGGCATGGAAGCTAAGATGGAGGGTATGGAAGTTGGCATGGAAGCTAAGATAGATGACATGGAAGCTAATATCGATGAAAAAATGGAAAACATGAAGAATGATCTAAAAGTAGACATCGAAGGTTTGGAAAAGTTGATAAAAGAAATGTTTCCTAATGGCGAAAAGATAGTAGAGGAAACTCATGATGAGAACAAAACAAATGTTAATCGTGATTTCATAAACTCTAATGTTGGATGGAAGAACCACCATATTCCAAAGATGGATATGAGGAAGTTTGATGACAACGATCCCGTAACATGGATACTACAGATGGAGCAATATTTTGATCTCAATAATGTGCAAAGCACACAAAAGGTATGCATTGCAACTTTACATTTAGAACAAAATAAATTTGTATGGTATCGATGGATTTTCTCCCATAAAAAAATTGTCACTTGGTCAATTTTTATGGAGGAAATGATAGCACATTATGAAGATACAAAAATAAATACCTTCTTTAGCCAATTGATAAATCTCAAACAAAAGGGTTTAGTAGTGGAGCACATTGGGTACTTCCAAAAATTGAATATAAGGGTAACTGATATTCTAGAGGAACACAGGATTGATGCCTTCATAGGGACTTTAAAGGATAACATCCAACATGAAGTTTGAGTTTGGGAACTTGATTCATTGGAAAAGGCATTCAGGTTGGCAAGAAAAATTGAATGTAAAATTATGGCAACAAGGAAGCCTACCACTCACATATATAAAGACGGAAGTGTTGCTACTCCTAGACTTCCACAACCTACAAGGTTGACACCACAAAAATTGGAAGAAAAAAGAGAAAAATGGCTTTGCTACAGTTGTGATAGAAAATACGCTAGAGGTCATAAGAGTGCCGAGAAGAAATTATTTTACATAGATTGTGAAGAGGAAGAAGAAAATGAAAAATAATCTTCAAAAGAAGAGGATATACACCATGAACCAACCCTATAAGAGGAAGAAATGAGTTCGAACATATCATGTAATGCATTGGTAGGAATTACCACTCCACAAACTCTAAAGATAGAAGGACATATCAAGAAGAAAAAGGTAATAGTGTTGATTGATTCAGGTAGTACCCATAATTTTATTCATTGTAAGGTAGCCAAGGAATTGAATTGTTTCCTATACCCAGCACCGGAATGTCAAGTGATGGTTGCAAATGGAGGAACTATAAATTGCTCTAGAAAATGCCATAATATCAAGCTAACCATGGGGGAATATGTATTGACTAGTCCAATGCTTTCCATTCCTATGGGAGGTGCTGATATTGTACTAGGAGTACAATGGTTACAATCTTTGGGGACAGTAGCTTTTAATTTTCAAGAACTTTTCTTGAAATTTTTTTCAGAAGGAAAGGAAGTCGAAGTACGGGGTATTGAAGGGAAGCCAGGAAGGATAATAAGCTCTAATTTCATGACAAAGATTCTAAAGAAAGAACAACGAGGCGTAATTGCACAATTATGCTCTCTAGAAGTTCCGACATCAAAATCATCTATTTCTGCAGATCTCCAACAAGTCTTGGACAATCATTCCAAGGTGTTTGAAACTCCCGAAGGACTCCCACCTATTCGTGATCATGATCATGCTATTCATTTGATTCCAGGAAGTGTTCCTCCAAACATCAGGCCTTATAGATATCCTTACTTCCAAAAGAGCAAAATTGAACGTATGATTGCAGAAATGTTAGAGGCGGGTATAATTCAACCTACTCAAAGTTCTTTCTCTGCTCCTGTAGTATTGGTACACAAGAAGGATGGATCATGGCGAATGTGTCCGGATTATAGGGAGCTCAATAAGCTCACCATTAAAGATAAATTTCCCATTCCTGTGATTGATGAATAATTGGATGAATTACATGGAGCAATTTATTTTACCAAGTTGGATCTTCATTCAGGATATCATCAAATTAGAATGAAGACTGAAGATATTCCAAAAAAAACATTTCGAACTCATGAGGGTCATTATGAATTTTCGGTCATGCCTTTTGGCCTTACCAATGCACCTTCTACATTTCAAGGGTTGATGAATTCCATTTTCAAACCCTTCCTTAGAAAATTTGTGCTAGTATTTTTTGATGATATACTAATCTACAACGGGTCTTGGAAGGATCATGTTGAACATGTTGACAGGGTGCTCAAACTATTGCAGGAGAAACAATTATATGCAAAAACATCCAAATGTTTCTTTGAAGTACAAGAGGTGGAATATCTGGGTCATATTGTATCTCACGAGGGTGTTAAGGTAGACCCTAAAAAAATTAAAGCCATTAAGGAATGGAAAGTCCCCACAACCATAAAGCAGTTGCGAGGATTTCTTGGGTTAATAGGGTATTATCGCAAGTTTGTTAAGAATTATGGGAGAATAAAAACACCTCTAACAACATTATTGAAGAAAGATGCATTTTCATGGACTCCTGAAGCAACTAAGGCCTTTGAACATCTTAAAGAGGCAATGTGCCTAGCACTGGTCTTAGCTACGCCAGACTTCACAAAAACCTTTATTGTGGAATGTGATGCCTCTGGAAATGGAATTGGTGTTGTTTTAATGCAGGAAGGAAGACCCATTGCTTTTGAAAGTCGTCCAATCAAAGGAAAGTATTTACAGAAACCTATTTATGAGAAGGAAATGTTAACAATACTACATGCACTAAAGAAATGGTGAACTTACCTAATGGGAAGACACTTCAAGGTAAAAACTGATCATGATAGTCTTAAACACTTTTTGGAACAAAGACTATCGTCAGAAGAGCAGCAAAAATGGGTCGCAAAGATGTTGGGTTATGACTTTGAAATAATCTACAAAAAAGAAAAGCTTAATGTTGTTGCAGATGCACTCTCAAGAAAGAATGAAGAGGTGGAAGCATTGTTTTGTGCCATTTCTATTATCCAACCAGATTGGATAACCGAAGCAAGAGATGAATGGAAGAAGGAAAAAGATGTATGGACACTCATTCAAAATTTGCAGCAAGATCCTAGTACATATGATACATTTATTTGGAAAAATGATTCCTTATGGTACAAAGATCGCTTATATCTTTGTAAGAATTCCCAACTAAAACAAAAAATTCTTTTGGAATTGCACACTTCTCCTTTAGGAGGACACTTGGGATTTTTAAAAACTTACCACAGGGTGAAGAAATAATTTTTTTGGGATGGCCTTAAATTTGATATTCAAAATTTTGTGGCGGAATGTTTGGTTTGCTAGCAAAATAAAGTTGAGACAATTAAGACCTTAGGTCTTCTACAACCTTTATCCATTCCAAGTCAACGTTGGGAGGAGATTTCAATGGATTTTACCACAGGTTTACTGAAGTCCGAAGGAAAGAGTGTCATCATGGTGGTAGTTGATAGACTTACCAAGTATGCACACTTTTGTGCATATCTCATCCATTTAAAGCAAGTACAGTTGCTACTACATTTATGGACACAATTCAAAAGATACATGGAAACCCAAAGGTTATTGTGAGCGACAGAGATCCCATTTATAGTGGAAATTTTTGGACGGAGTTATTTTCTTGTTTGGGTACTCAATTAGCTCATAGATCATATTATCATCCTCAATATGATGGTAAAACTGAGACTGAGTGAATAAATGTTTGGAAGGTTATCTTCATTGTTTTGTATCTGTTAAACAAACACAATGGGTCAAGTGGTTACCTCTCACTGAATGGTGGTATAACACTTCCTTCCATACTGCAGCAAAATTTGTAGAAATTGTATGCACTAAGCATGCATATGTCCAAGATCCACCTGATCTCACACTATTTAACTTTATGCAAGATACTGAATCTATTTCACTTGTTAATCTTTTGTGGAAAAATTAATTGCACACACATGTGAAGCATAAACAAAAATATTCAATCGCACATAACACAGTTTTTAACCGGGAAAGCCTGAAGCTGAAAACCCCAACTATATATTATGTAACATGGAGATCATATGACAATCTCATACAAGCATACAAAGCTTATCACAAGCTCTCTGTACAGTACAATCTTCATACACTAATCAGGACCAATCTTGCAAATCCATGCACCAATCTTTGCCTCCTGCTAGCCTGCCTCCACTGCGCAATCTCTGCTAAAGAATAGCTCTGAATGAATTAAAATTACTCTTGGATTGACTATGCAATCCTCATTGGAAACTACAATGTGTGTGTGATGCAATCAATGCATCACTATAGTCACAACAAATAGTCTATCTTGCCCTTTCACCTATCTCTCCACTGGTCTCCACTGAAATTTCCATGCACTGTAGTCAACTGTTGTATTGTTCAGTTGAATAATGAGTTATTATTTGTGAATTAATTAACTGATTAATTCACTCCACTCTCACTAGTGTACCAATCAGTTAGACTAGATACAACTAGCTCAACTGAGTCTAACTAAGTTAAACTGAATACAACTCCATAACTACTTCTTCCAACTGTGTCATAACTTTGCCGCTTGAGTTCTAACTGAGTCCTCCATGCATTAGCTCCAGTAAACCCTTAGGAACAGTGTAATTCCTTTTGTCAGCTGATGTGCCACATCTGTGCACTGAACTGAAGTGCTCCAAGAGAATAAGTTGTTGTTTAGAGTCTGATTATTATTAAGAGCTAATAATAATCGACGTGCATCTATTTTTAGATTGGCAATCTATAAATAGACTTCGCCCAATATTCTAAAAATATAATTTCATCTATTTTTCCAACTTGATCAACCATCCACAAATAGCATCCTGCAACTTCTGAAATATGATCATCATGTCTAAAAATAGACTTGCGCCAAAAATAGCCTGCGGGCCCACTTAGTGAAGGTGACTCTTTTCATTGAGCTCGTCATCTTGTTGAATCTCAATAAAAATGACCCCATTTATGGCACTTTATGGATATCATCCACGGTCCATAACATCATCTTTAAGAGAAAATTATAAGGTTCAAGCAGTGGAAGATCACATCGAGCATCAACACAAAGTTCTCCAACTCTTAAAGGATAACCTAAATTTGGCACAAAATCGAATGAAACAACAGGCAGATCAACATCGCAGAAAGATAAGTTTTGATGTAGAAGACTGGGTATTTTTATGGCTACAACCATACAAAAAAATGTCCCTCAAGCAAGCTAAGAAAGATAATAAATTATAGCCAAAGTGCTATGGTCCTTACAAGGTGTTGCAAAAGATTGGTACTATGGCATACAAATTGGAGCTTCCTACTTCTTCGCGAGTGCATCCAGTTTTCCATGTTTCATGCTTAAAGAAGGTTATAGGTGAAAATCTTCTAGTTCAAACAATATTGCCAAAACTTGATGAGGAAGGAAAATTCATATTGGAACCTAAAGCGGTCACGGAAACAAGAACTCGATAGCTACGAAATTGATCAATTTCAGAGTATCTCATCAAGTGGAAGAACTTACCCACTGAAGATTCTACATGGGAGGATGAAAATTTTATACAGAAGCACCCAAAGCTACTCAAGCGTTGAGGACAACAATTTTTTGAAGGAGAGGGGCATGTTAGGTCCCTATATTACTAGTTTATTCCCTTATTGTTATTAGTGTAGCCCCCTTATTGTTACTGTTGTACCCCTGTAACCCCAATATTGTTATTATTGTTCCCTTACATTGTTATTGTTAGGTCGGCTAGGATTATATTGTGGGCCCATGTAATCCTATATATAGAAGGATGTCTTGGTCATTTGTAGCATCCAAGAATTGTTCATTTATGTAATGTGTTGGAGGTTGCACCCTTGAAGTGGCTTATTTATAAGGCATTGATCTCTCTTTTCTTATATTTTTGGAGTTGGTTTCATAAAAAAATAATAGAAATGCATATTACAAATATAAATTACTAAAAAGAAAACATTGAAATTCTGATCTAGAAGCAAGAGTGTAATGAGTCTTTGTGGAGCATAGCCAACAAGGAAGAGGCTCTAACTTAGATTCCTTGGTTTTCATTCCTCATTATCCCTATTCTAGCAAGATCAATTCCACCATAAAGCATAACTTAATTAAATCAAGAAAGAAATAAAGATCAAATGCATAAACACAATTTACAGTTCAATATTAATCCATAAGGAAGAGGATCTAACTTAGATGCCTTGGTTGACCTTCCCTAATTAAGCCAATTAATAAAATGAAATAATTCAGAAAAAATATAAATGAACATGGCATATAATGAATCTATTCAAAAAATATTCACAAGAAATTGTAAAGGAAACAACAATATAAAATATTCAGAATTATACACAAAATTACACTATAGTGTAGTTAGCTCAGAATGGGGGCCCTCCATGCTTTCTTGGTACACTTGAAACTATCAGCTATAGTATATCAACAATCACATCCCACAACAAGAACAATAAGAAATATAAGGCAAGTTCTTCAAATTATTTTCAGAAATAGAGAAGTCTCAATAATAATAATACTTGTTCATAGTTGTTGAATAATTGTGCTTAAATAGGCTAAAAGTACAAAAAATTCAACTAAAATAGTTGTAACAACCAGTAAGAGTCATATTCCACCTAACAGGGTTGAAATCATCCCTTTGTTGCACAAAATATGAGAAGATTTCACAAAATCACAAAACTGCCCCTTAAATCAGGGGATTTTCTTGGTGACTGGTCAAGTTTGACCAACTTTGACCGGGCTTGTTCTGACTTATTTGGACTATGCCAATAGGATTTTTTCTATGCTTGGTTCCTATACTTCTTGAATATATCTTCATTTTCCACCCAAGTGTCATACACATACGACTTCAGTGGAGCCATTACGGGAAATTATGTTCTAGTCAACAAATATTTTTTAATACCCAATTTTTTCTAAAAATTCTAAAAAATAAAAGACACAATTATTTTACCTTAATGTACAAAACGAGGCAAAAATATGGTAAGTATTAATATGGTATGATGGTAAGGGATGATAGATAGGTGGATTATGCATGGTGAATAATGGTCAAAATCTAGGGCCAACACCCGAGAAATGGGAAAACATGGAAGCACTCGCACGGAAACCGGAAAGTGGGGTTTATTTTGAAAGAAGAAATAGGAAAAAGGGAAAAGGAACCAGTATTTTTTCAAAGAGGAAAAAATAAAAGGCGGGATCAAGCATCCTCTGCGAGGAACAGATAAAGAGAGAGATCCTATAAAAGAATACATAGAGGGACAAATTGAACAATCTTTTCATATATAGAACCTCTTATCTATGTGCTTTCTATTGTTGCTAGTAGTTTCTTTTAGGACTCTGCATTTGTGTAGAAGTTTTAATCCATGTAATGTAAAATTTTGTGTAATATTTGACTTGAGTGGATCTCGCAAGTTTGTTTGATCTTTGATGTAATGGCTGGGAAATATTAATATAAAAGGAGTTCTGAGAAAAAAAAATTGTTTGATTCAATGAATGCATAACCTTCTTTAAAAATTTCTTGTTTCATTTAAATGAATGATGTCTCTATTTATTCTTTTATGAATGCACATCTTAGGTGTAACACAGTTTCATGGGTAATAAAAGGGTTAATGGCTCAAATGATATCTTGATACTAACTTCGATCCCTTATATATTCTAATGGTCCTAGCTCGCCTTAGGTGAGACACGCCTTTGCAAAAAGGGAGTGAAATGTCATCGAAAAGCTATACTATGATAGTATCTTTTGTTGGCAACTCAGGCAAAACACTGGGTCTTCACCACTTTAAATTTTTTGCCAACATATGGTTACATTGTTAGGACCCTAAGGTTTAAAAGGGATCTAGATCATGGTACCTAGAATTTTCAACAGAAGTATTCAAAATTGGTGGAATGATAAATTTAATCATTTTATTTTGCAACAAGCTCAATTAAGTCAGAAGAAATTGGAATGGGTTAAACATAACTCTTGTATTTTGAATCTTCTTATGGCTAATACAAAATATTATGGTGTGAGTTCCCGAGAAGTTACAAGAGTGGTTAATACGGTTGCGAGTCATGGTAGGGGTTGGAAGTCATACTAGGATTAAAAGAGATTGGTCGACAACTGATTTGGATGAAATCCATTAATTAGACACGAATCTAACAAGGGTTAATTATTTTTGGGTAAATGCGACATTAGAAAGTTATATTATTGAGTTTGTAGTCAAATATTACCAGTTCTTTTCTAAAGTGAAATAAGTTTTCAAGTTTGGGTTGTTGGGAAGATTGTTGAAAGAGATTCCCCTATGGATCAAGGTTTTGAGGGTTGAATGAAATATGCTATCGTTCCAAAAAGGTCGAATGGTCGCCTAAAACTTGTTGGGGGTTGGATCGAGGGGGGGAATGTTGTCTAGTTGCGAAAATGAGGGGTTGTTGTGATGGACCAAGATGGTTGCATAAAGCATGAGATTTTATAGCATTGCGAAGGGGGAGAATCACTAATGGGTGGAGAGAAATAAATTTGTGAGAAAAAAGGTGTAGAAGAAGAGAGTTACAAAATATAGGAAAAGCGGTGATAAGTTCAGCATCGCGGAAGCATAACATGGATAGTCTTGATTTTCGGGGAAAAGGAGAGTATGAGGGATATTCTTCTAGTGAAATAGGAGACACCGAAGACAGTCTTGTGGGAAGATTATCTGGGACTAGTAGAGTCCCCCACTCGGATTTAGGAATATTTCACACAATTGAGCCATCTGTACAACCGATTATGTTGTTTGGGGAGCATACTCTAGTTGACGATGATATGCAATCTGTGATGAGGTGAATTTTATTTGAAGATGATTCAATCCCCATTCATGATAGCCCACAACATACCAATAGAACTCCCCCTCTCCCTAACTTTACCCTAGTACTTTATCAAAATCCTGATCACTTCTCATTTAATTAAGACTATAATGTTTCAACAAGTATATCCTAGAAATAGTATTGGTAGTTCTAGTGGATGAAACATTTCCAACAGTGGTGGTCAACCAAGTTTAATTAATCATTCTTAGTTTGGTTCTAAGGTATTTATAATTTTTCAGCTTGGGCACATATTCATGGCTAGAAATATGGTTAGATCTCTTACCTGATATCCAAAATTTTCAAGATGAGGTGATGAAGATGTTAAACAACATTGGTATCTATGTGAATTTGTTTGGAGGGCTCGACATGTTAATTTTTTCAACTAGGGTCAAATTCCACCTTGGACAGATCATATCAAAAATATGATGATTTCATTGAATTCCTCTTTTCGAGAGGAATAAAATCGACCTAAATATTACCTCATTTGGACAAGAAAAATTTGGATTTTGAATTTATGAACCCTAAATGTACAATTGATCATGTCAATTGGACCCTCATGGAAGCCTATAAAGAGAAGATACCTCAAGCTAATTTCGACACACTCATCATACAATCGCTTCTTCTCTTCTATTTTTTTTGGTTCACATAGATCTGAAGGAGAAAGTTCACGCAAGGGGATGAAATTACAGGTCTGAGGCTCACAAGTTCCTATGGTTTCTGTTTTCTGGTCACACACACATCACTTGGAATTTTTTACCACAGTTGCACACACATAGTGTTCTCGATTGCGATTGGAATCTAAATTTTCACGCACAATGACCTAAAGGGAGCGATTAGGGTTTTAGGCATGTCCAAAAGAATTTTTCCCCAACTTTTTTCTTGCAGTACTTTAGAGTGTGACTAGGAAGGTAAAGTCACATGCATATACGATTGAAGGGTGTGACTGGGGTTTGAGACTGGTTTGGGTTATTTTTTCCTCAGTCACATGCTTACAGTTCTCCAGGAAGTGACCAGTTTATCACATACATTATCTCATGGAACAACCAGGAAGTTAGAGTCGCACACAAAATGTCTTGATGAGTACGACCAAGGTTCTGAGCTAGGGTTTGAAATTTGACCAAAATGGACTATAGTTTTCTAATGGTTGGAAGTTTTCTCTCTACTTTATAGTAACTCTGAAATTATTCTTATGTTTTTGTATTTGGTAAATATATGTTGGAATTTTATGTAACAGGATCATTGTACTCTCTACTGAAAATTTTTATGACAATATAATAAGAAGAATATTTGAAATGGTTTTCCCCCTAGTGGGGTTTTTCCATGGTCTTGGACCAATCTTATGTCTATTGTGGTTGTGTTATTTTCTCCTTTTCCATTGCATATATTCTTCTATCTTGAGTTACTGCTTATGATTGGAAACATTGTTAATAAATTAATGTGTTGCTTAATGAATAATTGAATTGGGCTAAAGTAATTGAAATAACATAGAACAATCTGAAAAATTAGCATGGTCTCAGAGATAAGGTGAAGGAAAAGCTCAAAAGGAGACAAGCATTGAAGCCATCTTCTTTGGAAAGTTGAAGGATATTTTCTAGTCAAATTCAAGATGTCTTCCTCTACCTTCAAGGAGCATGAAAAGTTGCGTGACACATCAAACTTTGTTGCATGGAAAGTTAGGTTGGAGATCACATATTACAACAATTATGTGTTGGAATACATTCAGGGAAGGATGCCTGAGCCTCGAGAAAATGCTTCAGCGTCCCTCAAAAACAGGTACAAGAAAGGTGAGTCCAAAGCAAAGAAAATTATAGTTGATGGTTTACAAGATCATTTATTTGCATATGTTGGGAATTTAAGGAAGTCTAAAGACATGTATGAAAATATAATTGACATGTATCAAATAAAATTTTTAATGAGATCATCACATTAAAATATCAACTCAAAGAAACTAAGATGAACAAAGGAGAAGCAATAAAATCCTATATCATGAAGATATCTCGCCTTTGAGATAAATTACAAATTAGATTTGGGGAAAATGTTCCTGATAGGGAATTAGTAATTGTCATGCTTAGAGGTCTCCCTCCTATTTGGGAAACCTTCATTACTACAATAAGAAACAACAATGTTCTCCCGTAATTTGATGAAATAGTTTGAAATATTACTCAATAAGGATCGAAGATGATATCAAAAGGAAGAATTCAAAAGCATGAAGAGGGACAACTTGCTGCATATATCTCTCATGAAAAAAAGAAGAAGAAAGGAAAAGGAGGTCCATCAAGCTCAAGAAATCCTCCTCCTCTCCATTCAAATAAAAGGAAGGAATCATCACATGTTGAATGCTATAAGTGTCACAAGAAGGTTCATTATGCACAATATTTTCCTGAGAAGACTGAAGGAACATATTACAACACTAGAAGCGACAAAAAGAAATAAATTAATAAAATAATAAAAGACAATCGAATAAATTACCCTGATAAAAGATATGAAAGAAAAAAAATAGATACCTCAAGCGACCGTGAAGAAGACCATCCTCCTCAAAAGAAGTCAAGGTTTCGCGGGTATGAAAGTAATGTTCTAAATAAATATGAAAACATTCTTATTTCTTCCCTCACTAGTTCTTCTCCTATGTTTTCGTGGGATATTTGGTTAGTTGACAGTGGGGCCACTCATCATTTATATAGCTATAAGGAAGTCCTCTATAATCTTGTAGAGAGTGAGACTAAGCTGAAGATTATTCTTAGATACAACTCCACTCATCCCATGAAAGGTTTTAGGTCCATTAAATTTCATTTGAATTATGGGGAATCAGTTATGCTGCATGTTTTTATGTATGTTCTGGGATTAATGAAGAATTTGGTATCTATATCTTCATTGGAATATAAAGGTATGAGGGTTGCCTTCATCAAGGGAAAAGTTCTGACTTGGTCTACTAGTTCACCTATCAAAGATTCATTCACATTAGGATCAAGATATGAACGACTCTATAGTGTCACTAGAATTCCACTTCTATCATTGGTTCATAATACCAATCATATGAGTGAGTTGTGGCACCGCAGATTGGATCATCTACATTATGATGCTCTTCCAAAATTGAAGCAATTGGTATCATGTATTATCAATGTTCAAGCCCATCATTAAGGAGTATTTCTAGGGTGTTTGAGTGGAAAGAAAACAAGGGATCATTCCCCTCTAGTGAAAACAAGACAAAGAAAATCCTCCATCCCATTCATTCTGATATATGTGGTCTGATGCTTGTGCATTGTATTGGTGGTCATCTCTACTACATCACCTTCATTTATGACTTATCAGGAAAGAAATGGATATATTACTTGAAGCACAAGGATGAATCATTTAAAATGTTCAATAAATTCAAAGCTTTGATTGAAAATCAAGCAGGGAAGGGAATCAAAGTATTTGGGTCTGACAATGGAGGGGAATACATGTCAAATGAGTTCATATCATTTTACAAGAAAGAAGAGATCAATAAGGAAACAATTGTTCCATATACACCTGAACAAAATGGAATAGCGGAAAGGAATAATATGCCTATATTAGAAGTTTCCCATGCCATGCTTCATGATCAAAAGGTGCCAAATTTCCTTTGGGGATAACCTACACATGTTTTTATTTATGTTCAAAACAAGGTGCCTCATCAAGCATTGGAAAACAAGACCCCTGAATAAATTTTCATAGGTATCAAGCCTGACATTATCCATATTCGTATTTTTGGATGCCCCATATATTTTCATGTGCCGAAGGACAAAAGGAACAAGTTGGAAGCTACAGAAAGAAAAGGTACATTTGTTGGTTATTGTGAAAATTCTAAAGAATATATAATATATATTCTTGGTCAAAGGAAGGTTGAAATTAGTAGGGATGTAACATTCAAAGAATATGTTTCTCTTGGAAAAGCAAGAGATCTTCCTCCACCTCCTCTTCCCGAGAAGAATAATGATGACAAGGATATTCTAGATGGTCCTTCCATGCCAAATTCCAAGGTTAATATTGTTGATGATCCCATGGCACCTATGGATCCTTTAGATCCTCCTCCAAGTGATCCTCTTGCTACGTAGAGACCACTTTGGCTCCGCAACACTCTACAAGATGTTGAAAGACATGTTCCCATTCGCAGATCATTTAGAGAAAGGAGGCAGATATGCAAGTATTATCGATATGTTGCATCCATGAGCACTATGATTCAAGTTGAACCTTCCACATTCGAAGAAGTCATAAAATATAAAGTTTTGAAATATGCTATGACCGATGAATATGAATCGATTATGAAGAATGATGCATGGGATGTTGTGCTGAGACGAAAGGGGAAATTTGTGGTGACTTCAAAATGGATATTCAAGATCAAGCATGGAGTTGATGGTAGCATTGAAAAATATAAGGCAATTTTTGTGGCTTGAGGTTTCTCATAACAATAGGGAGAAGACTATGATGATATATTTTTACATGTGGCTCGATACACAACCATCTGTTCAATAGTATCCCTTGTCATAAGTCAGGGATGGACTCTTCATCAGATGGACATAAAGACCACATTCCTCCATGGCATATTACAAGAAGAAGTGTATGTTGAACAACCATAGGGATTTGAAGTAGAGGATCAAAGAACACATGTTTGTAGGTTAAATAAGGCATTTTATGGTTTGAATCAAGCCCATAGAGCTTTGTATGTACACATAGACAGTTATTTGATGAAACTGGGATTCACAAGAAGCAATTTTGATCTCAATCTCTACTTCAAGGTATTCCAATGTATGTCATTAATTTTTTTTTTGTATGTTGACGATCTATTCTTAAAAAGTATTGAGTCTATCATGATCGAGTGTAAGAAGGATATAGCCTCTGAATTCAAGATGAAGGACCTTGGACTCATGCACTACTTTCTAGGCCTTGAGGTATGGAAAAGGCCTGGTGATATTTTCCTTTCACAAGGAAGATATGTTGTGAAGCTGATGGAAATATTTGAAATTAAAAAATGAAAATCCATGGCTACATTGATGGAAATGAACTTCAAGAGGTTTTTTGGAGAAGCTACAAGACACGATATGGTGAATCCATCCAAATATAGACAATTGATCATCGCTATGATGTTCCTTGTAAACACCCATCCAAACATATTCTATGCAGTGAACACATTGAGTCAATTCATGACCAAGCCCCTCCATGCATATTGGATCGAAACCAAACATATATTGAGATATTTTCATGGGACAATCACACTTGGTCTCATATATTCTGCCGGAGATGTTCGACTTCATGGATACATCGATGAATAGGAAGGAAATTTTAGTGACATGAAGAGTACATCTGGATGTTTTTTTAGTTTTGGATCTATCAGGATATCCTGGATGAGTAGGAAACATAAGTCTGTAGCAATGAGTACCGTCGATGAAAAGTATATTTCCGCTAGCATGGCTAGTTGTGAAGAAGTTTGGTTAACAAAGTTCTTCGAAGGGCTATTTAAGAAATTCCTATATACTACAGTGATATATTGTGACAACAAGAGTGGGATCCATCTGGCAGATAATCTCGTGTTTCATGACAAGTCCAAGAACATTGAGATTCGATATCACTATATTCAAGACATGGTATAGATAAGAGTCGTTTGACTCCATCATATAGCAACATTTGAGAAGATTGTAGATATTCTCACCAAGGTATTACCGAAAGGTAAGTTATTAGTCTTCAGAGAGAAACTTGGACTGATGGATGTGACCCCTTCGAATGAAGGGCCATGCCAATCGAGGACATTGAGCCAACTCTTCCCACCCTGTTTGAGCTCCTAGGGTGAGGAATTGAGATAGAGGGCTCTTGGGGTTGAGGGATCTCTGGAAAATAGGGGATCACCCCTATCTGTCACCCATGGGATGTGTGTGATCCTTTCCCATTTTGATATTCTAGGTATCTCCCCCACCTTTGTTTGTTATAGAGTATAGCCTAGTTGTCAACATACCCACAAGCAGGGCTTATTGGGATTATCCCTCCCCATCTAGACAACAGGCTTCAAAGGCTCGGAGGCGTGTGATCCTTACCTCTTGGTAAGTCAAGTATTTATTCCAAACTGGATATGATGTTGGTGTTCTAACTCATTACTCTTGAGGGTTATTGACGATAAGATTAATAGGGAATAGGATTGGGTTGAGATTTTCTCCCCTTCATTATTCCTGGTTGAGAATGATCTCCCCGATGTGCTACCAGGGTTTAGGTATGCTCCCCTATGATTTTGGATATCTTATTGATCAATATGGGTTTGAGATATGTGACTCCCCCATGAGATAGAGGGTGGAAGCTAATGCTCCCAAATTCTTCTTCCTTTAGATTCAAGAATGTTTTAGCATATAGATTTGAGCAGAGATGGTCAAGGCATGACAACAACATGACAGGATGATCTGATGATCAAAAAACATATATTGGCAGGTGGAATTATTCCAAGTTGAGAGGGAATGTTAATTTTTTCAAATAGGGTCAAATTCCACCTTGGAAAACTCAAATGAAAATATGATGATTGTATTGAATTCCTATTTTTGAGAGGACCAAAATCGACCTAAAGATCACCTGATTTGGACAACAAGAATTTGAATTTTGAATTTATGAACCCTCTCATGTACATTGGATTAGGTTAACCCTATAATCATGTACAATTGATCAATTTAGCTTCAACAAAAGTAGAATGTCATGGAATACTATAAATATAAGATACCTCAAGCTCATTTGGACACACTAATCATACAATCTCTTCTTCTCTTCTATTATTATTGGTTTGCACAAATATGACTAAGGAAATTCACACAAGGGTCTAAAATTATAGGTATGGGGCTCGCACGTGTCTAGGGTTTTTATTTTCTGGTTGCACACATGTCACTGGGAATTTTCGACCATAGTGGCATACACATAGTGTTCCATAGTGCGACTGGAAGATAAAGTTGTACGCATAATGACTTGAAGGAAGTGACTAGGGTATTGAGGCTGATCCAGAAGAATTTGTCCCCAATTTCTCACTTGCGGTACTCCAGAGTGCAACTGGGAAGGTAGAGTCACACACATAGATGCTTGAAGGGTGCGACTAGGGTTTGGGACTGGTCTGGGTTATTTCGTCCTTAGTCGCACATTTACAACTCTCCAGGGAGTGACCAAACGCTCACATACAGTGTCTCAGGGAGTGACCAAGAAGTTACAGTTGCAAACATAACATCTTGATGAGTGTGAACAAGGTTATGAGCTAGGGTTTGACAGTTGATCGAAGCTGATTACAATTTCCTGATGGTTGGAAGGTTTCTCTCTAATTTACAATCACTATGAAATTTTTCTTTTGTTTTGGTATTAGGTAAATATCTACTGGAAGTTTATGTATTGGGCTCATTGTACTCTCTACTAAAAAAATTTATGACAATCTAACAAGAAGAATATTTGAAAGTGTTTCCCCCCTAGTGGGGTTTTTCCCCTGGTCTTGGACCAATTTGGTGTCTCTTGTGGTCACTACTATTGTCTCCTTTGTCATTGCATATAATGTTCTATCTTCAGTTACTTCTTATGATTGGAAACATTGTTAATAATTGAATTCACTTCTTAATGAATAATTGAATTGGGCTAAAGTAATTCAAACAACATAGAAAAATCTGAAAACTTAACACGATAGACTCCTAATGCCACTAAAATTATTGAGTTCCAAACTACTGTACTAGATAGGGCACTTCGATGGTTTATTAAGTGGATTGATGTAAATCCTAATGCCACTATGGATGTTGTTAAAAGATATTTTCTTCAAGAATTTAAGTTACCTCAGTCTAATCAGCAAGGCTTGGTGGAATTGTTTGATCTTCACCAAAGAGAAGGAGAATATTCTTGGATGTTAATGCAAAGATTAAAATATTATAATTTATATCATTATAAGAGGGATTGATTTATTAAGGATATAGTTCCTATTATAGGCCATTTTTTCACATCTGGTTAGTCGACCTACAAACTAGATCAATCAACATCCTTTTACCCCTTGAAATCATCATAGCACAAAGACCTAAGCATGAATTTGCTTAATCCTAGAGTTTATACCTGAAATTATCTCAATTCAGCCAATTTAAGGACCAACATAGTCTTTATTCTTGTGGACCTCCGTTCACCAATAGGTTGCTCCATGTTGGGCAGGGTTGATCACCAGCAGGTTGCCCTATGTTGGGGGTGCATTAATTCTATAAATTCAAGAAAAATAAAATCATTTCTAAAGCTTCCCCTTCCAGAAGCTTCTAAGAGTTGTTACAACTATTTACCTTAGATAAAACTCTCGAATCTTATATTATACTTCCTTGGAGTTCCCATCCCTCATCCTTTGATCCCATCCTCCCATCAAGACTAGATCTGAAAGTCTAGATTGGTAAATGGATAAGAAATACCAACTTACCATCCACTTCTATATATTTATGGCCATTCACAAGCTGTGGGTTGGATTTTGGAGATATATTCTACCCTCATGATTTTGCTATGAAGAGTCATTATTCCATGCATTAGGGTGGTTATAGGTGCACTTTTTGGCAAAGAAGGAACACGTCAACTTGGAGGAGCTCTCTACAAGATCAACTCCTATATTTGGTTGTAACTCACACCATTTATATTAATGCAAATATTTCTTTTTTTCCTCTATATGATGTTATGATTCCATGTATTTCGATGCCATGTTGATCCATTTAATTAAGTAATTAGATGATGCTAAATAGATGGCATAGATTTTTGGCTTGTGTTGTTTCAATGTGAATATTATAATTATAGTGATCGGTGCTAGGATTGGAGCATTGAAGCCAAGATAGGAGTGAATCATACGACCGATTATAGGTAGTATTCATCCCATTACCTATTTTCTTTAAGGAAAACAATAGCTTATTTTTCTTTCTGTTGTTATAAGCTAGGCCACCCAGTCTAGGGAAGATGCTTATGTCCACAGTCGTAGATTCGGTATAACAAATTGGTGACTCCACTAGGGAATGGTGAACGCCCTTGGTGATTTATTTGTCCTTGGTGTTTGTTTTACCTCATCTCTGGACATTTACCTATCATCTTCATTCAAGAATAGACCTAGGAATCCTTTTCTTGAGTTTCAATTGCAAATTTTTTGTCAAAAGTTTCTATTTCTTGACTAATGCTCCCTCTGGTCTAGGGATAGAGAATTGCACCCTTGCAAAGGCCTTGTTTAGTCAATTTAATTTTCTTAAATTGATATCATAAATTATCGACCAGAGTTGTTAATATTATGAAGTGCAAGTGCACTATATATGCTAGAAACCTTCCTTACATATTTTATGATGATGATTTTATATGTGAAGATCGTTTTTGAAGATGTCCTAAATGAATTTAAGAAACTGAACTATAATTCATGAGAGAAAATTAAATCCGAGTGTAAACATGCCCCTATGTTTTTTTTAAAGAATATTAACTAATGTATCTGGTATTAACAAATGATGAATTTGAGAAAACTTTAAAATTCTAGAAAAAGAAGCAATATTAATATTTTGTGTCTTTTTTGGAAATTTTATGTGAATGAAACTTTAATCAATGAATTACTTGGAAAATATTTACACTATTATGCTCATAAAGGAAATTTCTAAATCATTGTTAAGAAAAAAGACTAGTTAAATTTACAAAAAGAATTTAATTTAAAACTAAAAAGGAAATTCTAGAATATGTCTCTCAAAAGAAGAACTAATCTACAACAAACCATTGATGCATAAAAGTAACTATGATGATCTTTGTGTTATGACTACTCATAAAATGAAACTACATCAAATGATAAAAAAAAAATTACTTGAACATCTATTCTAACAAGATGAAATTCTAGAAATGATTATAACATCTAACATAATGACAAAATTAAGCCAAACACCTATATTACAAAATTCTGGAAATGCTGATAAAAAATAATTTAATGAAAATGATAAACAACATATCTATACTATAGAGTCTGGAAATAATTGCAATTTCTAACAGGAAAAAAGAAATCAAAGCAAAATATATATCTACTCTACGAAATGAAGTGAAGCATAAACTAAGAAAGAAATACGAGCTATGAATAACATTTAATTATAAAAGCAAACAGAAACAAAGAAAAACCTCTTCTGTTACAGGGTCCCTCCACAACAGATGGCTTCAATTCTTAAACGTTACTAACTACGCATTGAAACTCTAGAACGCTTCTTCATTCAATTTGGAAATAAAATAGAGTTTAACTCAGATTACAGTCACGCAATAATTTGCATTGGCAATACAATTACTAGCCTGATATTTATAAAATCTATCATTAACTATCTTGAGGCTTTTATGCCTATCTAAACTAGAAAATTTTATCTCTAACTCTAAAACATAAAGTAGAATTTCATTCTTTCACGATTTTCTATGTGGAAGAGCAAATTGTGAAGCGTGATGGCTTCAGACTCCTCGCTTACTTGATTCAACACCTGGTTGCCCGCTCCTTTGACTGCATATATGGGTGATTTTCTACTTGATTTGGGCCAGATGAATAGGATAGGATCCATGATAGTATTATTTGTCATCTCTTCATATATTTCGTTGCTCCATTAATACCTCATAATCTATCGAACTGTGGCAGTGGCTACAAAAACATCAATCAGCTACAGAATTGCATTAGTTTCGTAGCTAATACAAATTTTACTCTAATAATAGGGAACAATTGAAAATATGAAAAATGGGTCATAAAAATACTTTACAAGTAAAAATTTGCAATCTAACACTGGTTTGAGCTAATGATGGTGACAAAAAGAAGGAAAATGAGTGAAAGGAGTGTCAAAATTGAGGCAGTCTTGAGGCGCTACAGGCCTCTTTGTGCCTATGTTACATAACACTAGCCCTTATTCTGCACCTACGTTGGCCCCTGTTCATGCATGAATTTTATTTTGTGTTTATTTTATCTTTGATAAACCTTGTTCCAACTACTCTTCCTTGAGTCTTTGAGTGTCTCATGGTCCCTCTGAAGCCTCCATTTGTTGTTATTTTTCTTGTGAGTGCCTTTGATAAGGATTTATTTAGATTTTATTTTGCTCTCACCATTAAGTCATTGGAAAACTGATTTTGTTTGATCATTGATTGCTTGAATGAATTGGTGTTTTAGTCGTCGTTCTAAAAATATCGTTTGAATCAATTATTAGACTTTCATATTAGTTTTCATAATATTTGAGAATTAAGAGGAAATGAAAAGAAAAATATTTGCATTGGCATATAGGGTTTTATGTGTGCATCAATATTGGAACAATTGCATTGAAAATGGAATTTCATCTTACATCTTGTTTGTTGCATCTTATATGCTGCATACTCTTTATTTCTTCCCTTCCTTAGATAGATTTTCATTCAAAGAGAAAGGTTGAATTTGTTCATGCTAGTTTTCGTTTTAGGGAATTCATGTGAAACTTTTGGTGAGCCATAAAACTGAAACATAATCAAAGATAAACATTAAATTTTATTGAATCAACCTAAGGAACATTTGTAACATTAACACAAACATTTTTCATTGTTTTCCAGCGTTGCATCCTAGGAGTGATATCTCGTTCCACGTATGTAATTGTACATGATCGTACTCCACGTACCTTCAGGTATATTGGATGGCACTCCACACATGAAAAGTATATGGGAACGATGTCATCAAATAGTTAGGGATTAGACAACACTACTATGTATTGTATTCCCTCGTACCATCGAGTATATTTTGGGAGTCCCTTATAGGTTTCTATCCTCGCCATAGGTAACCAACTTGGCCGCCTTGAATACTGTGATACACCAAACTCAACATTCGAGGATATTTCCTGCACGTACATTAAGTCCTTGGTTTGCCAAGGTGTATATTGTAGTTCATGGTTGCTTGGCAAACCTTTATGCCTATTTTTACCCATTTTTTATTTGTTTTGTGTTAATTCTTAAAATTTATTAATCCAACATTGAAGAAAAAGTACCCTTACCCCTTCATTCATGTAGAATTCAAATTAAGCCTCCCCTTCCATCGGAGGCTACTCATCGTCGTCGTTATAAGCATAAGAAGATGAAAAATATGGAATCAGAATTAGAGAACTTTTGAGGTCTAAAATGGGCTTCCTAAGAAAAATTTACAACTAAAATAAACTTTATAAGAACCAATAGGATTCAATATGGTGATGTCAACCATGAGGGATGATTCGCCATTTTTGGGGTAAAAAAGTAAAAAGATTAAAAAATATTAAAATATTAAAACTACTTTTTCAACTTGTATTTTCAACTTATCTCCCTAAGGTTTTACTCAAATTTCAAGCAGGAGTACTCGTTGGATGCAAAATTTAATTCCACATCGAAGGAGTACCCATGTTGCATACTTTCAATGGACCCTGCGACATGAAAAATGAGAAATACATGAAAACACGTGATTCACGTGTTTTCATGTATTTCTCATTTTTCATGTCGCAGGGTCCATTGAAAGTATGCAACATGGGTACTCCTTCGATGTGGAATTAAATTTTGCATCCAACGAGTACTCCTGCTTGAAATTTGAGTAAAACCTTAGGGAGATAAGTTGAAAATACAAGTTGAAAAAGTAATTTTAATATTTTATTATTTTTTAATCTTTTTACTTTTTAACCCCAAAAATGGCGAATCATCCCTCATGGTTGACATCACCATATTGAATCCTATTGGTTCTTATAAAGTTTATTTTGGTTGATCACGTTTTTTCATGTATTTCTCATTTTTCATGTCGCAGGGTCCATCGAAAGTATGCAACATGGGTACTCATGGGATGAGGAATAAAAATTTTCATCTAACGAGTGTTCGCATTCGAAATTACAGTAAACCCATGGGGGGATAAGTTGAAAAGGTAGTTTTTTATTTTTCCCTCTAAAATTTGATGATGTAATGTAATCTTATTTTATTATTTCCACTATTATTTTATAATTTCATTAGGAAGCCCATTTTAGACCTCAAAATCATCAGGGGAATTTTGAGGTCTAAAATGAGCCTCCTAAGAAAAATTTACAATCAAAATAAACTTTATAAGAACCAATAGGATTCAAGGTGATGATGTCAACCATGGGGGATGATTCACCATTTTTGTAGTTAAAACATAAAAATAATAAAAAATAATAAAATAATAAAACTACTTTTTCAACTCATATTTTCAACTTATCTCCCTAAGGTTTTACTCAAATTTTGAGTGGGAGTACTCATTGGATGAAAAATTTAATTCCTCATCCAAGGAGTACCCATATTGCATACTTTTGATGGACCCTTATACATGAAAAATGAGAAATACATGAAAAACGTGATTTCAATTACGTTTTTAATGTATTTCTCATTTTTCGTGTAGCAAGGCCCATCAAAAGTTTGCAACATGGGTACCCCTTGGATGAGAAATCATATGCTACATCCAATGAGTGTTTCCACTCGAAATTTGAGTAAACCCATAGGAAGATAAGTTGAAAATACAAGTTGAAAAAATAGTTTTTTCTTTTTTCTCTCTAAAATTTGATGATGTAATCAAATATTATTTTATTATTTCCACTATTATTTTATAATTTCCTTAGGAGGCCCATTTTAGACCAAAAAATTCCCCTAATGTCCCCTAATGGGAACCTTGGGAACTAATTTTGTTCCTCTACCTGAAATTAATCCACCAGAATCATCTGTCCCCTTGAGTTCTGAGCCCGAGATTACATCTACTCTTGATGATGAAACTAATACAATCGAAACAAAAGTACCTAAGCCTTTGTTGCATGAGGTCATTGAACCTAACTTTTTTGATTCTGATACTTTAATACCTAAGGTTATTCAGCCTGAGGTGCCTCAGTCATCTTCACGTGTTACTTCCTCTTCTCTTCTTTTATATCAGACACAATTGTAAGCCATATATCTTAGACCCGATGATGAACCTCTTCCATATGATATTGTGAGTACTATTGAAGAGATCCCATGGGAAGAACCACATCCCTTCTCTCATGTTCATTTGAGAGGGTTACACCTTTATCAAGATATTCCTTTTCCATCTCATTAGACTCCATCTGAAGCTTCTTTAACCGATTCTCTTCCTTTCAGTTCATCCATGAGTTTATCATGACAACAATATTTGGGATAATTATCCATCATTGAATCTGCTTCGGTTTCCCAGCCTGTTTCCACCATGGTTGATACATTCAATGTTGCTTCCACATCCATGTTTGTGACATCACCAGAGACTAATCTCTATGGTGGTTTGCCAGTCCCTCCTGGTTATCAGTCATTATATGGTACCTTCTCTAGTGCAACATATAGTCTGTAGACTTCTCCATGACATGTGTTTTTGTAATTTCATCTAGCACTTCTCTAGTTAGAAAAATAAAGTTTGATCCTTCTCCTCCACCTACACCTATAGTTGGAAAGTAGGCTAGTGCTTACATTATTGGACACCTTCAACAAGCCAATTCTCCTTATATTGGGTACCCTCCATCTTGTGGGAAGTTTCCTCCATAATCCCCTCTTCCTTTGGCAGGGGGAATCTTGTCATCGATATGCCTCAAGTTAGTGCTAAGCCTTCATTAAATATACCTTATCCTGGTTTTACTACTAATTTTTGGCTATCTACTTTGCTCATCCAACCTAGTTTGGTTATGGGTACAACTGTACATTATCAACCTATACCATCTACGCCGAAAATTCCTACTCATCAATATGTGCCTTTACAAGCTCAAATTATTTTAATCCAACCCGTACAAGCTTCTCAATCTATTCTGATCGTATCTGGTACCTACCAGATCTTTCTTACTCAGTATTTGCAAGGTAACTTACAATATCAACAGCTTAGACAAGTTACCCCTCAAATTCCCATGGGAAAAACTGCACATGGTATGGCACAACCCCCACCGACATAACCTTATGTGGGTATGATGAATAATCCCACTGCAAAATAGTTTCAACCTTTTCAAGGTATTCCTCAAAAACCTTATTTAGGTCATCAAATCCAAACTCAACCATTCCATCATTTATAGGGTCATCCTGGAGCTGGACAATGGTAATATGTGTATACTGGTTATCAAACTCCTCCTTATTCTGGTACCCAAGTTCCTCTTTATCATAATAATCCTTATTATGGAACACAAGTACATGTTTCTTAGGTTATCCCATCTTATCTAGGTTATCCTCCTCTATATTTTAACAAGAAGTTTCCATTTGTGGCTACTCTTGAACTGCCAGATTTGACTCGGCTCATCAATGACCACATCACGCATTCTCCTTAGTGGCAAATAATTTCTACTAAATTTCCCTCTAACATTCCCAAATTCAATGTGAATCTTGGAGAAGACCCGTCTATGCATGTAATGACGTATAGTCTGTGGTTTTTTTTCTAATTTCCTCAATGATGATTCGATTCGATTGCGTTTTTTCCAACGTATGCTTATAGGTACCACAACTAAATGGTATATTGAATTACCTAAAGCTTCATTTCATGATTTTAGTTGCTTAGCTACCACCTTTCTTTCACATTTCCAATTGCTCATTATATATGAAACTAGAATAGAAATCTTGACCAAGTTTAAACAATCATATTCCACTCACATCTCATATCACATTCATGAGTGGCGGGGCCATTGCCGGTTGGTTAAGATGTATGTTCCCGATCATTTTTTAGTGGGATGGTTTACTAAATATAAGTTATCTCCGATAATAAATATGTGGCTAAAGGTGGAGTCGTGACCGAAGAGAAAGTGATTTCTCGTGTACAATATTTGGATCCTGTTTATACCCAATCAGGCACGCTTTACGACAAAATAAAAAATTCTTTGAGACCTTTGAATATTGTTCCTTAACTACCTGGTAGATAATCTCATGTTGCTGATGGCGTGATAGGTTTTTCTAGTTCACAGTCAGTGAGTAAACCATATAATATTTCTCTCACTGTATCTTCCCAAAACCCTCCGTCCAATCCTCCTACGACTTCTACTTCAGAGATCAATGTTATTCATTCTAATAAAGGAAAATATCAACAACAACCAGGAAGTAAGAATAAAGGAAAAGGATAAAATAAGAAATATTCTTCACTGCAGGATAAAAAAACAAGACAGTCCTCTGATGAGAAATTAAATCCTCGTTATCCATGTTTGATATGCAACAAGAGCACTTTACTGGGGACTATCCTCACCACGTGGAAGTGAACCAATTCTTGAAATATTCTACTACCCTTGCTGTGTTGACTGACCTTTTTCCTAATCAAGAGACTCACATGGTTTCTCAGGACCCTACTTCCTCTAACACGATTTTAATTGTTTCTTCCACTAAGCCTAGATCTGATACTATGGTGGCTACATGGAACAAAGACTATGGTAATGCGAATCATTAGAATGGTCAGGTTATTGATCAACCTACTAGTTCAACACCATCCTTGTCAGATCCCACTCCACCTAATTTGATTCCTACATAATTAACTATTAAGCCTTTGAAGGGAATTATTCATAAATTTAATTTCAACCCTCATGCAAGAGCTGCCCAAAGTTATAACGTAGTTTAAGACTTGGCTCTTTCTCCATCAGCTATGTCAACTCTCGAGGTGTTGCAAAATTGTCTTGCCTAGAAAAAGGCTTTGATTTATGCTATCGGATGTGTTGATACTTTAGATTCCAACCTAGTCATTTTAAAAAATGAGAACTATTCCCCTTGACTCCTAGCTCAATTAGCTTTTATGATTCAGATTGTCATCTGCGGTTAAAAAATTCATCGCTCTATTGTGGATGAAGGATCCTCCACCTATATCATGTCTTTGTCTTGGTGGAATACGATTAGTTCTCCTCAACTGATTCAGTCACCTAGACCACATTAAAATATTTTTATGGGCGAACATATAGACCATGTGGTATTTTGAATTCCTTACAAGTAGAATTAGGGGGAAAACTATATCCATAGAAGTTAAAGTAATTGAAAAACCTCTTGAATACAATATTCTATTGGGTCACATGTGGGTTTACACTATGGCTGCTGTTGTTTCAACTTATTTTTGTATGATTTCCTTTCCTGATAAAGGCGAACTGTGGCTATCGACCAACTCACTTTCTTCGCCTTAGATTCTCATGTTACAGGAAGTGTCTCTCTTGTAGGGGAAACTATACAATCTTATCAGCATGTCGGGGTTGGCTTGATTAAGGATTCCTCACTCATGGGAACCTTTTCACACCCTCCTCCTTTGTTTCCCAACAACTCATGTTCAGTTTCTTATATCAACATGACATCGTCTTCTACTATCTCAACATATCCATGGATAGTACCAAACAAAACTGACATCAATAGTCTTGGTGACTGAATGCTGCTTAGGCCCATTGAGCTTGAATACAAGGCCATCTATTTGGCTTGTAAAACTTGTTTTGATACCTTTTCATCAATAAATTGGGTCAATCGATCACTTGATTATGGAATTTCATCTGAACTATTTTCTTGTGTATTCTCTACCAATGAGAGCATGATGGAGATCATGATTCCAGTCGATGCGTCGTGGGATGATCATCACCATTGTTCCTCCTTACCAGATTCCATTGAGGATATTCTCAGTAATTTGTATTTTCCCAATATCATCGAGTCTTGTACGAGTTCTGTTTCCATTCATGAATTCGATTCCAAAAAGAACCTCTCGAATATCAAAGAGATGATGCCTCTTGAAATCTCCATTACACCAAGTATTGTCAAAAATATACACATCGATGCATATTTTTCTCCTAATGAGATTAAGACCTATAAATCTTGGTTTAAAGAGTTTCGATATGTCTTTTCTTGGACCTATGAATAAATGCCAGTTTTACCCAAATATATTAGTGCAAGATATTAAAATGTATCCTGATACTAAACCAGTCTAACAACGCCTTCGTCTGATCCATCCCAAGAAGGTTGTCGCGATAAAAGCTAAGGTTGAAAAATTCTCTGTGTTGGTTTCATCTATCCCGTTACTTTAACTAATTGGGTGACAAATGTCACCCCTTTCATGAAGAAACAAGGAACAATCTGAGTATGCATCGATTATCGAGATGTAAACCGTTCTTATCCTAAGGAGATTTATTCGACCCCATTCATCGTGCAGATTTTTGATGGTTGTGCAGGTTGTGAAATGTATTTTTTCACGGATGCTTCTCCAGCTACAATAAAATCAACGTTCTCCTAGTGAATCAACCTAAAACTTCATTTATTTTTCCCTGGGGTATTTTTGCTTCCAAAAACTTTCTTTAAGTTTAAAGAAATTTGGGGCTATGTTTCAACAAGCCATGGATTACACTTTCCATGATATTAAGCATATCATACAACCTTATTTGGATGATATCCCTACTCATTCTAAACATTGGGTTGATCACCTGATGTATATTAGGACCATTTTTCTATGATGTAGACAAGTATTCAAATTAATCTGCACAAATGTGTGTTTTGAGTTAGTTCCTGGAGACTTCTTGGTTTTTTAATTTCAAAACATGGAATTCATATTGATCCTTTGAAACTCTAGGTGATCATCAATTTTCCTACACCTTCTTCTCTTATTGAGCTTCAACGACTCCAAAGGAAAGCCAATTTTATGTGGAGGTTTGTCCCTAATTATGCTAAGTTGACCAAAGGATTCACTGACCTACTTAAGAAATGGATTCCCTTCCATTGGGATAATGTTGCTATAAAAGAATTTGATTCCCTAAAATATGTGTTGGTTCAAGAATATCTCTTATATCCCCCTAATTATCAGTGCGACTATTTCTTATATCTTTTTGCTACCATTACTACTATAGTAATGGTATTGGTCTAAGAAGATTATCTAGGGACTGAACATGCCATATATTACTTGATTCAGAATCTCAATGATACTGAAATCGAGTATACCCATGTGGAAAATTTAGCTTTGGAAATTGTTCAAGTCGTCCAAAGGTTTCATCATTATATATTTCTCAGGAAAACCACAGTCGTTTCCGATTGAAACCCTATGACATATATCTTGTCACGTTAATTTCTGGGGGGGGAATACTCTAAATGGATTGTTATCCTACAATATTTTGATTTGGAATTCATCAAATCCAAATCAAATAAATCCTTAATTTTCGCTGAGCTAATATGTGACCTTCCCTCTCCTTTTTTTGAGTCAACCTATGAGGATTCCATCCTAGATGAGTCATTTTTTCTGCTATCATCATCTAATCCATGGTATGGATATATACCTATATATCTCCAAACCCAGACTCTCCTGTCTGATACCTCTCGCTCCAAGCATCGACGTATCTAAGACCAAGGAAATAATTACACCATCGTTGGTGACGCTCTTTATCATCGTGGTATTGATACGGTATTCTGAAGGTGCCTCACACATGAGGAGGTCAAAAATTTCCTTAATGAATGCCACTCAGGGGCATGTGGAGGTCATTTATTTGGATATGCTACAGCACAAAAGATATTACTTGTTGGTTACTTTTGGCCCACCTTATTTCGTGATTGTATCCTCGTCATCCAAAAGTGTCACGCATGTCAGATTTATGATCATAAGACCTATGCTCCGCTAACTCTATTGCATCCTGTTATCACTGTAAGTCCTTTTTTGAAGTGGGGTATTGATTTCATGACATGTAGCCCTCACTCGGTGGGGGGCATGGTTATATCGTTGTACCGATATATTATTTTACTAAATGGGCAAAGGCGATGCCTACATTTAACAACGCTGGAAAAGCAGGTGCTTATTTTTTCTTTAATCATGTCATCATGTGGTTTGGTTTTCTGTAATAGATAGTCATTGATCAGGGGAAGAAATTTTGAAATCACACGATGACAAAATTGAATTCCAAGCTCATACTTTCTCTTGAAAGTTCCACTCCCTACTACCCTCAAGCTAATGGGGAGGTTGAGGCCATTAACAAAGTTCTTAAAACAATGATTCAACGTATGATAGTGGTCCATAAATCGGACTAGTATTTTCTTCTTTATGTTTCCTTGTTGGTCTACCATACCTCCATTAGGACTACTAATGGATTCACTCCTTTCCAATTGGTTTACGATCTAAAAGCAATCCTCCCAATCAAATGTGAGACTCCATCACTGAAACTAGCTATAGAACTCCTTCCTGGCACTTTCGTAGAAGAGGAACATATCTTACATCTAACCTGATTAGATGATACTCGATAAGATTCTACTATGGATAATGAAGCCTATAAGAAACGTGTCAAGGTGCAGTATGACAAAATTTTCAAGCCTCGTGTCTTCTTATAAGGAGACCTTTTCCTTCTATATGACCATGATTCTGATAAATTATAAGTAGGAAAGTTTCAATAGATGTGGTTAGGCCCGTATATTTTCAAGCATGTCCTTGCTAAAGGAGCCTACGAGGTAGTCTATTTTGATGGAGTCCCATTGGAACAACCTAGAAATGGGCTCCACCTTAAAAAATACTATGCTTGATTGCATGCGTAGTACATTTTATACATATTGTTTATAGGTGTGTTGAGTGTGTTTGTAGTGTGTCTCTTTAGAGTTTCCTATGGTTTCTGTTAATCCCATTTATGATTGGTTTTCATATGTCGACATCCCTTGAACCATATATCAATTATTTTGATAGTGCTAGTCGTAGTACTCAGAATCTATCCTCTGCAACGTGGGTTATCTTTGCTCCCAATAGCAAGTTAGTGAGTCTACAAGGGATTTGTATCAGTCGTTCTACCAGTAACATCGTTGAGTATAGAGCAGTGGTCGAGCTGCTGTCTGATGCTATTTCACATGGTATCCTCCATTTAGTCATGAGACTTGACTCACAGATTGTGGTACTATAATTGGATAATGTTTGTTTAGTTATGAGTCCCACCATCCTTAACATTTTTTTAAGGCTTCACCTTCTAGAAAGACATTTTGATTTCATCCAGTATCAATATATTTCTAGAAATATAAATACACTAATAGATGCGTTAGCTAATCATGTTTTATATCAACATTTTCAACGAATGTAAATAAGTTTCAATGCACATCACATCAATTGAAAGTAACAATAGGAACATAGAAACACTAAATATATATATATATATATATAAAGTTTGGTTTTACAAAATTTGTGCCCAAGACACATATGGCCACACGACCTATATCAAAAAATATATGAAGATAAGACTATGAACCTTGATAGACTAATAGTGCTAATGATAGTGTTCCACTGCACGAGCCATCTTACGTAGTAGTCAACCAATATGACTCTGAACTCCAATAGTGTACAACTAAAGTCACATACATATTTGAACGACTACAATCTCATCATTCTCGGGTGTCATCCCCTCCTACAGTACATCCTGTCCTACTATGGAAATCAGTGCTGGTACTATAGCCTCCTGTAGATCTCTTGCGCGATTGAGATATGAAGCTCACAGAGGTTGAACAGGCCCAACATCTACATGAAAAAGTAAATAGTTTAGTCTTGGAAACATCAAAAAACACAAAAAATTGTAAAATGTTTTTAAAGTTTTTAAAAATTATTAATATGTCTTACATATAACACCCCATTGTTCACCCTTAGGAAGCATGAGCTCAGGGTCACCACAGAAATACACTCTTGTTTATTGATAATCATCATTCATATTGAAACGTTTACACAACCACCTGAAAAATGCTAGTGTGAATGTAATATTCCAAATTTTCCATCAGTTAATTGGAATATTAGAGTTCTTACTTTTCTTAATTTTTTAAGTAAATAAAAGGGTGGAGGGACCCATAAACCCCATAGATGAATAAAATTCACTTCTTTTGTGTGAATGTGGGTTAGTTAGAGAGTGGATCAACATTATGGAGTAGCGGAGCAGCTTATTAATGAAGGAAGAGTGGAGATCATGGAGCAATAATGAGGGACATGATGGAGATAGTGGAGTAATAAAAGTAAGATCATAGGGAAATAATGATGAAGTGATGGAGGAAGTGGTGTATTAAATGCACAAATGATGGAGGGAGTGGAGAGTAAAATCAGAGATGATGGATATCATGGGGAGATAATGTAGTCTTCATGGAGGCTAGTGGCCACATGTGTGGCATAGTAATGAGGTGGGCCAAGGCTAGGGGAGGCTCACAAAGCATAAAATGAAGGTGAGGGCAACCATAGAGAGCATTATGGATTTTTATATTGTATTATCGTTTGACATTTCTTTGCACGCTTTAGCTGTTTAGCTAAGTCTGCAGTGATTTTTACCACATGGGTGTCTACAAGTGGAGATCCCACCCTTATCCATGGGGGACTTCGAGTGCCTACTCTGGAGAGGTTTCTTTGAGTAGCCATTCAACATCCGGCATTGATGCCACGTTCACGCCTTCTCTAAAACACATACATCTTTAGGAAATATGCATTCCTACCCTAGGGTTTGAGAGGAGGAAGGTAGTTCTTAGCATTTTAGCTAGGAAACCTATAGAGGAATCAATCCTTCACCTTGTGCATCCATTTTTGTCTTCCAAGAGAAGCATCGTTACATCTAGAATTATGTCATCATTATACACCTCCATGTAGCAGAAATTCCTGAAGGAATTATGCTAGGAAGTTCCAAGTATTTCAGCTTGGAATATTGTGAGGGATCATCCCCTCACTTTGGTGAGATTATTTCCATGAGATGTGAGCTATATTGCATCACCTAGCAGCAGGCTACAACTTCAACCCTCTTGAAAGCGCAGTCCATTCGAACAGTTGTGCAGTTCAGTAGCTACAATTTGAGAGGAGGAAGGAGGATCTAGATCTCAAGCTTCTAGCTTGGGGATCAAGAGAAGAGGCCAACCCTTCATGCATTGAGTTGATTGTGTATTATTGCAACCATAATATATTCAGTTCATTCCATATATCTGCATACCCAACATTTATGTATTGCAAGCCCTAGGATGGTGATTTTCCAAGGTGAGCCAATCTGGAAATCCTTTCTGGGTTATTTTGGGTTTTCATCATAGAGTCTGGATTCCAAATCCCGACATTTTCTGAGCTCTAGAACAACCTGATATATGCATCCCTTTTGATTCAGTAGTTATATTTCTAGCATTTCCAGCAGTGACAACGCAGTATGGCCTCTAGAAGATCAACAATTATGCAGCGCTTTCAGTGAGAGGACTTGAGGGTCACTCTAGCCATCTCTGTCAGCTTGAGTGTTGCTATTTTTTAGCAATGTTGTACTTTTATTTCACCTCAATAATAAAATGACTCAACTGTTCTGTCTATTTTTATGGTGTATTCATTTTATTTCCATATTGCTATAGTTTACAGCTATTATGTTTTGTATTAATGTCTTTTCCTATTTTGGGATATTATAGTGGTATCAGAGCATGATCTTTGGCTCAGCTTGTGGGCACTATATTTTATGACATCAGAATAAGTAGAAAGTAGAGATCTAGAATGGCAGAGGGATTAAGTTTTTCCACACTTCTCTTTATATCTATGTAGGATATCTCCAAGGAGGTTAAAGAAATGAGAAGGGAGATGCAAAAATAAACCTCAAGAAGGCTTCAGGATGAGGAAGGTTTGAGCACTTCCTATCAGTAGCATAAATAATTGGCAATGCAGAGAGCTCCACAACACTCTACTATGTCCACTTTCTTTGTAGAAGGAAGTGAAGGGCATGGAGATGGGGGATACTTGGATCATGAGAATATGAGTAATTATCTTGTAGAGTACAAATCTCAATCTAGAGAATTCAAGGAGAATTTGACTCTCCAACAGTTTTTCCAGATCAAAGAAAACCAAAGACCCTGCAGTAGCAATAGAAGAAGAGGGAACATACATAATAGATTATTCCTGCCTACATTTGATGGGTCATCCAAAAGCACAGCAAAATCTTGGATGAAGGAGTTAGATGATTTCTTCCAGCTACACCCAGTAGCAGAAAGAGAGGTTGTTGAGATTGTAGTGTTTCACTTTGAGGGTGAAGCAAAGGATTGGTTGTTCAACCATATAAAACATGCAATAGTGACTGCTTATGAAAACTTCACTCAAAGGTTGATAAAGAGGTTTGATAGGAGAATACCAGAGAAACTTTCCATAAAGACATTTCCCGACATTGATGAGAAAGTATAGGAGGAGAAAATGGAAGATGTCAGCACTATTGCTCCGTAAGAAGAGCAACTACCACCACCACCAGCTGTGGTAGAAGTACTTGCATCAATAGGAGGGGCACTCGCATATTTGCAAGATGGTCCTGAGAATTTGACACTAAGAGTCCCATGCATGATTCAGGAGGTGCATAAGGAGGAGGAAGCAAATACCAGCGTTGGTGCAGCAGTAGAGGAGCATCCATCACCATCACCAGCAATTAGAGAAGCCATTTCACTGGTTGGAGGAAGTCTTGTAGCTTTGCAAGAGGTTCCCAAGTATCAGCTGATCCAATGTTTGCAAAAATTTCCATCCCATATTATTTCATCACCTCAGCTTGAGATCTGTGGGGCCATGCCATCAAGGAAATTGCATGACCAAGGTTTAGAGAACCTTGCTAATTTGGAGCAACAGACTATCACTGCGCAGGGGACCCTTGACTTGTGCAAGGAGGAGATGTATAGCCATCCCAATTTTACATTGTTGAGCTGCACACAACACTTTTTGTTGGAGTGTGGAGTTTCAGAGGATAGTATGAGAATATTCCTAATCAATACAATGCAGGACTATGAGTTCAACATTGTGTATGGAGAGGGCCATGAGATAGTAGATGCACCATCATGCAAATCAGTGGCGTTGTCACTGAGGAGAAGTGATGAGTTGGGGGCCCAGTTATTCTTTGAGTATTCTGATGACTGCTTCACTTATGAAGAATTGGATGGGAATATGGTAGATGATAGACATATTTTGATTGATAACATCTTCCATTATCAGGATAGAGCCTTCTTGATGAGCATATCACATTTCAAAGAGAAGCTTCTGCATACAACATATTCAGAACCTCATGGGTTCTATCGGACCATCGGTGAGGGGTCCTCATGGAGAGACCTCAAGGAGGATCCACTTTGACATATCATGGAGTGCAAATATTGTCATCAGATTGTGGAGGATTGTATTGTTGACATTGATCTGCTATCAAGGTATGCACATTGCTTCGACATTCTCACACAATACATCTCTTCACCCGTGACCAGATTATCTTTCCGAGATGTATTCATGCTTCATGGTCTTCCCAAGGCCATAGATAGTTATGGGGAAAATTATTTTATGAGCAGTTTTTGGTGGAAGCTTCTCCATTGGGTGGATACCGAGCTAGTGCATGATATGAGACATCACCCATAATTGGATGGATGGATGGAGATGATGAGAAAGTGGTTGAAAATCTACTTGTAGATCTATGACACGAGGCAAAAATAAGCATGGTTGTGTTGGCTGCTATTGGGTGAGTATGGTTACCACCCAACATTTCACATTTGTATGATCCATGCCTTGCATAGCACTAGTGTGATGCAACAGAAGGAGGCAGGGCTGCGCTGGTTACTTTTGAGAGAGTTTGGCCATCACTTGGCATATCACATGTCCATAGATGTATTTTTGTTTGGGACATTGCATGGCACTCATATGATGTGGCAATAGGAGCTTGGTTATGTTGGTCTAATTTGAAATTCTACATGTCAATCAGTATATTGTTGCTCCATGATTTTCATTATGATGATGTGAGGTGGCAGCAAGAGTCATTTTTGCTCTGGTTACTCTTGGGAGAATATAGGCTGACATTCTCCCATATCTTGCATGATGATGATGTAGGATGGCAACAAGAAGCCTTAATTTTTTGGCTTTGGTTAGGAAAGTATGGCCACCATACTTGGTATGATGATTAGGTGGAATGGCAGCAAGAGGCATTGTTGCGAGGTTGCTATTGGGAGAGTATGGTACGACATTTCACATGTCAACCCATATGTATCTTTTCTATTTTTCACAGTTTTGAAATGATGCTTGGAGCAAGCAAGACCAATAGGGCCAAGGATTGGAGAATAGAGGGACACAACCTACTTTATGTAGCATGGTTTGGAGAGATATTTTATGAGTTGGGACTTTCCACTTGGGGAAGAAACCACTCCACTTCATATATCTCATGCATAGAGGAGGATATTGGACAACAGATGGTTTCCACCTGGGGATTCATTGATGAGGAGAGGCATATAACTACATTGTTGGAGTCCATTCTAGACATTCTAGAGAGGAAGCTATGGAGCTGGGCATACATAACACATTGGAGCAGATGGGCAAACCTTCCATATGAGGATACCACTTGGGAGGGAGATGGAATTCTGTAGCATCTACTTTTCATTAAGGGAATTTTGAGGTCTAAAATGGGCCTCCTAAGAAAAATGTACAACCAAAATAAACTTTATAAGAACCAATAGCATTCAATATGACGATGTCTACCATGGGGGATGAGTCACCATTTTTTAAGTAAAAGGGTAAAGAGATTAAAAATATTAAAATAATAAAACTACTTTTTCAACTCGTATGTTCAACTTATCTCCCAAATTTTTTACTAAAATTTTGAGCGG
The DNA here is from genome assembly GCA_034641835.2 of Pinus albicaulis. Classification (NCBI taxonomy): domain Eukaryota; kingdom Viridiplantae; phylum Streptophyta; class Pinopsida; order Pinales; family Pinaceae; genus Pinus; species Pinus albicaulis. Next base: position 807,194,029 of record CM076583.1, on the reverse strand, counting down.
GAGCACTCGTTGGATGAAAAATTTAATTCCTCATCCAAGGAGTACCCATGTTGCATACTTTAGATGGGCCATGCTACATGAAAAATGAGAAATACATGGAAAAACATTATTGCAATCACGTTTTTCGTGTATTTCTCATTGCAATCATGTTTTTTCATGTATTTCTCATTTTTCATGTAGTATGGTCCATCAAAAGTATGCAACATGGGTACTCCTTGGATGAGGAATTAATTTTTTCATCCAACGATTACTCCTGCTTGAAATTTGAGTAAAAACTTTGAGAGATAAGTTGAAAATACAAGTTGAAAAAGTATTTTTTTCTTTTTTCCCTCTAAAATTTGATGATGTAATCAAATATTATTTTATTATTTCTAATATTATTTTATAATCTCCTTAGGAGGCCCATTTTAGAGCTCAAAATTCCCCTAATGGCAGTTTCTTGAGGATAAGCAACATTTTGGCGGGGAGGACTATAATATTCCAAATTTTCCATCAATTAATTGGAATATTAGAGTTCTTACTTTTCTTAATTAGTTAAGTAAATAAAAGGGTGGAGTGACCCATAAACCCCATATATGAATAAAATTCACTTATGTTGTGTGAATGTTGGTTAGTTATATAGTGGATCAACATTATGGAGTAGTGGAGAAACTTATTAATGAAGGAAGAATGGAGATCATGGAGCAATAATGAGGGAGATGATGGAGATAGTGGAGGAATAAAAGTAATATCATAAGGAAATAATGATGAAGTGATGGAGGAAGTGGTGCATTAAATGCACACATGATGGAGGGAGTGGAGAGGAAAAGCAAAGATGATGGAGATCATGGGGAGACATCGCAGTCTTTATGGAGGCTAGTGGCCACATGTGCAGCGCAGTAATGAGGTGTGCCAAGGCTAGGGGAGGCTCACAAAGCATAAAAGGAAGGTGAGGGAAGCCATAGAGATAATTCTATATTTTGATATTGTATTGTCGTTTGACATTTCTTTGCATGCTTCATCTATTTAGCTAAGCTTGCAGTGTTTTTTAGCACACGGGTGTCTCCGAGCGGAGATCCCACCCTTATCCACGGGGGACTTCGAGTTCCTACTATGGAAAGGTTTATTTGAGTAGCCATTCATCATCTGGAATTGGTGCCACATTCAGCCCCTCTCTACAACAAATACAAATTTAGGAATTACTCATTCCTGCTTTAGCGTTTGAGAGGAGAAAGGTAGTTCTAATTAGCATTTCAGCTAGGAAACCTGTGGAGGAATCAATCCTTCACCTTGTGCATCCATTTTAGAATTCCAGGAGAAGCATTGTGACGTCCAGTATTAGGCCATCATTCTACACCTCCATGCAGCAGAAATTCCTACAGGAATTACACATTCCAACAGTGTACGGTCGAGGAGGAAGGAAGTTCCAAGTATTTTAGCTTGGAATCCTGTGAGGTGTTAGAGTCTTGTAATTTATAGTATCACAAGGTGACTGGATATTTCTTCCTTGCACATTTTCATATTGTATATATATATATATATATATATATATATATATATATATTTCAATATTCAAATAATTTCCAAAGAATAGAAAAAGAAACAAAAAAGAAGAGAAAAGAGGGTGTAAAAAAGGAAAAGAAAACCCCACAAAAAATGAATATTTCTGAAAGTGATACAAATTAAAATGCCACTACTATTAGAAAGATTTGTTCAATCATACAGTTTAAGCATGATTGTACAATTTTGAATTTTCACTGATAGGTTAGAAAATTGAGATTTTCCAAATTGTTTAATCTTGGCTTATCAGTAGATAGGTAGAAAATGACATTGGTCCAACAACTTAATCTTGACCAATATGAGAAATAAGGGATAGATGGTAGGCTAGAATTTCAAAAAATGAAAATGTTTCAGGGTCTGCAATTCTAAATGCACCCTAAAAAGAAGCAAAAATGTTAGATTTATTGTTTGGGTAGGTAGATACATTGAGAAGGAAGAATGAAAGAAAAATGAAAAATTTATTTTACAAGGTACAACATCAAAATTCCATTTTTCCTATGATGGAAGAAGAAAGACCAAAGCAGAGGGTGCTTACACTCAAATGGGAAAAATGGTTATGTTTTGAAGTTTAGGGACTTAAATATATTTCAAAAATAATTTGGGCATATTTTGTGTTTCCATTTTACCCTAAGCCTTGAAATATTATTTTACCCTTTATCCCACCCTTTTCATTATTCTAAGTCTTGTACTACCCCTCCCACCCACCTATCTTCTGACCCCACGATCACATCACACATCACATCACTCGTCCCACCCACGCTAACCATATCGCAACTCCCCACCATCTCTTCTCCCTGATACATATCTGATGACCCAAAATGCTTTTTGGCCCCCCCTCACCCTCCAAACTTTAACAATGAGGTGGGGGGGGGGGGGGGGGGGGGTGGGGTGGGTGCTGAAATAGGTGGTACCTAATGCCACCACTCCCTCTACGTGTCACCCCCAAGATATTTCACCACCCCCTCCTCTGTTACAGGTTATCGCCATCACCCCCCCAAAAACCACTCCCGCCACAACTCAAGCCGCTGCACCCATTGATTGTTGCCTGTACCGTTGGCGCCATGTCTGCTCCTGCCTACCCACTTCACCCAATCACCTCACCTCCCGCCAACGAGCCGTTGTACCATTATCGGGCAGATCGTTATCCAATGGGCCCACGCCTAATCAAACAATCGACCAATCATCCTTTAAAGCCCAAATTCTTCACCAATGCAAAGTTTACTTCGGTAATTATGTTAAATTATTGCAGGAAATTTATAGATAAAACTAGGATATAAAGCCTCCAATTGATCAATATAAGAACTCAAAGTGGTCTGCAGAGTTAAACGCACTTCCCCTTCTATTATCTCCCTTACCCAATGCTGATCTATATCATTTTCCATTCTCTACTCCCTTTTTCTTACATCCCATTCTTCATTGCAAATTGAGAATAAGCTATAGAAGACAAATCATGCCTCCTAAGAAGGACTAGGAGCCTTTCAACCCTATGGTCTACCCTTAGGTAAACTTAAATCATACAGCCTTGGTAGACCGAGATTACAAAATCCACGAGATAGAGTTAGACTTCTATTTATTCGATGTCTACTGCTGGCTCAAGGAAAAATTTCTTGATGAAGCTGATGACATTGGCCTGTGGGAGACCCAAGTACCTCTTTACATCTTTCCCAAAACCCATAGTCGCCTAGAATTCATCAGAAAATTCTAGGCCTACTATGACATTAATCAGAGAACCATAGTCACCCCAACAAGAGAAATCTTGTCCAGCATTAATGCCCAATCCATTCAGCAAACGATGCAAGCCCCTACTCCTTAAAAATTAGTCCATTTCTCTTTTGAAGCCCTTAGGGAACTTTATCAGAAAATTGACTTTGCCAGTAGATCCAAAAATTTGCAACTTTTCATGGCAACTGATGCCCCAATTCCTACCAAGAATCCACCCTATCCTTCATCTATATTTCCTGATAGGACCAAGCACATTGTCACTGTTTTATATTATTTATTGGGGTATCACACTGATCAGTGGGTAGATGAAGCTGGGATAGGATTTTTTTTCCGTTATTTCCTTTGATGCTAAACCCACATTTATGTTTAATTATGCCCAGTTTATTACATAGGCCATTCATGAACATTTTTTAAAGTTTAATACAGAGGATGTTTTCAAATACACCTTTGTATTAGTGTATATGTTTGTTTGTTTTCAGTCGAACAGGTTTCAATTTCATATGATCAAGGTAAATGAAGATTTTGAGCCTCAATCTGTCATCTTCTGGGCCACCCTGCTAGTAAAGGAACAAAGGAACTATACATACAAGGATTTTGTGGATTTTTTTGTGCATCCAGCCATCAACACACTCAGCAGTGCAACAAAGCCTAGGATAGGTGAATAAATCAAGAAAACCATGCAGCTGATAGAGCAAGTGAAGACAACAGATTGGCACTTATACCAAAATTACACAGATATTCGAGTCTATGGAAGTGATTTGGCCCCTTAAAAATTTCAAAAGTTCATCTCCATGAGGGTCTTTGCATTAGATTCCATAAGGAAAATTATGCATGCAGATGAGCTCCACTTTGTGTTTGCAAAGAAGAAGGCTCAGTTCAAGATCAAGACACAAATTGGGCCTTTCATCTGCAACAGTAGGGCAGCAAGGGAGGAGGCAGATAAGATACTGAAGGGGATGGGTTTCAGTCACAGTTTCACTTGGTATTATGACCTTGTAGGGATTATCTCCAAGAGAAGGGTGGAAAATAGGTCCACGCCCTATGTTCACACACATAGACCTGCAATTGAACAATATGCCAATCAAACAGAATGGGTGACCAACACCCTCCAAGAAGATGAAGAACAGGTGATCTCCACTTCAGGCATCCAGACCTCAACACCACAAGAAAGGAAGAGTGCAGAATAAAAATAATACAAGGGGAAAGAGCAAGAGAAAGGGATAGGAGGCAAGAGGCCAAGAGAGGATCAGTCACCTTCGGTGACTGATACCTCTAGCAAAGAATTAAGATTGAAATATAGGAAGAGGGAAATAATTCATATAGATATTGATCAAGGAGGTGAGTCAGAGCAGAAGGCAATGATTCACATTGTAGACACCCCTAGGTCATCTCCAGTGGGTGGTCAAAAAACGACCTCCCCTACATCGTCAACCACCATGTCTATGCAGCAACAAGGTTTGTAGACATATACTTCTAGGCATGCCATAGAAGGACAAGAAAAATAATTTTATGACACATTCAAGGAGATAAATATGAGGAATGAGGTGCTGAAGACTAACACGTACAATCAATTATGGAAGCAAACCTCAAGTTCACAAAGCAGGTTGTAGTCTTCCTTTCACACTGAGAAAGGGAGGATGCAGATGGCATTTTTAGAAGCCTTGGTCCCACATCCTCAAGGAGCATGATATTATAAGAAGGAATCATTTGATTTCAGTACCAAGGACATCCACCCTATTGACCAAATGGAATTGCACAAGAAGACCGGAGAGATGGTGGCCTCCACCTTGACAAGTACTGCTATGAGCTTGTCAAAACTACAAGTATCTTTATCCAATATTCAATCACAAATCAATATGGAGAAGATATTTTCCATGGATAAAGACTCAGGGATCAAGTCCTTAGAATATTTAATAGTGAAGCTTGGGTATGACCTAACCACTGTTCAAGCTGTGGAGGATATTTTGAAGAAAAAGAATGCTGACATAGCAGCCCTCAGGAAACAACTCAAGATGTCAGCAAAAGAAGATCCCTTGGCTAAAGGCATTAAGGAAGATGAGTCACAGAAGGCAGAGTTAATGAAATTAGTTATGGACCAGTCTGCCCAAATCAAACAGATGGAGATCGAGATGGAGAATCTACTGAAGTAAAAAGAAGAAGCAGCTTCAGTGACACTCATCCCACTAGAAGTTGTCCCTATTTCATCAATTCCATTAGCTGTCCGAGCAACTACTAGAGCATCTAGTGGGACAAATCAATTGTCCAAGGCCATGGAAAGTATGACCCTGCAATCACAAGAGATCAAGAAATTGGAGGCATAGATTGGCATCCTGAGGGATCAAAAGGCAAGATCAGAAACTACCCATGAGATAGCCAAAAAGAAGATTGAGAGGTTGGAGAAGGCAGAAAAGGAATTTTTGGCCAGCAACATTTTGGGCCAAATGAAGCTGATAATTTGGGGCAGTATCATAGAGTCAGTGGGTGAAATATGGCATTCCATCCACATCATTTTTGAACAGAAAGAGTTAATTGAAAAATGCACAGTGGCTATTGAGAAAGAAAATCAGGAATTGGGAAATATGCCACTCACAACCCCCAAGATCATAAAATTCTTGAACTCCAAAACTAGTTTTGAGATTGAATAGCTGGATGTAAAAGATAGAATAGCAACCATATTAGAGGTGAAGAGGGTCCTCACTAAGAGGAATTTAGTGTCACAACTAGAGGAGAAGTTTCATGAATTGGACAAGGCCATCAACAGATTCTTAAACAAAATTGAGCCCCTGAGGGCAAATGTGTTTCCCTCACTATATGCGATTAATAACAAGCTGGTCCAAAAGGGAGATTATATGACCAAGCTCAGAGAAGCAGCTAAGGTTACCACCAAATTTTCCAACATCAAAGAGAATGTGACTAGGAAAGTTGTCTTGGATCTTAACACTGTTACCGATGAAACAGGTAACCGCACTGTTACCTACTTTTTTTTGGTAGCATAAAAGGCACCCAATTTTGAAAAGTGGTGATGCAGAATCACCTTTTTTTTTGTTTTAGCACATTTTTGACACTCTAATATTTTTATTTATGAAGTATGAATATTTGATTTAAAATGTTAGTGATTTTCATGCTAATTTTGAAACGTATTGATGCAACATCAACTTTTTTTTTTAGAGCGGTGATTTTCATGCTAATTTTGAAACGTATTGATGCAGCATCAACCCTTCCTTTTAGAGTGGTGATTTTCATGTTGGTAATAAAACACAAAACTTAGATAAAAAAATATATATAAAAACAATAAAAATGTAAAAAAAAAACAAAATTAACTCATAAAAATAAAAAATTTAAACAAAAATAAATAAATAAAAACAAAAAAAGAAACAAAAATATTCAAAAATTTTATCAAAAGAAATGACAAAATTTGAAAAAAAACACATAATTTAAAGAAAAAAAGACAAAAATTAACAAAAAAAATAAAAAATAAAAAAACATCAAAAACATTTTTTTCTAAGTTATTAAAAAAATCCATATAATTAAAAAGAAAATTAAAATAGAAAATTTAAAAATAATTTAAATTACAAAATTAAAATTAAAATTAAAATTAAAAACAAAAATACAAATTTTAAAATTAACAAAAAAAAAAAAAAATTAAAATTGAAAAAGAAAATTAAAATAAAAGAATTATAATAAAAAAAACTATCATTAAAAAACAAAAAAAATGAAAAAAACCACGTGCAAATAATTAAAAAACAAATATCCATAAATTTACTGTTTTTTTAAATGAAACAATTTATAAATTTTAGAAATGAAAAACCAAATAAACTAAAAGATTAAAAAATTAAATTAAATTAAATTAAAATTTAATATATTTAATGAATAAATTTTAAATTTTAAAAAATAATTAATCTAAATTTTTTTTTTTTTTTGAATAAGACTAAATCTATTAAGGAAATATAGTACAATCAGTGCTTGCATAAAAGCAGAGCAAGAGAGCAAGGGAGCCGGAAATGATAGGCTATCAACCTCGGTCCCAAAGAACATCCATGACATGAGCAAAAAGATAACCAGTGGAACATAAAGAAAAGAACTAGACTAAGGAGTCAAACCAGAATGGTTTGAATCTTCCAATCGACATTTTTTCTTTTTCTTTTTACTAACTGTGACCCAACCATCGGGAGTTGGCTGGACGGGAATCATCTGCAAACTATTCTGCGCATAAGGAGGAGACTCCTTATCCGAGTCAGAGGACGAAGACCTGTAGAAGCATTTCTGCGAGGTCAACGGGGCAGAGGGGTCCGCAGGAACAACAGAGGGGGCGTCCGGCGGAGCTCCATCCTTCAACTCATCTGCTACTATTTCCTCCTCATCCGAGCTGGAGGAGTCTGAATCATCCATGGGGGGGGGGAACGTAGGGATTCCATTTCTTAACTTTGGGTTTGTGAACTGGATTCTTCTTTTTATCGAGGATCTGGGTGCAATCCTTTTGGAGGTGCCCCGTTTGATGACAATGGCGGCAGCGAAAGGCTGTATTTTCGTAATCCAAAGATTGAGTCCAGTGAAAATCCCCAATCTTGAGGTTGATCCGATCCGGCAGCCCTTTGCTGATGTCTATTTCTGCACAGATTCTGCCGTAGGTGAAAAGTCCATTGTTCCTTCTCGTGTTGTCTGTAGCGAGGAAGCGTCCTAATGCATCTCCAATGGCTATGTAAACAGAAGTATGCCATAGATGCACCGGAAGGTTCGGGAGTCTGACCCAAATGGGAAGTTTGGTGATGACCGCTGTCGAGGGGTCGAAATCTGGAAACCATGGGGCAAGGAAAAGCCCAGCTGTGCCCCAGAACCAAGGGCCTCCCGTGATGGCTTTCTGATAGTCTTCCTTTAGCTCAAAAGCAACAATGAAGAAGCCTTTCGAGCATAAGTAGATCTGGCATTTTTTGGTCCAGTTGTTCTGGATCCAGTGGTGTAAATCCGCAGTGCGTGGCCATAAACCATTAAATCTGCATATGATTGCAGATTCTACAAAATTCTGTTGGTGTTCTTCAAACCCAGGCAAAGAGAATGCTATTGAAGGAACTTCCTCCAATTTATCCACCAAAAATGGCCTGGGAGCCATAGTTGGTTGAGATGGCTGAGCCAAATCGGGTTGCGCTGCCTTTGAGGAGGGCTGTGGATGTGCTGTATTTTTATGGACAACATCTTTATAAGAGAACTGTGGGGCAGAGGATGTCTGCCCATAGGACCCTCCTCTTAGACGAAAACTGAGAACAATAGTAGCGTCCTTCTGAATACTGTAAAAGGAAAGGGGGTGAGAGTCCTCTAGTTGCTTACCATTAAACAGCAACCTTTGGCAGGAGGTGGGAATCCCCATCTGGAGTTCAAGTTTGTGCAAAAGATCTTGCACAAGGTCTGTATCACGCACCCACTGAAGCAGAGTTTTTCCAGATTGGAGAGAGATCTGGATCTGAAATGTAGAGTCTACTTCTGGCAGTGCTGACTGGTCTAAGAAGCAGATCTGCTTCCAAAAATCAGTAGAGGAAGGATCTGAAGACTCCTTTGCCTGGATCTTAAGATTTGAAACACTCCTGGGTCGGCAGCGATCCCCTGTTTTACAGTGGAGGATGGAAAGCAGGGGCGCAGCTGTAGTCGACGCTACAGAGAAACCTGATTCAAAACTTTTGTGCCGTCCGGCTTTGAAATCTTCTTCTGTTCCAGAACGATTGCATGGAGAAACTGTGGTTAGGGCGGAGGTCCCGGCAGCAGAACCTGCAGCGTTCCAAGAGAGGGTAAACCCTCGGGCTGCAACCTGCGTGGACCCTTTTGCCGGTTGTGATGACCTTGTCGGCGCTCTGTGAGGATTCTGAGGGGAAAAATCTCGTGGGTCTGCCGCTGCGAAGTCTTGAGGGGGGGCACGCCTTGCACTGGAGACGGCGGCTGCAACGTCCCACCGGGCCAAGGGAGCCGAGGCAGTTGTGAATGCCATTAGGGTTTCAGGAAAATCTTCGCTCACAAGAATTTCTCAAGATTATTCAATTAATCTAAAATATTAAATTAAAAAGAAAAAAAATTAAAAAATTTTAAATTTAAAATAAAAAATTTGAATTAAAAAAAATAATTTTGAATTTTTTGAATTTAAAAAAATAAATAAATTAAAAAAATCAAATTAAAAAAAAATATATATATATTAAAAATTAAAAAAATTTAAAAAAAGAGTTTTTTTTATCGTGGTGGCGCCGCCAGTCGGCCTCCGCTGGGTCGCCCAACTGCCAGCCTTCGCCGCCACCTGGGTAGGAGGTCGATTCCGGGAATCGCCCTCCTGCCATGGGAGGCCGATTCCGGGAATCGCCCTCCCGCGGCAAGAGGTTGATTCCTGGAATCACCCTCCAGCCGTAGGAGGCCGATTTCGGGAATCACCCTGAGGCCGATTCTAGGAATTTCCCTCCCGCGTCGCGTGAGGGAGATTCCCGGAATCAGCCTCTCGCCGTGGGAGGGTGATTCCTGGAATCGGCCTCAGGGCGATTCCCGAAATCGGCCTCCCACCACTGGAGGGCGATTCTCGGAACCGACCTCCTGCCTAGCGGCCGACCTCTGTCGTCACCTGGGTGGGAGGCCGATTGGCAGCGCCACCATGATCAAAAAAAAAATTTGTTTTTTAATTTTTTTAATTTTTAATATATTTTTTTTTAATTTGATTTTTTTTAATTCAAAAAATTTAAATTTTTTTTTTAATTTAATTTTTATATTTGAAATTTAATTGTTTTAATTTTTTTTTAAATTTTATTATTTTTTTTGTTTTTAATATTTTTTTTCTAAATTTTGTTAATAATTTTTATTAAATTTGTTTTTTTTTTTTAATTGATTTTTTTTTTAATCTTTTCATATTTTTTTATTATTATTAAATTTTATGTTTAGTTTTTTCATTTATTTTTTAAAATTTAGTAAATTTTGTATTTTTTTTAATTTATTTGAATTTAATATTTTTTTAATATTTTTTTTTATTTTTTTATTATTATTTTTTTAATTACATAAAATTTTATATATTTTTTTATTTCAATTAAAATTGTGTATTTAAAATTAGATTTTTTTTAGTTAAACTTAACATTTTCAAATTAATTTGTTTTTTATTTTATTTTTTATTTAATATATATTTTTTAATTTATTTTTTTCATTTTTTGAATTTTAATTGATTTGTAAAATTTTTGAACTTTTTATTTTAACAATTATTTTTTTTCTTTATATTTAAAATTTAATTTTTATTTCAAAATTTATTTGTTTATTCATTTATTTATTAAAATTTAATATATATTTTTTTTAATTTAATTTGTTATTTTAATATTAACATTTTTTTAATTTAATAAAATCTAATATATATATTTTTAATTTAAGTTGATATATATATATATATATATATATATATATATATATATATATATATATATATATATATATATATATATATATATTATTTTTTATAATTTAAATTTAATATATTTTTAAAATCTATTTGTTTTTAATATATATATTTTGAAATTTAATATTTTTATTAATATTCTTTTATTTTATTTTTAATTAATTTTTCATTTTTTTACTTTTTTACTTTCAATATATATATATATATATATATATATATATATATATATATATATATATATATATATATATATATAAATAAAAGTAAGTTTTAAATTTATTAAAATTTAATATATTTCTTTATATATATATATATATATATATCATTAAATAAACATTTTCTTTTTCTTTTTTAAATTTAATTTCTATATTTTATTTTTTATAATTTCTTTCTTTTTTTAAATTGTTTTTCTTTTTAATTTAATATTTTTATTTTGTTTTTATTTTATTTTTTTTATTTCTATATATTTTGAAATTTTAATCTTTAAATTTTATTTATTTATTTTTTTTCTTAAATTTTAGGTTTTTTTTATGTTTGAATTTTAAAAATTAAAAAATGTTATTTCTATTTTTAAAAATGTCAAAAATATGACAATTTTTTTTTTTTTGTTATTCCAGCGTCAACTGGTTTTGTTTTGAGGGTGTTTTTTCAATCCTTTTTTCAAGAAACAATTTTGTTTTTAGCATAATTTTATAAAATGTTGAAATTTGACCTTAAAAAAAACCAAGTGCATTCTGGAATACACTTTTTTTTTTTTTGGTGTTTTTTCATGTTTTTTTAGTCTTTTTGGGCTAGAGTTCCCGTTTTGAGGTCAGGTTACCTATTTCATCGGTAACAATGTTTCTTGTGAGCAATGATACCTTTATTCAACATGAGCTAAAGCATGTTTTCCTCACCATGCCCACTTTCAACAAATACACAGAGGTGGATGAAGTGTACCAACAGGTCATAGGTACGAGAATTCCAGGGAAGAAGGAGTGGGGAAAATTGTGCATGTACCAATATTCAAAAACACGGTGGACACATCAGCACAAGCACCGATTGATCAGAAGTGCCGACATCGCATCATATTTAATGATCCAGCAGAAGCGACCCAAAAGTATAGCCAGATGTTAGAGCCACCCATTGTTGCCTCTTCGTGACCACCTCAGCCACCTTTAGCCTACTTTTGATTTATGAAGAGCTGCTAAAGATAATTCTACAGGCGGTGTTTTGTCAAAGATATTTTTTTTGGGCCTTGCATGGCCACACTTGTCTAATTTTAGTTTGACTGTAATTAATGAAAAAATTGCCAAAGTAGATAGGACAACCGACACAGTTCACATTTAAATAGTGCATGTATTTTCATTATCAAGGGTTGGACCTTGTTGAACCCTTCATTGTAAGAACTATTGCATTGGAGCACTGTAATTTTTGGAAGCTAGAGCATCAATAGTAAGAAAACTTTTGCAGGATACTTGAGTTGTGTCTATCTAGTGATGTGATTCTCTTCTCTAAGTTGAATATGTCCATTGTTTTTCCTCACTGCGTATCATTTTAACCTAATTGTCAAACATAAATTTTAGATTAATATTTTCTATTGGAGCACCTTAATTTTGTCTTTGATTACAATCTGAATGTTTTCTTCATGAAGTCTGGTTAAGAAATTCTTAATTTCTTTTTAGCCACTGCTGCAAATTCACTACTTCTTTCGCCTCACAATTCCTGTTGCTTTAAGATCCATCACACACAATTAGCTTGCCCTGTGATGCTTTTGAACTTTTGATGCAACAAATCCAACCCCTGTTTGACTCCATAGCCCAAAGGATTAGTTCTGCAAAGCTGCTCATCCAACCAACAAAATCAATCAAAACAACCAATTCTCACCATCACTATAACTAGCCTAACATCAGAATTCATAACATTAAGGTAAAACTAAATCATAAATAGAGAGAGACCTATCTAAGTCTAGGAAGGCTATGTCCTAGATTCCAAAGTGGTTTGATGTTGTCCTCTATAGTTTATTCTTGCCAATATTATAAATTATAGGGCCACAACATAATGGTGACCATACTGGGGACCTATTGAAAATATTGACATTTAATTAGAACTCAGAAACCCCAATCAAAACATTGTATGATTCAAGTATTTTCCAAAGATTGGTTTTTCAACTATGTTGCAAATATTCAGCCTGTCTGTGCTTCGAGTCTAAATTCTGGCTCCCAGAAGAAAATTTATCGGATCTTATCCTGACCCAAATCCTCCTGCAATAGTTGACAATCCAGAGAGAATCCTAAGAAAAACCCCCATAACTAAGAGTCAAACTGGTGGTAAATCCCTTCACAGAGCAAGTTCCCTCCCTGGAAACCTTGTAACCCTGCAGGACATCTAGATTGATTTACATTTTGAACAAAGCTTATTCAGGAACAAATCTCAGAATTGGATAGCCTAGAAATTTTTTGACCCATCTATCCTACAACAGAGTCCAATTAAGGAAGCTTCCACATCCACCCAAGCTGACCTTCAGCTTCTCCAACACTTTGACTCCCTTCAAGACCTAGTAGCAGGTTTCACCTCAGTTTTCGATCACTACAAGGAAAAGACCCTCTAGCAGATGTTTTTGAGGAACCCCTTATAAAAATACCCCAGACATTTGTTTCTAGCGGAGGTTACTAGAGGAGGTTAGCGAGCAGAGTTTTTTTCGGATGTTTTTATTCCAGTGTGCTTATCATCGTAAACCACAACAATGTGTTCAACAAGAGAAAGCACCAATTCACACAAAACATTGGCACACCGGACACCATGCGCTCCGTACACACCCACCCGATGCATCGTATTACTGTAGCACATTGGTTCTTTACAACTCTTCCGCGCCAGTGCCTCATTAAAAAGCGTTCTAAAATAGAAACCGCCCGGTGCGGTCTTAAGCAACTGCACCGGTATGCCCATAAAACCCCGTGCACCAGAACAGGGTTAAATAAAAAAAAAATTACAGCCAAAAAACCACATTTTTCACTTTTCTCAGTGCTCCAGAGCTCTCAAGCACCAGTGCAATTTATCCTTGTCTGAGCTGCCCTGACATCGGTGCTCCCATTGCACCCATTGCACGCACTACTGCTGTGCATTACCCACCAATCTCCATCTTGAATTTTTCAAAAAGGTGGAGAAATTTTCTTTTGAAAATTCTATAGCCAATATGCCTCCTTGACGACCAAATGTACAGGTATTTTTCTTTTTTTTCCAGAATTAAGCCTTTTAGTGGATTAGAATTTCAAATAACCTTAAAATTAACCATTTAAAAGAAAAAAAAATATTTGTCGTGCGGTGCGCTCAAGCCATTCGGCTCGCACCGGTTCGTGGTGTTGCTTTTAAATTTACAGGTCACACCGCAACTTGTTCTAACGGTATCCACACTGGTTCTAGAGCGGTACCGATAAGCACACTGTGTTATTTTAAAAATTTTTAAAAAGTGCGATGCGTTCGTTTACCCGGCCGCACTGTTGACCATGTGTAATAGCGACAACGCGGTGTGTTGACTTAAATATACGCCTCGGGGCGAGTAATGTTGTCAGCGCACTGCATTCTGTATTTCGACAGGGTCAATGGTGCGGCCTGGTAAACCGGTGCTAACGGTATCCGCACCGGTTCCGAGGTGGTACCGAAGGCGCACTATGTTATTTTAAATTTTTTTAAAAAGTGCAGTGTGGTCAGTTACCCAGCCACACTGTTGACCAAGTGAAATAGCGACAACGCGGTGCGTTGACTAAAATATTTGCCCCGGGACGGGTATTTTTTTCAGTGCACCACATTTTGTGTTTCGATAGGGACAACGGTGCTGCCTGGTAAAATGCCGTACCGTTGACTATGTAATTATGGTAGGAGGTCGGTCTGGTGACTTAACGATATGCCCCGAGGCATAGAGTTTAGTCAGTGCACCGACACCATACATAGTGAACGGTGCACTGAAAATTTTCAGGAGCACCATCGTTGGTGCATTGAATATTTTCCGGTGCACCGCGGCCGATGCGTTCCATAAAACGATGCATCGGGACCAGTGCATGCTTGTTTTTTTTAGCGCACCAACTATTGTTTTTTTTTTTCCAAAAAAAATTATATATGTATATTTCTAAATACATGTCTCATTTAATTAAAAAATTGTGTTTAATATGTCAATCATTCAGAGACGTGAAAGGAGAGAAGAGGGGGAACAACAACAACAACAGGTAGACCAATATAACATGGTTCACCTGTGGGAGGCACGAGAGAGGGAGAGAGATGCATACCCTCACCCTATGACAACAGCTACCTAGGGGCTCCTAAGGCGAGTAGGCCTCCTCAAGTTCTATGAGGAGGCTACCTCCCTAAAGGGCCATGGTTTGTTTTTGAGACATCTTATCCGTAGGTGGAATGCCCAACGACAGGCTTTGCAGGTTGGTCATAACTAGTGGTACACGCCCACTGAGGAGGATATATATTTCATTACAGGGCTATCGAGGAGAGGGGTGGATTTTCCCTCGTTCCCAGAGGTTCCAGCTGGCTATGCAACAGGGAGTTAGTTAGTGTACTCCCAAAGATACATTGGAGTAGATATACTGTCTCCTTCAGATCTTCTGGTCTCCCGAGGTCAGTTACGTATTGGTGCATTTGGTAGTCAAGAGGTCAAGTGCCTCTCACTTCTCATTTCAACCATTTCACACAACACCAGTGACGGGAAATGCATTAGTTGCTCGCTTCTATATTATGCTGATTCTTTAGTACAGGAGCCATGAATTGTCAGGTGGTCTACCATTTTTTTGTGGCAGTTCTATACAGCCTTAGATAGATGTCATGCTCATGCACAAGGGAGGGTTAACATCCCTTTTTCTTTAGATATTTTTTGTTTATTTTTTGAGAGATTTCCAGAGACGAGGCCTACTTTTGTTCGGCAACCTCGTAGGTCGATGTTCGAGGCATGAATGCACATTTGGAGGAAGATGATGCCCAAGAGGGGCAAGACTGTGTTTCTAGCGAGGATATCAAATGATGCACTGGAGTTGCTAGCCAATGTTGATGAGCATCCCTTCATTATGGTCCCTTGTCCTTATGTGAGTTTGGATTGGTGAGGGTGTGCCAATATCTTCTTCATAGCTGATGAGCCATCGGATGATAGAGGTAATATTACTATTTTACTTAAATTTATTCTAACATATTCTTTAACTTGTTTTTATTAAATTGTGTAATGAAATTGTCTAATTATTTTTGTGTACTTGTATATATTTTGGAGACATTGGGTCTTTTGATGGTGAGGACATGCCGACACCACCACATAATCCAGGTGTGGATCCTGATGCGATTAGGGCATGCCAAATGCTGAGGATCATTAGGAGGCTAGTGCAAAGAGACCTACTCCTTCTGGTGCACTAGTACCGCCTTTTTCTAGGTGTGGTCGGCTTGATAGCATATACAGGATGGAGTTGGGTGACCATCTCACTGCATTGATTATTGAGGTGGGCATCAGGCCCACTAATATGAGATACATACAGGTCGATGGTAGGCTGTTACATATGTGGAGAGGCATGTCGTGTGACATGTACAACCTAATGCGGCATGTCGTAGGAGCTACGACCTTAGTTACGTGGCTAAGGAGGACCGTTGCATGTTATAGGCGTGTTCGAGACGTAGCACATGATCGACAGTCCGCAAGAAGTGACTCGTCATTTGATGATCATTCATCTCGTGCCATGCAAAATAAGTAGCCTCCACTAGCATCGAGCAATAATCATCATGGAGAGCAAACTGGACCATCGGCCACGTCTAGTCAGTAGCCTGTAACATCTAGCAGTACTCATAATCATGAGCAGGCTGAACCATCGACCGTCGAGGCTGCACCATTGGCTAAGCAGGCCTCTACTAGTACTGTTATTGATGATGTACCACCAGCTGATCCATGACATTTATATTACAGTTGTATATTTTTGACATTATATATATATATATATGGTCGATGTATTTTATGTTCATGTTGGTGATCATCATGATGTGTATATTTTTAGATCATGTATGATATGTACTTCATTTAATGTGCAGCTTGCAGATAGATGTGTATGTGATAGTAGTTATTTCACATGGGATGTATATTTGATGTTTGTGTTGTGATGATGTTAATATATAATGTTAATTGTGTTTTGTTAGATGATCATGATCACGATGATGTTAGCGATTTTGAATGTGTTTTTTAGTCAAATATGATTTTTGTACGATGGTTATCATGAACGTGATGTTTATTAATTAATTTAATATTAAATGATCATGATATTGTAAAATTTTAATATTTGTAATTCTAATTGTATGTAAAATTCTAAAATTGTAATTGTAATATACGTGAAATTATAAAATTGTAATTCTAATTCTAATTCTACATAAAATATTTGTAAAATTTTAATTGTATTACTATGAATTGATTGTAATTGTAAAATTGTAATTGTATGTAAAATTCTAAAATTGTAATTGTAATTATATGTGAAATTGTAAAATTATAATTGTAAATCTAACTCTAATTCTAATTCTAATTTTAATTCTAATTGTATGTAAAATATTTGTAAAATTTTAAATAATTGTAAAATAATAAATCTAGAATAATATGAATTATTGTAACATAATAAAGTTTAGAAAACAATGCAAATAAATTCATGTACTTTGGAATTATCATTATTTTATTATGATCTTAGATACAAAAAAAAGAACTAATTTATACAGTAAGCCATTTTTTTTTTAGATCAACATAATTGAAAATTATCAAGTGAAATATTGATTTTAACATTAACACAATGCAAATTACCAATTAATTCAAAATACATATTATAATGTTTCGAAAAACCCATCTTAAAAAGTATAAATATTGATGAAATAACAGATGTACCATATCACTCTCAGTTCTCACGATCACCCTCATTATCTTCCAGCTCACATGGCATGATAACACTATTGTTCTCAAAAATATGTTTTGATCTAGGGTCGTGTCAATATGAACCACCAATCCCTATCCAACACATCTGGGTAAAAAAACACCTGATTACAGTGTTTGGGAAAAACATAGGACTCCTTAGCTACATCCCACATCTTTCGAGAGTTGATACATATCAGCCTACTATCACGATCTTCCTTTACATTATTCCGATCAAAGGTGTCCCACCACTTGCACCTAAAAATAACACATTGGAAAGAAGAGAAATCTACTTCAATGATCTTTTGTATCTTTCTGACATAACCTAACATCCCTCGTACTAGGTTTTGATCATGGTGGCTAGATTGAATAGATTAATCGAACTCGACTTCCACTCCACAGTCTTGTGTGATGTTTCCAGCATCGGCATTTTCTGTGCGAAAATGGTGTCGATATGCCCACATAGATGGGAACAAATGCACCTATTATAAAAAAGTTTAAAAAATCATAGTATCATGTGTCTTATAATAACCCAACAGTTAAAATGTGAAATATAGATGTCTTGTAAGTTTCAAATTTACATATAAATTAAAAATATTATTACCGAGTTGTTGCACCCAATCCCTACGTTTAGTGCATCCTCTTCAGCACGCGGGTTGTTAGACCTCCGTAGTTTGCAATATTGGCAAGAACAAAAGTTGCAGAGCCAACATAAAAACCACTTTGGAATCCTAGGATCTAGCCCTCCTGGATTCAGAGAGGGATCTCTCTATATAACTGTTTTCAAAGATATGATCTTTAAGGCTTATGATATGATATTAGGCTAGATATGAAGTACAAGGTTTTTTTTTTGGTTGGGTAGGGTAACATGAAGATGAAGGAAGTCTATATGAAGGGTGAAGGTGTGAGCAAGTGAAAGAATGGTTCAGCTAATAGGATAAGTAGGGAACAACATCAATCCATTGGGCTATGGAGTCACAAGAGGATTTAATTGCACAACAAGTTTCAAGAGTGGTCCATGGGGAAAGTCATCTATGTCAAAGGATCTCTTTAAGTTGATTTTATGGAATGAAACATTAAAAGTGTTGTGAAAGAATCAGACACACAGGAAAAACAAAGGACAGTCTAAGATTAGGTAAGTACTTTTAAACTAGCCTGCTTTTGATAAACTTTCAAAGGAAAACATTAAAAATAAAGAATAGATTAAGATCAAGTAAAGACTTTTAACTTAGCCTACTTTCAGCATATTCTTAAAGGAAAAAATTCATGGTAAACATAAAAAAGTAGCCTAATATCAGGTAAGAACTTTTAAACTAACCTACTTTTGACATACTCTTAAGGGAACTTTTCAAAGCAACTGTTGGAGATAAACTAGAGGAAAGGGCTAACCATAAACTTCTCTAGCTCAACTTTAATTAGTAGACTTTTCAAGAACATTCAAAGACAATATCTCAAGTTGTACTCAGGAAACATGGGCTTACCGACACTTCACTGGTTATACTCTATTAAATTATCCTTAAATACACATTTAGAAGAAAACATAAAGGATAAAGATTTATCAGTGAGAATTAGGGTACTTTAGAAGTAAATCCTAATCTATATTTGTTGTTATTTATCAGAGAAAAGTGGACGGAATGAAAACATAAAGAAAATAACAATTACAGTGAGAAACACATCACCATTGACATAGACCAGGATCCCATAAATCAACTATTATATTTGATGTTCAAACCAGTTACAATCTCCAAGTCTAGTTGGGTCTTTACAGCTTCAAACTTCTCATGTCAGCCTATCTTTCTTCAATTTCTAACAAAGTTATGTCATGCTTCAACAACTATTTACATTCAACAAGTATCCAACCAACAAAAATAATGAACTCCTCATATGATATTTATAGGTGATTTTGAGGAGGTGGAGTGAAAGAAAGGTCTATCTGTTCAATTAATATAGAGTAAGTGCTTCTCGGCCTTTGAAGGGCAAAATGGAGAAGTTTTAAAATGTTTTAACTCTGCCAATGGAATATTACATTAAATTTCATCAACTTTAGTCACTTTTGTTGAATTTGGAGGCTTTTAGTAGGCTTGCAATTAATTCTAAGCTGTCTCTAGCAAAATATCTCTCACTATGCATTTACTGTGTATTCTTTTGAGAAAATAAGTCTGTAGGTAGCATTTCTGGCTTTAATTGCCTCAATGATGTGGCATTTGGAGGCTTTATTGGTTGATTTGTCAACTTATGTGGCTTTAAATACTGATTATGCCTTAATAATGCTTTTGGGCCTTTGTAATCATCTTCGGAGTCTTTAAACATTTTATGCTGACTGTTTTATCCTTTAAGCATTTCTCCGCTTTGTTCACTGTGTTTATCCCTTCAAACCGTGGATTAAACCTTTTAATCTTCAAATTTTGTGCTTTAGCCGTTGACTTTAAGCTCAAAAATTCAAACTTTAATCTTTGTTTCTTCGCTGTGTGCGCAGGTGGCTTTGGCGCTTTGGAGGGTTTATAGTGTAATCGATGTCCATGAAACACCGATTAACCTTTGGAACACAACCCTTTCATCCCTTTTCTGTGGGATTTGGCCTATATTTGGACTGCGAAGGTCGTCACTTTCTGGCCCGTCCTTTTATGGAATGTAGGAGGGGCTTTCGGCCTTAAAACCACCATAAAACCTGCAAAAATCCAATAAGACATCCTATTAAAACCTACGGGGTTAGCAAGACTTCTTTCGAGGCTAGCATAGGCAGAGGAGCATATGCAAAGGAGATGAAATGCAGGCGGAGGAGGTTCTTTGGAGAAAACCCATGAAAATACGATTTAAAAACCATATTTGGCGTGAAATATAGCTTGGCGGTTTTAGAAATACCGCTGGCAGTTTTCGCGTTCAATTCGGGTGGTAAATGGTTTTTCCCAGCGGGAACACAATCCAACCATTCTGCGACACCTGTCCCTTACAAAACCAATGGTTTCGCATGAATTTGGTAGGTTAAACCTCGGATGGAAAAATCACGCGAAATAGATCGTAGACTGTTGGATCTGGGGGGGAAGATCCAACGGCTACGGGGAAGCGTGATGGAAAGAGGTGCACGGCAGAGAAAGACAGTGGAAGCTAGGTGTCAAGCAATGGTTGGGAGAAGAGGTTGGGTAGTGGGAGGTGGGTCCTGACAATACTGGGATTTTGGGTTAAAGGAGGGCCATTGGATTTTATAGATCAATGGCAGAGATTTGATTATAGGGGTAAAAAGATAGAATTACGTCAGGAGGATAGGGGGAGAAAGGGAGGCATGGTGGCTGTTGATTTTGAAGATCAACAACAGGGATGGATGGATGAATATTCGAGGGATCGCAGGATGGGAGAGGAGGTGTGATAGGTTAGAGATGGGATCAAAACGAGGACCGTTGGATCCTATGGATCCGTGGTGTAGATTTCGTCGGGGCATTGCCATTGGGGTGATAAGTTTACAAAGAAAATGCGGGTTTTTAATGGAAATTCCAATGCGATGGGGGATTAATCATAGGCGCTGGGGCATGGTCTTGTGGAGGAATATGTGACTAGGGGCTAGGGAAAAGGGGGCCAATCGCATCAGTGGGGGAAGGGGACGTAATGGAACA
Organism: Pinus albicaulis; assembly: GCA_034641835.2. Taxonomy (NCBI): domain Eukaryota; kingdom Viridiplantae; phylum Streptophyta; class Pinopsida; order Pinales; family Pinaceae; genus Pinus; species Pinus albicaulis. Next base: position 807,172,857 of record CM076583.1, on the reverse strand, counting down.
GAAAATGTAATAACACCGATGCGGTGGGCTAAGGGCTTGGTCGCAGGCACAAGGTATTATGACGGAGGAGGACCTAGGATTTTAAGCCCTCAGGGGCTTAAAGCCTGTGTTATAAGAAAGGATGCATTTAGGCCAAAAGAAGGGTTTTTAGTGTTTTTTGAGGTTTCGGATGAAGTAAAAGGATTTTTAAAACCAAATAAGAAAGGGTTAAGTGGTTTTAAAGGGATTTTCGAGGAAAATAAATGTAAATGAGAGAGGAAAGGGGAATTTTTACAATGAAAATAAATGATATGGAGGCATTGTATGAAGATGAAATAGGGGAATGAAATGATGAAAATGGAGCCTTTTAAGAAAAAGTTTTCTTTGGGAGCAGCAGGCCTACTTGGTGGATTTATTTTAAGGGAACATCAGTATTTTGAAGGGAACAACAGGCTAAGGAACAACACTGTTAAGGAATAGCACTGTTTAAGGAACAGAACTTATGGAACAACACTATTAAGGAACAACACTGTTTAAGGAACAACAATCTTTAAGAAGTCACAAATTTTGCATGATATTTGTTTCTTGAAGACCAAAGACCCATTTTAGCCATCATTTGCCATGACAAAAATTTACTGATGGCTAACAGTGGCTCCACTTGGGGATGGCAGCTCCTTGGAGGTGTCAAGAGCTTAAGAAGTAAATCTCTAGGATGCAGACATGTGCCTTATCCATTGACAACCTGCTTCTTCTTTGATCATGTTGCTTTAAAAGATGATCAATATTTACATCAAATAGAATTATTTCCCAAACAACTACCTACACAGCCTACTTCCTAGCATTTTTTCTTCATAAGGTGCATTTGGACTTGCAGACCTTTGACATCAATATTTTATTCTTTTAAAAACAGGAAAAACTAATCTAAATCTACCCTTATTTATGCCATGAGTTCAGATTAAGCAGTTGAACTCATAAATTCTCTACCTAAGCTACTATCTGCCAAGATTAAACTGTATGGCAGATCTTTATTCTCTATTTTCTAAAACAAAAATTTAAACACAGTCAAATATGGATTAGACTATCTGATTTGCCATGGTGTCTATGGCTGTATGTACAAGCTGCACATAGACTTCATTTGCAAAAAATTTTAAAACAAAACTGTGAAGGCTTAAGATCTGAAAACAAAAGGACCTTCATTCTTTCTTTCAGCTCTGATTTTGGTCTTTTCAGAGCTGTCTTCCTCTTTTCCTGGTTCAATTTTTTAGCATATTAGAACCAATTATTTCTCTTCCTTTTGGCTCAGATTTTGATCTGATTAGAGCCATTTCTTTCTATTCTAATCTAATCTACTGATAAGCCAAGATTAAACAATTTGGCAAATCTTCTTCACTAAACTATCAACAGCAAATTGAAATCTATCTAGTCATGATTAGGTTGTATGACTAAATAGCAATGTTCTTTTTGGTAGTGGCATTTAGGCTTGCACACTTTCAAAATTACTCTTTTTTGGGTATGGGGTTGTACCTTTCTTGTTTTATTTCTGCCCTCTTTTCTCTTTTTCTATTGTTTTGTATTTTTCTTTCAATTTTTTTTTTTTCAAGCAAAAAAAAAAATACTAGCTAAGTGCTCAAAGGCTGAGCTTATTTTATTTCCTATATAACCTAATCTAACTTGGAATATTTACATGTTTAGCTGACAAATTATCTTTTCCAATACATCCAGTCAATCAGATGGTTCCATGATTGGTATTTTCTCATCTCTTTGAGCATGCTAGATAAACAAAAGGACCACTCCCATCTCACTTGTTCTTTAGCAGCAGTGCTAGAAAATTTTCTTGCTATTTGCAACATACTGCTCTTAACAACATTTATTCCCTCTTCAAATGTCTTCAAAAAATCAGCATAGGGATCTTGAAATAATACCTGGTTATGAGTATTTGAAAGATAGTTTTCAACCAGGATTACCTTTTCCTCCACTAGATCAAGATAAAGGTTATTTTGAGAAAGAAATCTTCCTCATCTTCATTATTATCTGAACTGGAGGACTCATCATATATTGCAGTGTTGTCCTCTTGTAGTCCTGGTATGTTCTGGTTTAGTGGAATGTATTCTATGAAGAGGTCATTATATTATTTAGCAAGGGTCTCTTTTATTACCTCAACCCTTTCAGGATGAGGTTCCTTATATTCATCATGCTCAAGAAATTCTTCATTGTTTTCCTCCTCAATATTTGAGCTGAAATACTGGTGATTCCTAATCACATGAAAACTTTTACTGATGAGCTAGATTGGTTGATTGCTACCTTCAAGCTACTGATAAGGAAGTTCATGACACCAATCAACTGTTGGTTGCCCTGCATGATTAGTTTATTTTTGAAGCTCATCATCATCATCAAACTGATAAAAAATTGGACAATCATTAGTATAAACAATTTCACCAATCAAGCATATTGGGTTATCAGTAGGTCTTTCTTTATTCGGATCTACAAGGGAATTTTCTAAATTTTTAGAACAAAGTTCATTAGGTGAATGGGCAAGAGTTTTTGTCTTATAAAATATTTCAGAGGAAGGATGCTTGTTTAATATTTGATCAATTTCTTCTTCTCTCAAAAGAGGGACTTCTTTTTCAGTATGGACAAAAGAACATCAGTCCTCTTTCTCTTGTGTTAACTGGTTTTGAGGCTGGATGTGTTCTTGAGCCTCTTCTATGGGATCTTCACTTGTGTTTGCAGGGAAAATTTGACGATTTTCTACTGTTTCCTGATCTGCTTATGTTTTAAACAACTCCTCATGATTATTATGATACACAGTTTGAACATAAGGTTCATGAGTTGTTTCTTCTACATTATCAGGATGCCACTCTTCTTATGTAATCTCAAATTATTTTTAAAATAGAGGGAGAGTCCTTATATGTGTTGGTTCTCCTTCCATATCAGATTCTTTTTCTTATAAGTGGCTACTTGTTTCCTCAAAATATTGCTCACTATTAGTACTTGCATTTTGGTCATAAATTTCTCTTAACAGTGCAATACAAGATAGAGGTATGCTGTCATAATTTTCTTGACAACCTTCTTCATTGTTTTTTATGTAACCTTGCTCATCATCTTCTATAAATTCTTGATCATCATACATGTCTTGCTCATTTTCTAGGTCTTGTAGTGGTTGAGTTTGTTCTTGATCTGGAAAAATCATGGGCTGCTCTAGATCATCAATATTTAAATTAGCCTCATACCTATCCATTATTTTTCCAAACATGTACAACATTATTTCCATCTTGGCCAATATTTTTGCTTCTGGGTCTGCATCTAAATCCATGTTTGTAAATTAGAAAAGAGGTCACTGTGTCTGGTCAACCAGTTCAAAGTCTTCTTCCAGTGGAGTCATTTGGTCTTTTGGGAGTTGTGGAGTCACTAGGTGAAGGATTTTTACTTATTTTCAAGGTTTGGTTGTTATTCACCATCAACAATCAATAATAACCAGTCTTGGTGACACTTGTTTCATTTAGGAATAGGGGTTAGTTGAGTTGTGAAGTTATTTATTACTCAATAAGCTCCCCAGTTTGGTTGCCACTATGTTAGGCCTCCGTAGTTTGCAATATTGGCAAGAAAAAAAGCTGCAGAGGCAACTTCAAAACCACTTTGGAATCCTAGGATCTAGCCCTCCTGGATTCAGAGAGGGATCTCTCTATATAAGTGTTTTCAAAGATATGATCTTTAAGGCTTATGATATGATATTAGGCTAGATATGAAGTACAAGGTTTTTTGTTTTTGGTTGGGTAGGATAACATGAAGATGAAGGAAGTCTACATGAAGGGTGAAGGTGTGAGTAAGTGAAAGAATGGTTCAGCTAATAGGATAAGTAGGGATCAACATCAATCCATTGGGCTATGGAGTCACAAGAGGATTTAATTGCACAGCAAGTTTCAAGAGTGGTCCATGGGGAAATTAATCTATGTCAAAGGATCTATTTAAGTTGATTTTATGGAATGAAACATTAAAAGTGTTGTGAAAGAAACAGACACATAGGAAAAACAAGGGACATTCTAAGATCAAGTAAGTACTTTTAAACTAGCCTGGTTTCGGCATGCAGTTAATGGAGAGACACAAAAGTAACCTAAGATCAGGTAAGTACTTTTAAGCTAGCTTGCTTTTGATACACTTTCAAGGGAAAACATTAAAAACAAAGAATAGCTTAAGATCAAGTAGAAACTTTTAACTTAGCCTGCTTTCAACATATTCTTAAAGGAAAACATTCATGATAAACATAAAAAATTAGCCTCAGATCAGGTAAGCACTTTTAAACTAGCTTGCTTTTGACATACTCTTAAGGGAACTTTTCAAAGCAACTGTTGGAGATAAACTAGAGGAAAGGGCTAACCATAAACTTCTCTAGCTCAACTTTAATTAGTAGACTTTTCAAGAACATTCAAAGACAATATCTCAATTTGTACTCAAGAAACATGGGCTTACCGACACTTCACTGGTTATACTCTATTGAATTATCCTTAAATACACATTTAGAATAAAACATAAAGGATAAATATTTATCAGTGAGATTTAGGGTACTTTAGAAGTAAATCCTAATCTATATTTTCTATTCTTTATCAGAGAAAAGTGGAAAGAATGAAAACATAAAGAAAATAACAATTACAGTGAGAAACAAATCACCATTGACATAGACTAGGATCCCATAAATCAGCTATTGTATTTGATGTTCAAACTAGTTACAATCTCCAAGTCCAGTGGGTCTTTACAACTTCAAACTTTTCATGTCAGCCTATCTTTCTTCAATTTATAACAGAGCTACAACATTCTTCAACAGCTATTTACATTCAACAAGTATCCAACCAACAACAATAATGAACTCCTCATCTGATATTTATAGGTGATTTTGAGGAGGTGGAGTGAAAGAAAGGTCTATCTGTTCAATTAATGCAGAGTAAGTGCTTCTCGGCCTTTGAAGGGAAAAATGGAGAAGTTTTCAAATGTTTTAACTCTGAAAATTGATTATTACATTAAATTTCATCAAATTTAGTCACTTTTGTTGACTTTGGATGCTTTTAGTAGGCTGGAAATTAATTCTGAGCTGTCTCTGGAAAAATATCTCTGACTGTGCATTTACTGTGTATTCTTTTGAGAAAATAAGTCTGTAGGTGGCATTTCTGGCTTTAATTGCCTCAAGGATGTGGAATTTGGAGGCTTTATTGGTTGATTTTTCAACTTATGTGGCTTTAAATACTGATTATGCCTTAATACTGCTTTTGGGCCTTTGTAATCATCTTCAGAGTCTTTAAACCTTTTATGTTGACTGTTTTATCCTTTAAGCATTTCTCTTCTTTGTTCACTGTGTTTATCCCTTTAAACTGTGGATTAAACCTTTTAATCTTCAAATTTTGTGCTTTAGCCCTTGACTTTAAGCTCAAACCTTCAAACTTTAATCTTTGTTTCTTCGCTGTGTGCACAGGTGGCTTTGGTGCTTTGGAGGGTTTATAGTGTAATCGATGCCCATGAAACATAGATTAACCTTTGGAACTCAACCCTTTCGTCCTATGGATCCACGATGTAGATTTCGTTGGGGCATCACCATCAGGGTGATAAGTTTACAAAGAAAATGCGGGTTTTTAATGGAAATGCCGATGCAATGGGGGCTTAATCATAGGCGTTGGGTCATGGTCCCATGGAGGAATATGTGACCAGGGGACCAGGAAAAAGGGGCCAATCGAATCGGCAAGGGAAGGGGAAGTAATGCGATAGAAAATGTAATAATGCCGATGCGATGGGGATAAGGGCTTGGTCACGGGTGCAAGGTCTTATGACGGAGGAGGACCTGGGATTTTAAGCCCTCAGGGGCTTAAAGCCTGTGTTATAAGAAAGGGCGCATTTAGGCCAAAAGAGGGGTTTTTAGTGTTTTTTGAGGTTCTGGATGAAGTAAAAGGATTTTTAAAACCAAATAAGAAAGGGTTAAGTGGTTTTAAAGGGATTTTCGAGGAAAATAAAGATAAATTAGAGAGGAAAGGGGATATTTTACAAGTAAAATAAATGATATGGGAGCACTATATGAAGATGAAATAGGGGAATGAAATGACGAAAATGGAGCCTTTTAAGAAACCATTTTCTTTGGGAACAGCAGGCCTACTTGGTGGATTTCTTTTAAGGGAACAAAAGTATTTTGAAGGGAAAAATAGGCTAAGGAAAAACATTGTTAAGGAACAACACTATTTAAGGAATAGCACTTATGGAATAGCACTATTAAGGAACAACATTGTTTAAGGAACATCACTTATGGAACAACACTATTAAGGAACAACATTGTTTAAGGAACAACAGGCTTCAAGAAGTCACAAATTTTGCATGATATTTGTTTCTTGATGACCAAAGACCCGTTTTAGCCATAATTTGCTATGACAAAAATTTACTGATGGCTAACACGGGTAATGGCCACTTGCACCATATTTCTCTCTGACTTGGTCAGGAACCCAACTGTTTGGGCATATTTTTGGCATATTTCTTTTAAACGATCAGGATAAGGAATAATTCTACCATTCAACCGTCTGAATTCTTTCCTATCACTATCCCATTTCATCCTCTTTTGTTCGTACAATGTGACCCACAGTTGTGTCGCTTCATAATTGTAAAGAACGAATTTATTGATTTCTTCAATTTCTGCATTTGCTGATGAAATCAAATCGACACTATATATTACTTAGAGATTAAAAGATACATTATATCGAATTTCAACATGAATATTAACGTTGTGTAAATTTTAAAAATTATAAGTCGCTTACTCTTTATCAAGCACTTTTTTCCACTCGTTTGGAGCAACTCCCCTTCTCTTTTGTCTTCATCCCTTTCATCGTCCCAAATCACTGCACCTGGTCTATTGTCGATCTTCTTGATGTACTCACTGGAATAATAGAAAGAATCATACAATATGTACCCCTCTACAATAGACCCCTCAGGTTTTTCCCTTTGTTGAACAAAACCTTTCAATTTCTTCATGTACCTCTCTAAGAAGAACATCCAATGACAAGAAACCACCCCAACTAACTCAACCTCATCTACTAGGTGGATTAGAATATGAACCTGTAAGTCCATGAAACTCATCGATATTAACTTCTCAAACATACAAACAATCTCAACTATCTCTTGATGCCACTGTGGAATGCTAGCCACATGAATCTCCTTTGACGTGATCCAAAGAAAAAATGCAGATAATTAAGATATGGCACATCCTAGGTCTTGAGGGAATTTATGTTTCACACATCCATGCATGAACAAAGGATAATTACACTGCAAAGTTATAAACACATGCAATAATATACAAAATTAGTTATGTTTTATGATCCCCGCATGGGATAAAATTTATTAATATAACAAATAATAAAATCATGCTTTTGACATTATAAGTACTCTTAGAAGATTCAAATGGTCATGCGATTTCAACCCCAAAAAATGGTCATCCACGGTGAAGAAATGTCATAGTGAATACCCGTATGAAGTTGGCACCCTCACACCCATTATAACTTCTGTTGCCAAAGAGATATCATCTTTTTTTAAATCCATGGGACATCACCTTCTTTGAAAAACCATGAATTAGAGGGACTAGCACCTACCTCTGACCCCGTACTTTCTAATCGTCTTGGCCAATGTTTCTTTTTAGTTTTTTAAGTAATAATATCTTTCCTTACAACCAATGTGTCACTTTGTTTCGATGATATGTGCCTCCATAAAGAAGATGAAACATTTTTAAATATATGCATGGGATCTAATAAGTGGGTAATGTTAAGATGCTCCCAAGATGGGAGGTTATAAAAGATAGATTTCCTTTTCATCTCAATGGGAAATTTCTCAACATAGGTGTTGAAGAATTCTGGATCATCGAACATAGGCTCCCCATTTGAATCAAACATTTCTATGAACTCCTTGTCCTTATCTCTCTCATATGCTCTAATCCATTCAACTGGTGTAGTTATTGGAGGCCTTTGGGTTCTCTCTCGTTTACCATTGAAAGAGGATGTTACTCTTCTGTAAGGGTGTTCTTCTGGGAGGAATACCTAGTAGCAATCATACACTGGCTTTCATAGGTCCTTGGACCATCTAGATTTCAAAGAAGGTCCATAACATTTACATCCAAAATACCCTTTTGTTACAATACCTACGAGATTATTGTATACAATTAATATGCATGGCATGTTAAAGAATATCATGAAGATCAGAACAAATATTACAACGAATTAAATAACTAATATGTGAAATAATATTGTCACGTATATACAAAAATAAATAAATTAAACATGTAATTTACCAAAGAAAACTCCCAAGCCTAGATAATCATGTGTCATGTAAGCACATATGCCATACAACGTAAAAATCCTCTCTACTGCGATTGGTCTTGATACGTCATATACATTTATCCCATCCCATAATTCCTTCAATTCATCTACCAATGGTTGTAAGTAGACATCCATATTCTTCACTTGTCTTCTACTAGGGACTATGAGAGCCAACATAAGATGTTCATTCTTCACGTACAACCATGGGGGGATATTTTTATTGATCACTACTATAGGCCAAATAGAATAGTTGGTGTTCTGGAGAGAATATGGGTTGACGCCATCCATGGCTATGCTGAGTTGTAGACTTCGTACTTCATCTTTGAATTTTTCAGGCCATGTATTGATTTGTAAATGAACCAAGTTACTTAGCTCTATTTCAGAGATTGACTGTAGGGGAATTTACTGGATATGTCACCTTTAAAGAAAGGATGAGATCTAGAGGCTACCTGGCCCTCTACAGACTCTGTCTATAGAAATTTATAGAGATTAACATTCGGGTTCTTAAAATGCGGAATTTACCAAGATATTTCCTAGTCCTTGTACAAAATGTGATTGGCAGTATTACTAAACAGTTATTATATGCATTAACTGTTTAGACATGAAATAATCTATGTATGTTTAGATTGAAAAATTTCACATCAATCACATAAGCAATACCATAAGACAAAGATGTTTGTGACGGAGTTCGTCCCTCCTGGACTACGTCTCCGGGTCCGCCTCAGAATTGTGCGTCCGTTGTATTCTTCAAGCCAAGAGAAATATGCTACAATGAATCATTAGTTGCACTATTGATGTTGTAGATATGGACCATCCCTTGAATAGGCTAAATGATACAAATATTTTCTTTCAACACTTAAGAAAAGACATGGATGATTCACACATTAAAACAAATTGAGGAACTGAAGCTTTATGGACCTTTGACAGGATGGTGGCTGAAAGAGTTTTAGAAAGTTGAATTTGATCTCGTCAATCATCAATGTACTTCGATACTATCTTTATGCAAGTTGGATGGCCTTTTCTCCTTCAATAAACCTGCAATGAGAAACTCTCCACCAATTATATCTTCTGTCTTCTTAAGAGTGCCTACTTCTTCTTGAAGTAGGGAAAACTCTCCTCAACCTCCTCTCATGAGGTCTCTCCTTTCACTCTCCCCTCTACAAAGAAAACATACTTACCTTTATATATTAGGAGTACATACATTCATGGATTTAAAAATCTGCCTCAAATCATTGTTTGTTGTAATTAGCAATTTTTTGGAGATAATTTGGTGATGAAGTCTTCGAATCAAACTTCATTCATGCACCTATGGATAAGTTTCATTACCATAGCGCTCAAATAAATACAAATACCCACTTTTAAACTTTGGATATAATTCTTAGCCCTGCTGGCTAACTAACCGGGCGGAAGATTTAACTTTCTGCATGTGAACAGGTGGAATCCCCTGCCGTTGCGGTCTTCTTCCTGACAGTTTTGGCAAATGGTGAATTTACAAACCCATTTTAAAACTTTATGATAGGTCTTAACCCTGATGGTTAGCCTCACCGAGCGGAAATGATAACGTTGCGTGTGATCAGATGGGTAGGTTCAATGTAACATCTGACAATCTAAATTATCTGTTGTTGTTCCGATGCATTTGATCACATGACACGGCAACTATCAACTTTAAAATTTCCTTGCTGCGGTCTTCATACCTGTCAACATAAATTTTAAACTGCAGTTGGATTGGTTCACACGTCTTTTCCTCACGCAGTGAATGCTACGGTTATAGTTAGAAACTCCGACATGTTTCATAACCCACACGGTTGCGGTGTTTAAAACTCTGGTCACAAAACTCCAACATGGTCATCGTAACTCTGTGGGATTTTATTTGCAATGTTTTAAAACATGCCACCCAAACCCTTTACATAGTCTGAAACTTTATAATAAAGTTTTGATATATGTTAAAAACCCGACTTCTGAACCTTTAGAATAAATTTTTTTGGTTTAGTTTTAATGTTTTTTAACATAGGATTTAATATCTCGAACCTTAATAATTTGAATTTATATCATGGGTTTCCTACCCATCACCCGAACCTTAAAAAAAAGGTTTATGGTTTAAATATTTTTCTAGGAGGTTTAAGTCCATAAGTTTATGAAACTTAGGAATAGGACTTTAAAACCATATACTTCGTGCTAGGACTTTGATTGAAATTTCGTCCTAGGAATAGATTTAGGCCTTTACAACAAATTAAATGTGTTTTCATTTGACACTTAGCGCTAGTCCTTAGGACTTAAACCTAGGAATTAGGACTTAGTCCTTTTTACCTTAGGATATTTTTTATCCATTAAGGTTTACAAAATCAGACTATAAACATTTTCGACCTTTACAATTAAGACTTAGGAAAAGTTTTATTACATAAGTCTTTAACAAAATTTATTGTTTTTGTCGCAGGTCAACTTGAAGATGTCTTGATTAGCGCTTTTGAAACATATTTGCTGGTGTCGAAACTAAAGTTGATGTTGATCAATGTCAAACATTTGAACTCACAAATTTGATGACCATCTTGATCAATACCTAAATTATTACATAATCGATAATTACCAAATTCCAAATAACCATCTTGGTAGTTTGGGTAATTTCGATACAATTTTAATAATTCTAAAATTGGATCACACCTCCCAACTTAAGAACTTTTGGTTCTCCAAAATTTTTATTACAATACTTTGGAAAAAAAATTCAATTCTAGAACCTAGTTACAACTTTACTAGATCTAGATAATCATTACAAAATCATTTAAGCATAAGGCATGAAGTTTTCCCAATTCCATTCAGCACTTGTATGTTCTCTATCAAGTGACTTGGATTCTTCCTGGGTTGCTGGTGTCGGTATTGTTTCCTTTGGAGGCATTGGACAATTTTCTTGAATATTCCCTGACAATTCGCAGTTTTAACAAGTTGACAGCTGGCGAGTGTTCTTGCCCATCTTGTACCTGTAAAGAACTAGCTGCTCTAATACCACTTGATCTGAAAATGACCTGAGTTACTTAGTTCAATTTCAAAAATTGAATATAGGGGAATTTACTAGATATGTCACCCTTAAAGAAAGGATGAGATCCAGAGGCTACCTGGCCCTCTACAAACTCTGTCTATAGAAATTTATAGAGATTAACATTCAGGTTCTTAAAATGCGGAATTTACCAAGATCTTTCCAAGTCCTTGTACAAAATGTGATTGGCAGTATTACTGAACAGTTATTATATGCATTAATTGTTTAGACATGAAATAATCTATGTATGTTTATATTTAACAATTTCACATCAATCTCATAAGCAATACCATAAGACAAATAAGTTTGTGACGGAATTTTTCTCTCCTCGACTACGTCTCTGGGTCCGCCTCAGAATTGTGCGTCCGTTGTATTCTTTAAGCCAAGAGAAATATGCTACAATGAATCATCAGTTGCACTACTGATGTTGCAGATATGGACCATCCCTTGAATAGGCTAACTGATACAACTCTTTTCTTTCAACACTTAAGAAAAGACATGGATGATTTGCACATTAAAAAAAACTAAGGAACTGAAGCTTTATGGACCTTTGACAGGATGGTGTCTAAAAGAGTTTTAGAAAGTAGAAGTTGATCTCGTCAATCATCAACGTACTTTGATACTATCTTTATGCAAGTAGGATGGCCTTTGCTCCTTCAATAAACCTGCAATGAGAAACTCTCCACCAATTATATATTCTATCTTCTTAAGAGTGCCTTCTTCTTCTTGAAGTAGGGAAAACTCTCCTCCACCTCCTCTCATGAGGTCTCTCCTTTCACTCCCCCTCTACAAAGAAAACATACTTTCCTTTATATATTGGGAGTACACACATTCATGGCTTTACAAATCTGCCTCGAATCATTGCTTGCTGTAATTAGCAATTTGTTGGAGATAATTTGGTGATGAAGTCTTCGAATCAAACTTCATTCATGCACCTATGGATAAGTTGCATTACCATAGCACTGAAATAAATACAAATACCCACTTTTAAACTTTGGCTATAATTCTTATCCCTTCTTGCTAACTAACTGGGCGGAAGATTTAACTTTCCGCATGTGAATAGGTGGAATCCCCTGCCGTTGCGGTCTTCTTCTCGACGGTTTTTGAAAATGGTGCGTTTACAAACCCATTTTAAAACTTTATGATAGGCCTTAACCCTGACGGTTAGCCTCACTGAGTGGAAATGATAACGTTGTGTGTGATCAGACGGGCGGGTACGATGTAACATCTGACAATCTAACTTATCTATTTTTGTTCCGATGCATTCGATCACATGACACGACAACTATCAAATTTAACATTTCCTTGTTGCAGTCTTCATACCTTTCAACATAACTTTTAAACTGCAATTGGATTGGTTCACACGTCTTTTCCTCATGCGGTGAATGCTACGATTATAGTTAGAAACTTCGACATGTTTCATAACCCACGTGGTTGTGGTCTTTACAACTCTAGTCACAAAACTCTGACACGGTCATCGTAACTCTATGGGAGTTTATTTACAATGTTTTAAAACATGCCACCCGAACCCTTTACATAGTCCGAAACTTTATAATAAAGTTTTGATATATGTTAAAAACCCGACTTCCGAACCTTTAGAATAAAGGTTTTTTGTTTAGTTTTAATGTTTTTTAACATAGGATTTAATATCCCGAACCTTAATAATTTGAATTTATATCATGGGTTTCCTACCCATCATCCAAACCTTAATAAAAAGGTTTATGGTTTAAATATTGCGCTAGGAGGTTTAAGTCCATAAGTTTATAAAACTTAGGAATAGGACTTTAAAACCATAGACTTCATGCTAGGAATTTGATTGACATTTAGTCCTAGGAATAGATTTAAGCCTTTACAACAAATTAAATGTGTTTTCATTTGACACTTAGTGCTAGTCCTTAGGAATTAAACCTAGGACTTAGGACTTAGTCCTTTTTACCTTAGGATCTTTTTTATCCATTAAGGTTTACAAAAATGGACTATAAACATTTTCTACCTTTATAATTAAGACTTAGGACAAGTTTTATTACATAAGTCTTTAAAAAAATTTGTTGTTTCTGTCGCAGGTCAACTTGAAGATGTCTTGATTAGTGCTTTTGAAACATATTTGCTGGTGTCGAAACTAAATTCGATGTCAATCGATGTCAAACATTTGAACTCACAAATTTGATGACCATCTTAATCAATACCTGAATTATTACATAATCGATAATTACCAAATTCCAAATAACCATCTTGGTCATTTGGGTAATTTCGATACAATTTTAATAATTCTAAAATTGGATCATGTATCCTCTATATGCTTCATGGCTATTGAATCAGTTGGGATTCACATAACTCCCAACTAACTTATGTGTGAGGCATGCCATCCCTGCAACATAGCTAAATATTTGCAACGAAAGAGCCTTTGAATCCTTGGGATTATAGGCATGTGCCTCAATATCTTAAAAGGAGGACCAGTACATGATTTAACCTTATTTTTTTATTTATCATACCCATCATGACCACATTTCGGACACATCTCTTTGTCTTCATATTCTCCTCTATATGGAATACAATCATCTGGACATGCATGATATGATATGTACTCAACACCCAACATTTTCAACAATTTCTTTGCCTCTTCGCAGCTACCAGGCAAGACATTATATCTCAGAAGAACCTTATCTTTGAATAACCTGTAGTTGGTGATCATGGAAAAATATATTAATAAATGTACATTAATGCCGATATAATTATTAACGTTCATAAAATCTACCATTTGTAATGTTCATTGCAGTGTACTGACTATATTTCAAATTTATATAAGGGAGTACTTTATGGTAACTTACCTCAAAATTTCTGAGAAACATGCATTCGACAAGCCAAAATTTGCCTTCAAGTTGTACAGTAACATCGTTGTCCCCAATTGGGTAGACTTTTACTGACCACCAGGTCCAAAGAGAGGGGTGGTGGAAACAAATTTAAGGCTTTCGAAAAAGGTGTCAGTGATATGAGCATCATCCCCTAGCTGATCATCGTTTTGGAATGCATCTAACAACATTGTCTCCATGGCAGTCATATCCCTTAAGTAATCATCCATACCAACCTCTATTTGATTGCCTCCAATATTTCCAGCTTGTGAAGAACTACTATTTTTGTATTCATTCCTAATTGGTGAATCTAGAAGTAGTGGGAATTGAATCGGTGGTTGATTCAGCCATTCTTGGTATCGCTCCTCTTCGATTTTTTCTCTTAATTTAGTCTTCTCTCGCTTTGACATTATCATGGGGTGCAACAGAAGATGGTAGGTAGGCCACTCATCATCACTAGAATCTTAATAATAATAATAATAATAATTGAACATGATTAGTACAAAATATACGATATCAATTAGTAACCATGTTGAAAATATTGCATGATTAATTGGTTTGACGTTGAAATAATTACATTAATCAATATACCAAACAATTATAATTATTACCATCATTGTCCCAAGAGTGTGGCTAGAACATGAAATATTGTTACGATTGGCAAGGTGAAGTGGCTGTCCATTTTCATCTACCAAAAGTGCCTTGTTGTATGCAGCTCCTGATAAGAGCTTCCGAAGCTTTGGAGCTGTTTGAATATTTTGTGCATCTGAACTCGATGTTGAATCTGCATGAACCTGAAAATTTGTATACATTATAAATTTAATTAAGCCGTGCATGATTGACATGGATTAAAAACATAAATTCAATTATATAATGAAAATATAAATAAAATATGAAGTAAATATTACGTCTTGAGATGGATAGGGACAACTCCATGATGGGCTTTGAGAAATATTATGGAATGTGTTGGATTTTGAAGAATTGTCCATTCGATATAATTATGATATTTTCTCCTTGCATTTGAGCAAAATCAACAATAAATTCTGGTGCACACACCTAAAATTAATTTCGATGCCTTAAAAATGGACTTCTTTTTATTGGTGCTAATGTACAGATCACTGCACCGGTGTGTTTTCGTTACTGCGCACCGGTGCCATTTTATAAACAAATGCACACATGCGGTGCTATTAAGTGACACACTAGTGACTAATAATCACAAATAAAAAAAGCACAACTCTATTTTATTTAAGTGAAAAAAAGCAGTAAATTGAAAAATGGGTGGAAAAATATTTTTGAAAATCTAATTTCATAAAACAATTCCTTAAATACTAAACACTTTTCATTATTTCACTATTTTTGCAAAAAAATTCAGCCAGAGATTTGCAGGAGACATACTTGGAGCAAATAGAGCACGAGAGCACTGTGGAGCAGGGAAACATGTTCGAACAGAAGTATTCAGACAATCATAATTCCAAACCTCTAGTGATTCAAACCCTATAGCATAGAATTTCAAAGAATTTCATGATTAAAGTTTATTGTTTTTTTTACTTTTTCTGCAGTTTTTTTTACGCAGTAAAAAAAAAAAACAATGTTTAGTGTTTTTTTACTTCTTCTACAGTTTTTTTTACGCAGTAAGAAAAAAGTTCAATTTCTTTTTCATTTTTCAGAAACAAAAAAAAAAAAAAAAAATCCATTTTTAGAAACAAACCCTACATTATTTTTGTTTATGCCCTTTCTTCTCCCTCTTTCTATGATTTCAAAATTTGAGATTCATTTTAGATTTATAGGGTTTGTATTGCTAAATATAGGCCTAAGACATCCAACCCACGGGATGACTTGCATAGTCGAATTCCAATCCATGTCAGCCCTTGTGTGGATTAAAAAAAAAACAGATTTTTTTTCATCGGTGCACCCGGCGTAACCTAACGCACCGGTGCGTTGTATTATCCCAGCGCACCATGAAAGTACTATGTGATAAAAAAATTTAAAAACAATTTTTTTTTATCAGTGCACCATATGTAAAATATGGCACCGATGTGCTATTTCATTATGGCACACCGCGAACGTGCAGTTTTGCACAAAATTTTTTAAAAAATCCATTTTTAGAAACAAACCCTACATTCTTTTTTTTCTGCCCTTTCTTCTCCCTCTTTCTGTGATTTTAGAATTAGGGCTTTCAATTTAGATTTATAGGTTTTGTATTGCTAAATATATTCCTAAGACATCCAACCCACAGGATGACTTGCATATTCGGATCCCAATCCATGTTGGCCCTTGCGTGAATTAAAAAAAATAGATTTTTTATTTTCATCGATGCATCCACCGTAACCTAGCACACCAGTGCACTGTATTATCCAAGTGCATTGTGAAAGTATTGTGTGATATATATATATATATATATATATATATATATATATATATATATATATATATATATATATATATATATTAGTGCGCCATATGTAAAATATGGCATTGATGCATTATTTCATTATGGCGCACCGCGAACATCACATTCCACACAAAATAAAATAAATAAATAAAACCATTTTTAGAAACAAACCCTACATTATTTTTGTTTTTTCCCTTTCTTCTCCCTCTTTTTTTGGTTTCAGAATTAGGGCTTTTCATTTTAGATTTATAGGGTTTGTATTGATAAATATAGGCCTAAGACATCCAATCCATGGGACGACTTGCATAGTCAGATCCCAATCCATGTCGGCTCTTGCATGAATTTAAAAAAAAAAACAGATTTTGTTTTTCATCGGTGCGTCCAGCATAACCTAGCACACTGGTGCGTTGTATTATCCCAGCGCACTGCGAAAGTACTGTGTGATAAAAAATTAAAAAAAAAATTCTTTTATTTTTTATCAATGTTCCAAATGTAAAATATGGCACTGGTGCGCTATTTCATTATGGCGCATCGCGAATGTGTTGTTTCGCACAAAATATTTAAAAAATCCATTTTTAGAAACAAACCCTATATTCCTTTTGTTTCTCCCATTTATTCTCCCTCTTTCTGTGATTTCAGAATTAGGGCTTTTCATTTTAGATTTATAGGGTTTGTATTGCTAAATATAGGCCTAAGACATCCAACCCATGGGATGACTTGCATAGTTGGATCCCAATCCATGTCGGCTCTTGCGTGAATTTAAAAAAAATAGATATTGTTTTTCATCGGTGCGCCCAGCGTAACCTAGCGCACTAGTGCGCTGTATTATCCCAGGGCACCGCAAAGGTACTAAAAAAAAAAAATTAATTTTTTTTTTTTTTTTTATATATAAATGCGCCATATGTAAAATATGGCACTGGTTTATGCTACAAAAACTAACACTCGACTATTTTTATTATTTTCTTTGTGTTAATCGATGCGGTGGTTAACATGTAACGCATCGGTGCTCCTTGTTGACATAGAGCACTGCACGGTCTATTATACTGTTTGCGCAGTGCATTTATAATACCTCCACGCACCAACGTTAGTGCATACAGAATGAATGGTGCACCAGTTTCTTGAGATTTTTTTTTTACCTGAAAATTTGGAAATTTATTTATAAATATATTAATGAATGATATGGTACAGGTATCAAATTGATAAAAAAATAACTGACAAGAGATCAAGTAACAAAAATATTGATAACACATCAAGAAAAGCAAAAGAGGCAAGTTCTTTGTAAATTCTTGACAAAAAATATTATTTTTGAACTATATGTAAGTTTAACTAATATGTATTGTTTACTGTGTATCATGTAGAGCCACAAAATGACGAAGCTCGATAAGATTATTTCTGATATAGGACTAAAAGAGCATAAAATATTGATGGAAAAATTGCAAAAGGATGAATCAGGTGATTGAAAAAATACTATCGATCCAATATGAGTTTCTTTTTTTAATTTTAATTAATAATATACTAAAAATTATTAGATAACATGTGTCAAACAATATATTAATTCACATCTGTTTAATTTTCTATAGGGACCAACAACTCAGAAAAGGAATGTTGTTATAAGAAAAGAAAAAATAGAACATGCAAATGAAAATGAATTGCTCCTTAGCTCATCTGGAGTGGTGCTGGAGGTTAGCAAAAGGGGGAAAAACTTTTACAAAAGTTTGAGGGATCTAGTGGAATGAATGTATAGATGTTATTTCCACTTGCAATACAAAAATCAAACCAATGATTCCAAGAGCCAAATTTTATCTAAATTACAGGAAGAGTTCCCATAGACTTGGTCAATGAGACATGTCAGACTTTTAATAGAAAAAATGTACAACAACAAAAAAGAAGGAATGAAAAATTAATATTCCTTTAAATGTTTGTCTATAATTTCTTATAAATATCACTTTTGTTATATTTACTTTTCATATATCAATATAAAAGTTAAACAGTTTATTGTCATGTTACATTTTTAGGAAGATTATGAAAATCTCAAAAAATGAACAAGCTAATATTAGAAATATGCCAGCAGGAATGTCCAAAAAGGTGTACAAGGAGTTGGTCAAAGAAATGGACAAAATTGCATCACAGGAGGAGCCATCTCAACAACAATGTGCTTCAAATGTAATATGTAATCATTGATTTTTTCGATCATTAGGTACAATAAATGAAAAATTTAGCATCAAATATTAATTTTCAAGTATTTTCTTGCAAAAAAGAAAAGAAAATGGAACCCATTCAGCACATAAAATAGGACAACAAGGAAGAAAAGGGTTAATATCTAAGTTTGTGAGTAATTGTTACTTCCTTATAACAACTTAACTAGATTTGATTTTTGTATTTTTTAAGTTGTTTTACAAAAATCATCATTGAATGTCTTCAAACAGGTGCTAATATACAAAGAAGAGCCATCAAACGAATTGATTGAAATTGGGTTAAATATTGGTTGTGAGTATATGTTGGCATATCAGAAATTATTTGTGGAATTTGTAAGCATCTATCGATCTTGTTTTATTTAGCTCTGTCTATAATTAATAGAACAAAAAAATATTTTATATTAAATATATGATTTGTTATGGGGTATAAAACTTGTAGGAAACAAAGTATGGAACTACGCCAACAGATGAAATCTTGAAAGATGGCATGTTACATGGTTTTGAAAGAATGTGTATAGTTTATGAGTCAATTGTTGCAATGGTATGTCATTTCTTTTGCATTTACATTGATGTATATTATTTAATATTGCAATTTTCAGTATTCTCACCAATGTATATACTCTCATTATAGTTTATTTTTATGTTTGTAGATGGAAGGTGAAGAAGAAGAAAACAATCAACACCGTGAACAAAACATTCCTGAAAATAACCCAAGTCATGGAAGTAGCTCTAGCAGTGATAACAGTTCAAGCAAAGAATGATGATCACTATGTTTGGATATCAAAGCAAGGCATTGTATTTTTTGAAATATTATCCTGTGAAATCAGACATTTTGTTTGATGTAATAGACATAGTGTCCCAATTGAAAGACAAAGGGATACCAATAACTGTCCCATTTTGTATGAAAAAGACTGTCTTATTCATATATATATATATCATAAAATATGTTTTAATTTATTCTATTGCATTCTCCATTGTCAATGTGAAATGTAACACTACTGATTAAATTGATGGATGATTAAATATTATAATGAAGAGATGTGAAATTTTATGATATGATATAACAAATTAATCCAAACATCGCATTCAAATGCACTAGTAAAAATTTAATTCATATGAATGTTGTTATAAGATATATATGTGTCGACTTTTGATGAATAATGAATTTTAAAAAATCACAATAATTATGATATGATATAACAAATTAATCCAAACATCACATTCAAATGCATTAATAAGAAATTTAATTAATATGAATATTGTTATAAGATGTGTCGACTTTTGATGAATAATGAATTTTAAAAAATCACAATAATTGCACTCTCACAGGTCGATGTTTCTAAAAAATAAAAAATGAACACTGGTGCATGTCAGTTACTGTACACCAGTGTGTTTGTATTCTGAAGCACACCGGTGCCTTTCTACAACCTATGGGCACTGAAAAAATACCAAAACCAATTAAAAATAGCGGTGCGTTTGTGCAGTACTGCGCACCGGTGCATTTATGTGGCACTATGCATCGGTGCATTTGTACGACCTTTGGGCACCGTACAAATATCGATACCATTTATAAATCTCGGTGCGTTTGTGTGATATTGTGCACCAGTGTGTTTATGTGAGACTACGCACCAGTGCATTTGTACGACCTATGGGCACCACACAAATACTAATACGAGTTAGAACAATTGGTGTTTTTGTCAGATACTATGCACTGGTGCATTTCTATAAGTCTACGTATCGGTGCATTGAGATGACCTATGGGCACCGCACAAATCCCAAGACCAATTAGAATGACCCCATGCATTGTATCACCAACACTGCGCTTGGTGCGGTTTTATACCTTGATGACCCGGTGCATGCTCCTTCGAACAACCTGGGCCACCTTCTAGATGTACGCACTGATGCGTTGAAGCCCGAGTAGGGCACTGATGAAAAAACATCCGTAATAACCTCTAGCTACCTATTTTTTTTTAATTTCCATTAAAAGCTTCGTCAAAACCGCCTTAACCATAAACAGATGTTGTAGAAAATGTCTTTTTGATAATTTTAGCCAATTTTATAACACTAAAAACCTCCTTTATAACCTCCGCTAGAGTGTCTTTTCCTTGTAGTGGATGATGCTTACCTTCAAAAATATGTAGAGCTATCTGCTCTTACTACAGTAGCTCCCTCCCTTATTTACAAGTTTTCTCACCCTCAGCCAACCCATCTAGGTGTGTCTACAGCCCCTACCACTTCCTTGAGTAGTTCCCACCAGAGTACCCAAACTACCACTCAAATACCCACTATCCACCTTCCTCCATTTAATCCTCCACCTCCTCTTGTCAACCCCCCTTGGGTTCCCCTACCACCAATCATGGCAGTTTGGTATGCTCCATTGGTGCTACCACCACCTGTGGTGCCTATGCCATAGGATTATTAGTCCAAAATCCCACAATTTGATGGAACTAGTCCCGAAACTACTCAACAACATGTCGATAAAATGAATGATTGTTTTGAAATTTAAGAGATATATGATGAAAAGTGTCAAGTTGAGGATGTTTTCTCAAACTTTTGGAGAAGTAAGAAAATGGATTGAGAGCTTGAATCAAAATAGTGTCCATGATCTCCCCACCCTTCACCAGCTATTCATAAATATATGGGAAGTTAAGAAAAACCCTCTTCAAATCTTGTCAGAATATGAAAACATCAAGACGAATGTTGGAGAGAGTGTCCAAGACTAATGCGCCAGGTTTAACAGTGTATACAACACACTCCCCGCTCACATGAAACCCCCACAAGGCTTAGCCCTAATGAAATTCCCATATGGTTTCGATCCAAATATGGCTTATTAGCTTAGAGAAAGAGATCCTACTACATTAGAAGAAATGCAGAGGGGTGAAGTGAGTGTAGAAGCCAACCTGCTTGCAAAAATGGCTAGAATGAGGAATGAGAAGAGAGTCAATATAAGGTAAGAGCTTGCAGCTTCCACATCTAAGGCTAATATTGATAACATGGTGATGAATATGGAGAGAATGATGGAGAGGATCAACCTGAATGAGAGAGATATCCCTAGGGATAATCAGCCAGCTCCTCAAAATAAAAACAAAAAATTTAGAAGAAACCGCCTTCAAATAAGACAGAGAGAACAAAGAGGCCCTGACCAGAAAATTAGGCCTCCATTCCAAGAGAATTACAATGATGAAGATGAGGGAGTGGTCAAAGAATTAGAAGAAATTTAGATTAATCTAATGGGAATTAATGAATAGGATTTTTTTTTCCTTACTGAAGAAGAGTTTGATGATTAAAAAAAATTATTTGAGAATTCCATCATGGAGGTGCCTAGACAATATAATCTTAGAAGCAAGAAACACTTTGATAATTCCAAGAAAAAGAGTTTTGAAAATTCTCCTAAAAAAGCCCCAGAAATTGAGCCCAAGAAAACAACAGAAAGTTCAAAGAAAACTGCTAACATCCCAGGAAAGAATGATATAGAAAACAACAGTAGAAAACCAGCTATCAGCTCTGTCACAACTGCTTAAGTTGATATCCTCACTACAAGTCAACAAGCTAAGATTGATGCAAAAATAGTGCCTGAGAAGACTGATTGTTCAAATCTCCCAAAAATTCAAACACCATTCAGCATTGAGAACAAAATTGCTAAAATAAAAATCTCAATTCCTCTCACTGAATTGGTAAACAAGGATGTATATAGGTCCCAAGTCCTAAAGGTGATGAACATAGGAGAAATTACTGACATTGTCAATATGAATGATGATAAACCTGAACTTTTGTTTGGGCTAGAAGTAGATGGTAAATCCCAGGAGGGAGGTGTTCCCCCATTTTATATCAATCTGAATGTTCATGATAAAATCATCCATAACGCCATGTTAGATTCTAGTGCATCTCATAATCTTATGCCAAAGGAAGTCATGGAGAAACTTGGCCTTTAGATAACTAGACCCTACAAACACTTGCACTCATTTGACTATAAAAAAGTCAAATGTCTAGGCCTCATAAAATATCTATGTATTACCTTAGCCCAGATACCAGCAAAAACTCTACAGATGGATATAGTGGTGGCTGAAATCCCTCCTAAGTATGGCATGCTTCTATCATGCTCATGGGGAGCCAAGCTACAAGGGACCCTCCAAATGGACATGACCTATGCTACTATACCAATGTTTGGCCAACAAAGATGATTGTATAGGGATAATTTAAAGAAATGCATGGTGAGTAGTCAAGAAAAACCACATAACTACCCCCTTTACTGTGTTCATTCTGACCTTGACTCATTCATTATTTACAATTATGAACACATTAATGAACAAGTATATGGAGAAGAAAAGAACCAGAATAGAGAACGAATAGATCAAATGGAAATTTCGATGACTCTTGTGGCAAAGAAGGTTCAAGAGCAGGGGTGTGGGTCTGTAATACTGCAAATAATCATGTAGAGGGTCATTCTTACAAACTAAATTTTTAGTGCACCAACAAGGTAGCAGAATTTGAAGCACTCCTTTTGGGTTTATAGTTGCTGAAAAGATTAGGGGCAAAAATAATTTCTGTTCATGGGGATTCTAAGTTGGTTATTAGAAAAATCAAGGGATAATACTCAGCAAAACATCCTAGATTGAGAGCATACAAGAATGCTACCCTTGACCTCTTGAAAACATTTGAAGAATATGACCTTGCTGGAGTCCCAAGAAATCAAAATGTATTGGCCAATGATTTAGAATTTTTAGCAAGCACTTGTCAATTACCTCATCCAAGAAAGCAATATACAGTGCAGATTAAACACTGCCCAACAATCCCTGATAATATGAGATATTGGCAAGTCTTTGGTAATGACAAATAGACTGAAAATTTCCTGCAATCTAAAGGTGAGTTTGAACATTCCAGTTTGAACATTCCAGTTTGGACCTAGATCATGAAGAATATTGTTCCACTGAAGAAAAAATGTGCATGGATGAACCTCCTCATAATTCTGATATTAATATTTCAGCAAATGAAGATTCACATAGAACAGAGATACATAAGGACCCAGAAAAAGAGGAGTTTTAAGTACTCCAATTCAAAGATAACATGATGCCTAGAAGATTTTCCCCTTTGGAGGAACTATTTGATGTCAATGATGTGGCCAAAAAACCAAAGATGGAACCTACAGAAGCAAACATTGAGGAGTGCAATCTAGGCAGTGAACAGGATCCCAAGATGATAAAGTTATCAAATACGCTTCCAGTGTCCACAAAATGGAAATACATTTCTTTGTTTAAAGATTTCATTGATTTGTTTTCTTGGAGCTATGAATACCTGAAATATTATGATACTAATATTATCCAGCACAAGATTCTAGTCAAGGAGAACCATAAGCCTTTCAAACAGAAACTGCGCAGGATAAATCATGTCTTAACACCCTTGGTTGAGAAGGAGATCAAGAAGATGTATGATGCCAAAATAATAGTCCCAATCAGGAACTCTGAATGGGTTTCCAATATTGTGAATGTAAGAAAGAAAACAGGTGAGATCAGTCTTTGCATTGACTTTAGAAATCTGAATAAGGTATCACTTAAGGGCAACTACCCTTTACCAAATATGGACCACATATTGAAAAGGGTAGTGGGATCCATAAGGATCTCTTTGCTAGATGGATTTTCAGGGTATAATCAAGTGTTGGTGCATCCGAATGATCAACACAAAACAAATTTTACTACTCCTTGGGGGAATTTCATGTATGTGAAAATTTCTTTTGGATTAATAAATGCTATTTCCACTTTCCATAGAGCAATGGACATTTCTTTTTCATAAGATATTGACCTTTTCAATGTGATCTACCTTGATGATATTACAGTATATTCAAAAATTGATGAAGAATATTTGGCCCATTTAAGAAGAGTTTTTGAAAAGTGCAGAAGGTTCAGACTATCTCTGAATCCCAAGAAATCATTATTTGGTCTTGAAGAAGGGAATCTTTTGGGCCATATTATATGTGAAGAGGGAATCAAAATTGATCCCAACAGGATTGAGGGCATACTCCAAATCAGTCATCCAAGGAACATCAAAGAACTTCAGTCCTTCATTGGTAAGATAAATTTTTTGAGAAGGTTTATACCAAACCTTGTAGAACTACCAAGAAATATCACCAACATGCTCAAGAGAGATTCAGGAGTTAAGTGGAGCATGGAGGCCAAACAATCCTTTGACCTGGTAAAGCAGGCACTCACTAAAGCACCAATTCTGATTAGCCTCGACATCACCAAGGATTTTATCATTTTTCCTTTGCATCAGTGAACACTATTGTTGTTGTATTGCTGCAGAAAAACAAGGAAGGACAAGAACAACCCATTTCATTTTTTAGCCAAGCTTAGAGAGATTCACCTTTAAAGTACAATATCATGGAAAAGCAGGCCTTTGCTTTGATCAAAGCACTAAATGATTTAAAAGTTTACATCCTACATTCACATATCATTTCCTTTGTGTCCAATACAGTTGTCAAAGACATCCTAACGTAGAATCCTGATGGAAAAAGAGGCAAGTGGATTGCTATTATCCTGGAGTATGATTTAGAGATAAAACCCACCAAACTAATCAAGGGACAGGGATTAGCCAGATTGATGGCTGAAACCAATTTTCAAGCACTAGACATCAATATGATCCATTCACTCGATGAAAAAGAGGAGTTGGTGACTCCACCTATTGAGGAAGCATTCCAGAATTCTCCCTGGTATGCATACATACTATATGTTCTATTTCATTTAAATGATCCTCCTGGTTTGTCCAAAACAAAAGCTAGATTCTTGAAATTGAAAGCTGTAAAATTTTTCATCCTATAAAATGTCTTGTAGTGGAAATATTCTGGGGGCATATTTCTTAAATGTTTGCTTAAGGAAGATGCAGATAGGGTTATGCAAGAATTTCATGAAGGGGATTGTGGAGACCATCTCTATTGGAAACCCACTGCTAACAAGATCCTTAGAGCTGGTTTCTATTGGCCTTCTCTTTTCCCAGATATCCACAAAATGGTAGCCACTTGTCACAAATGTCAAATTTTTGAAGGGAAAAGAAAGTTGTTTCCCTTTCCCTTAAAACCAATTTCTGTTGAGGCTTATTTTCAACATTGGGGTTTAGACTTCATTGGAGGAATCCACCTCTCTTCCTCTGCCCAACATAGATGGATACTTACTGCCACAAACTAATTTACCAAATGGATAAAATCCATCCCTTCTAGAGCTACTACTGGCTCAGTGATTATCAAATTCATTGAAGCCAATATCCTGTCTAGATTTGGTTGTCCTAGAAAAAACATCACAGATAATGTTGCTGCTTTTAAGTCCAAAAAAATGGTGGATTTTTTCGACAAGTATCACATTTATTTGGGGCATTCAACAGCTTATTACCCTCAAGGTAATGGACTAGTTGAATCCTCCAACAAGAGTTTGGTTAATATCATCAAGAAGTTGCTGGAAGACAATAAGAAATCCTAGCATAACAAATTGGTGCATGCATTGTGGGCTGACAGATTGACAACTAATAAATCAATTGGTATGTCACCATACCAGTTAGTCTATGGGATGGATGCATTTTTTCCAACATCAATAGGAGTGCCATCTATGAAAATCATTCAAGAGGTACAGGCTGAAGAGAATGATGTAAAAAGAATAATAGACACGACCATTCAGCTACAACAGTCCAGAGAAGAAGTTTACAACATAACTCAGGTTGTGCAAGAAAATATAAAGAATATTTTTGACAAAAGAACAAAAAAAAATGATTTCAATATAGGATATAAGGTACTGAGATGGGATTCCGGAAGAGAAGATAAAGGGAAACATGGAAAATTTTACAACCTATGGAAGGGCCCATACATTGTTCATTATTTCAGGGGAAATAATGCATTTTTTCTGCAAGAGATGGATGGAACAGAGCTGCTTGGAGGTCCTATCAATGGTAGGATGTTGAAAAATTACTTCTCCTAAATATAGAGAATTTCCTACTCCATTGTAAATACCATAATTTTTGGTTCAGATTCTTTTGAAGGATACCTTTTTGTGCTAGAAAAACAGCAAGACAGATTCATAAAAACAGCAAGATAAAAATCATGGAAAACATTGCAGAGAAGAGTATATAAGGCCACTAGTCTTGGTGTTCTTGACACTTCCCTAAGAATAAGTGCCATCCCCATTTGGAGCCACTGTTAGAGTCCTATAATTTACAGTATCACAAGGTGACTAGATATGTATTCCTTGCAGATTTTCATATATATATATATATATATTTCAATATTAAAATCATTTCCAAAGAATAAAAAAAGAAACAAAAAAGAAAAGAAAAGAGGGTGTAAAAAAGGAAAAGAAAACCCCACAAAAAATGAATATTTCTGAAAGTCTTGTAAATTAAAATGCCATTACTCTTAGAAAGATTTGTTCAATCATACAGTTTAAGCATGATTGTACAATTTTGAATTTTTACTGATAGGTCAGAAAATGAATATTTTCCAAACTGTTTAATCTTGGCTTATCAGTAGATAGGTAGAAAATGACATTGGTCCAACAGCTTAATTTGGACCAATAATAGAAATAAGGGATAAATGGTAGGTTATAATTTAAAAAAATGAAAATGCTTCAGGGTTTGCAAGTCTAAATGCACCCTAAAAAGAAGAAAAAATGTTAGATTTGTAGTTTGGGTAGGTAGATACATTGACAAGGAAGAATGAAAGAAAAATGCAAGATTATTTTACAAGGTACAACATCAAAATTCCATTTTTCCCATGATGGAAGAAGAAAGACCAAAGAAGAGAGTGCTTGTACTCAAATACTGGGAAAAATGGTTATATTTTGAAGTTTAGGGACTTAAATATATTTCAAAAATCCTCTGGGCATATTTTGTGTTTCCATTTTACCCTAAGCCCCAAAATATTATTTTACCCTTTATCCCACCCTTTATTTTAACCTAAGTCTTGTACTACCACCACCCCCCCCCCGAAATTCACCTATATTCCAACCCCACCATCACATCACACCTCATATCACTCATCCCACCCACGCTAACCATCCTGCAACTCCCCACCATCTCCGCTCCCCGATACCAAACTGATGGCCCACAATGCCTTTCGACCCCCCTTCAACCTTCGAACTTTAACAACCGGGGGGGGGTGTGGGGGGGTCTGAAATAAGCGGTAATCAATAGCACCACTCCTCCTACATGTCATCCCCAGGATAGTTCTCAAACCCCTCCTCCATTACCACTTACCGCCATCATCCCCCCCCCCCCCCCCCCCGCTCCCGCCACAACTCAAGCCACCGCGCCCATTGACTGTTTTTTGTACCGTTGGCGCCACATCCGCTCCCACCTACCCACTTAACCCAATCACCTCACCTCCCACCAATGAGATGTTGTACCATTAATGGCCAGACCAATATCCAACGAGCCTGTGCCTAATCAAACAGTCGACCAATCATCCTTTAAAGCCCAAATTCGTCACCGAGGCAAAGTTTGATTTTCTAATTCTGTTAAATTATTGTAGGAATTTTCAAAGATTTGTACGGAATTTAAAATGAACACCAGTATAGAAAGCCTCCAATTGATCAACATAATAACTCACAATGCTTTGTTGAGTGAAACACACTTCCCCTTATATTATCCCCCTTCCCTATGATCTACATCATTTTCCCTTCTCTACTCCCTTTTTCTTACGTCCCATTCTTCATTACAGATTGAGAATAAGCTACATAAGACAAATCATGCCTCCTAAGAAGGACCAGGAACCATTCAACCCCATGGTTTATCCTCAGGTAAACTTAGATCATACAACCCGGCAAACAAAGATTACAAAATCTATGAGACAAAGTCAGACTTTGATTTATTCGACGTCTACTGTTGGTTCGAGAGGACAAATTTCTCGATGAAGATGATGACATTGGCCTGTGGGAGACCCAGCTACCTCTTTACATCTTTCCCAAAACCCATAATTTCCCATAATTCATCAGAAAATGCTAGGCTTGCTATGAAATTAATCAGAGAACCATAGTCACCCCGACAGAGAAACCTACGGTATTAAAGCCCAATCCATTCAACAAATGATGTAGGCCCTCACCCTAAATAATCAATTTCTCTATTTTGAAGCCCTTAGGGAAATTTATCAGAAAATTGACTTTTCCAACAGAGCCAAAACTTTGCAACGTTTCATGGCAACTGATGCCCTAATGCCTTCCAAGAATCCACCCTATCCTTCATCTATCTTTCCGATAGGACCAATCACATTGTCACTATTTTATCTTATTTATTTGGGTATCACACTTATCAATGGGTAGATGAAGTTATGATATTTTTTTTTCCATTCTTTCCTGCGGTAAACCCAGCTTATGTTTAATTATGCCTAGTTTCTTGCAGGCCATTCATGAAAAAATTTTAAAGTTTAATACGAGGAGGTTTTCAAATACACTTTTGTATTAGTGTATATGTTTGTTTATTTTCAATATATCAAGTTTCAATTTTAGATGATCAAGGTAAATGAAGATTTTGAGCCTCAATATGTCATCTTCTCGTCACCCTTCTAGTAAAGGAACATAGGAACTATACATACAAGGATTTTGTGGATTTTTTGTGCATCCATCCATCAACACACTCAACAGTGCAGCAGAGCCCAGGATAAGTGAAGAAATCAGGAAAACCATGCAATTGATAGAGCAACTGAAGACAACAGATTGGTACTTGTACCAAAATTACATAGATATTCAAGTCTATGGAAGTGAGCTAGCCCCTTACAAGTTTCCAAAGTTCCTCTCCATGAGGGTCTTTGCACTAGAGTACATAAGGCAAACGATACATGCATATGAGCTCCATTTGTGTCTACAAAGAAGAAGGCTCAGTTCAAGATAAAGAAACAAATTGGGCCTTTCATCTGCAACAATAGAGCAGAAGGGGAGGAGGCTAATAAGATACTAAAGGGGATGGGTTTCAGTCATAGTTTCACTTGGTCTTATGACCCTGTAGGGATTATCTCCAAGAGAAGGGTGGAAAATAGATCCACACCCTATGTTCACGCACAAACCTAAAACTGAGCAGTATTCCAATCAAACAGAATGGGTGACCAACACCCTCCAAGAAGATGAAGAACAGGTGATCTCCACTTCAGGCATCCAGACCCCAACACCAAAAGAAAGGAAGAGTATAGAAGAAAAATAAGACAAGGGGAAAGAGCAAGAGAAAGAGATAGGAAGGAAAAGGCCAAGAGATGATCAGTGAACTTCGGTGACTGATACCTCTAGCAAAGAATTTAGATTGAAATATAGGAAGAGGGCAAGAATTCATATGGATATTGATCAAGGATGTGAGTCATAGCAGCAGACAGTGATTCACATTCTAGACACCCTTAGGTCATCTCCAGTGGGTGGTCAAAAAACGACCTCCCCTACATCCTCAGCCACCATGTCTATGCAGCAACAGGGTTTGTAGACATCTACTTCTAGGCCTACCATATAAGGCCAAGAAAAATCAGTTTATGTCACATTCAAGGAGACAAAGATGAGGAATGAGGTGTTGAAGACTAATGTAATAAATTTTCCTCAAGATAATTAGAATATTAGAGTTCTTAATTTTCATACTTAATTAATTAAATAAGAGGGTGGAGGGACCCACAAACCCCAAAGATAAGTAAAATCCACTTTTGATGTCTGAATGTGGATATTTAAAACATAGATCTACATAATGGAGTAGTGGAGCAACTACTTAATGTGAAAGGGGTGGAGATCATGTTTCATTAATGAGAAAGATCATGGAGGTTGAAACAGTAAACTAAGATCATGGAGAGAATAAAATGTAAAATCATATAGCATTCATGATGAGATGATGGATGAAGTAGTGAATTTAATGCACACATGATGGAGAGGGTGATCATTACATGCATACATTATGGAGATCATGGAGATACAATGCAGTCAACATGGAGACATATGTCCACATGTACAATGCAGTTATGAGGTGGGCCAACACATGAGAAGGCTCATAATGTATATAAATAAGATGAAGGGACAATATAAGGCAAGATTTAGATTATTATTGATTTGTGATATGTTTAGATCTTGATTTTTCATTTGACATTCCATGCACTCTTATGTTGTTTAGCTAATTCTGTAGTGTTGTTTAGCACAGGGTGTTTTCGAGCGGGAATACCACCCTTACCCATAGGGGACTTGTGTGCCTACTCTGGGAAGGTTTTCTAATTAGCTACATTCATCATCAGAAATTGGTGCCATATTGTTCCTACTTTCTGCAACCCACTTATCTTCAGAAATAATGCATTTATGCATCAAGTTTTAAGAGCAGGAGGTTTTCCTTCAGTATTTTAGCTGAGGAACTGGTGAAGAATTCATCCTATCACCTTGAGCTTCAATATCAACCTTCCAGTTCTTCAGATCTATACCAGGCATCAGGCCATCCATCATTCACTAACACATTTGGCCCAATTTTTGACGGCAAAAATTTCTCTCTTGCAACACATAGGCATCCCAAGAGCGACACTTTGAGGCGGGGAAAAATGTGGTTTGCCTTAGAGTCGCAATTCCAACACTTCAATAAAGTGTCAAAAGAGTAACACATTTTCCGACGTTTCTAGATGGCCGTCAATATTCTGACGTTAGCCAGACCATCACTATTGCGACGTTATCAAAAGCATCGCTCTACCGACGTTTCAAAATGCCTCTCTACCGACATTCCATAACCGTCACTCTACCAACGTTCCATAACCTTCGCTTGTCCAACAAAAATAAATTAAAAAAAATAACCACATGTCGCTATAGCGATGGGTCGAGACGTCGAATTACAAACGACAGGAAATTTTTTTTTAAAAATTAAGTGTCGCTATAGTGATGACAAAGAGATATTTTTCAAAATGTCGCATTACCAACGACAAGTAATTTTTAAAAACTAAGTGTCGCTATAGCGACGGAAAAAAAAATCTTTCGAAACGTTGCAGTACCAACGCTAAGAAAAAAAAAAAACAAAACAAAACTAAGTGTCACTATAGCGTCGGAAAAATAAACAAATAAATAAATAATAAAAAATAAAAAAATAAAAATAAAAATTTAAAAAACCTAGCCATCGGAATACCGACGACAACAAAAAAATATTTAAAAAAATATATATTTCCACCAAATTTTCCCATCATACTTCTATCTGTCAATATATGCTTCAACGTATACTCAATAAGCAAAGACACAATGAGAAGACTACTGTTAAATGCATCCTACTGCTAAATATCATTAAATTCTTCTAATAAACAAGACAACCAAGGATATTGTTCATGTTAGACTTCTACATAATCCAAACAAGTGTCACCTTGGAAACATAGTTAACTAACTGAATTCTTCTAATAAACAAGACAACTAACTGAATTCTTCTAATAAACAAAAACAATTGCAGAGAATTGTTTGTGAAATATTGCCATTTCCAACCTTGCTAGGTCTCTTCCACCTAAATGGCACATATCAAAAACAGATGAGGTTGGGTACAAGACCCAGGTGATAGGTGATTTTAGTGGAAGAGTTACCCCTCAGACCTGACACCTGAATCAAAGGAAATCTATGTTATATGGTTCAACCATAGATCTTGAGGTGTGTTTTTGAAAACAACATCAATAAGAAAATTCCATTTTCTTATGAATAAGGCAACACGGTCTACCTATTCAACTTTTTCTGGTTTGCAATCATAAGAATCCATCCAGGAAAACTTTGCTAGATTTGAGGCTTCTATTTTTCCATAGATATTTTTAATATTAGGATACATAGAAACTTAATAAAGTAATGAGAAAAGTACACATCAAGTAAGTTTGTTTCATCCCTGCAATGATATTGGTTTTGGTATTGATTAGCTTAGTAAGCAAATGCATCAAACAGGTGGCAAGTGTAACCATCAATTAGGTCTAGCACAAGCAGTTATGGGATGGAGTGTTATCCTACCCATCCAAGGTCTATTTCTATTTCTATTTTTGTAAGTGACAAATTAAGCCTACAAAGAGTATTATTGTAATGTCTTTGACCTGGCGCTCTACTCTGAAATTCCTAGGGTTTACCCTAGGTACCATCTTCAAAATTATGGGAAATGCCCAAAGGCTTTCCCTCAAATATGTTAACCAGAGAACAAAACAAAACAAAAACTGTAACTATTCATGACGAATATTTCAAAACAAGCAAAGGATGCCTAGAGATTATGTATTGATAGGAGGAAAATAGTTACTGGGACAAGAAAAAGTGCCCAAGATTCAAAACCTTAGAAGAATCACACCAATTCTCGATATAGTTGTGTAATAATTTACAGACACTACAAGTAAAGAAAAAAATTGTAATTAGATTATACATGAAGCCAAATCTACCAGACCATCGCCACCTCATGGAGAATAGGAAAATAAAACAAAATTTATAACACAGCTAAAGTAAAAATAACATGAGAATAACTCCTAAATATAGTGTGAATCACAGAATTTGAAAACATAAATTATGAAATATCATCCTACCTATTGAGATTTATCTCCATGAATACTTGTTGCAGGAAACCCATTTGAAGATAGCCAATATTCCAATGCATTAGCTCCCCTCTTCGTCTCCACAAAGATTAAGGTCAAATATTGTTGCAGTGCTTATATACAGTACTTCAGCTATAATTACACTAGCATGTAACAATTATTACGTGCAGGAAATTTAAATTTAAAGTAAGTATTGCTTTAGACTAAACTGCTCCTATTGTTAAAATAAAAAAAAAATAAATCGAACTTCAATAATTTTAAAATTCAAGCTTTGACTTTCAGCAAGGCAGATGTAATCATGTAAGTGAAGCTCTTTATTACTGTAATTGCTACAATTTTCACCACACTCACCTTTCCATGAGTACCTTTAGCTTTTTGAGCATGAATAAGATCCATTAAATGGCTATGTTTATCAGCATCAAGAACAAACTCTACTCTTTGTACAATCAGATATGTGCTAGAACCAACCCTTCCAAATGCCATAAATATGTAATTTGAAAGAAAATCCACAACCAAGATCTCTAGGAAAATAGATTGTGATGTTTAGAAATTCCCAGATGAATCCAGTAAGATTTTTTATCGCATGAGGATAAATAAAATAGATGATTCAACCATAGGACTGATGAAGGGGGATCTGACAAAGTGCAAACAGGTTGAGTTGGAATACTAGGGCATATTTTATAATATCTTAATATCTATCACAGAAAATGGTGGATTACCATATGTCTAAATAGTATATACTATATATGCATGACAAATAAAAACACCAGTTTAATTGATTTCATCAAACCGCTGGATAATAATTCTCAACATTACCTGTATCTCCTTCGGAAAAGTAGCACTGAAGAGCATGGTATTGGACAATTTTACAAATTTGGGGTTCAAAACCCATGTCAAGCATGCGATCAGCCTCGTCTAAGGCCAAATACTGTATCATAGATAATGACAGCTTGCCCCTTTCAAGGAGGTCCCAAGTTGATAATGATGTGTGAGTGCCATGGAAACTCCTAAAGTGACAAAATGAAATGAAATACAAGTGAAAAATAAAATTCATGGCTAAGAAATGGTACATCCTAGAAGGAGAGAGGCAATACTCAACACTAAAAGTAAAGAATACAGGAGCGATTGATAGCACATCAAAGGATGCTCATAGACCTAGAAAGCTTAATGTTGCAAAGTGCCAATAATAAGCTAGTATGCAGGAACTAGAGGTATGAAACAAACTACCAGTCCATCATCTACATATTCTAATAAAAGACACGAACATAATTCATCGTATGCCTTCCATGAATTAAAAAATGTGAAAGCCTCCTGCCATTGATGGCAACATTACAATTTATTCAGCCAAAACTAAGTTCCTTGTTTAGAAAGGTAGTTCAGTCTGCACAACTTCTCTAATGATATAAAAGTGTTTGATAGATATTGCATCACTATAGAGGGAGCATCATAAGCTATTATAAATTTTTAATGCATGAATCTCAACATCAGTTAATGTTAATGCATTCCATATCTTAAAGCAGGGATCCATGTCTATAGAAAAATATGAGCATACATTTATGTTGCTTGTGAAATATATGGACTATATCAAAGATGAAAAGTTTAAAGTCAGTCACTTTAAGAGTGGTTTGCATGCAACTATTATAGATTAGCTGTGTGTATTAGTTTGTTAGGGCTTTGAGGCAAGGACCATAGTTTCTTAGTCCATAGTTCTGTAGGATTGAAAGTAAAAATTTCAATTATTAAGTGCCCCATCATGTTGATGGCGCTATACGTTTTTCTGCAGCTCATTTTATTACTTTAGATCAGTAAAATTAATAATTAACTCCTATATTCATCTTATACATCAATACTTAGCACTAGTCTACAAAAATCAATGTGTACTTGTATCAACCTAACCACATGCCCTCAAGAGGATCACTTCATACTTCTCAATTGTTGCATCTATTTGGGACAACAAGCAACAATCGAAGATCTATCATTCTTCAAATTCCGCCCTAAACAGAAGCCCTAAAGAGCAACACCTCATAATTCTAGATTGTCCCACCTAACTGGGGAAAGAAGTGACAAGGAAAGATTTATGATTTTTCAAATTCTAGATGGATGTAAACACTTTGTAATGCAGTGATAAGCAAAAATTTTAATTCTAGATGGATGCAATCACTTTGTAATGCCAAGTTGAGAACCTTCCTCTACTTGTAATATCCTACATCATGGGAAACCTTCACTGAGTATTACAACCGAAATATTTTTATGCATATTCATTGTTGAACATATTTACTTGGAAGTGTATGCTACCTTGGCATTCTTCTATAATTTTGAGGTCTCATACTTATCTGCTAATGATAGGAAGGGACTAGCTGCATGTGAAGGTCCTTGCCATTGTTGAGAAGGATTCGATCAAATTTGTCCATCGTACTTACGTGTTAATATATGCTTCAATACTTGCTCAACAAACAAAGATACATAAACGATGTCTCCATCACTGGAACATGTAACTGAACTTCATCTTTGGATTATTTGTAACTTTAATCTGCTTTTGTTTTTGTAAATATTTGTTATTACCACCGAAAGAGAACTCTGGACTCACAAAATTGCAAGAATATTGCAGCTTTCAAGGTCAAAAATTGAGAACAATGCTACATTCACTTATCTACAAATTCAGTGAATTTTCAGACCTCATACTAACTTCAACAATGAAAAATATCACACCTCAGCAGCTTTCAAATTTTTTGGGACTCTACTATCCTTGGTTATTTTGAAGGTCACACCATTGCATTCAACTTCTAGGATTGGATTGCTTGCATCTTGATGTTCCTGCATGCCAAGGTAAAGACAAACGTATTCCACATTTATTTTTAAGAAAATTCTGTCTATATTACACACACAGTGATCCCAAAATTGTCAGACACTTTGATTTTGAAAAAGAAATATTTGAAAATGTGAAAAATAGGTTGGATCCTAGAGGGGAACATGACTCTTGAGCATTGAGATTAATTTCCAGTGGAGAGTGTCCACTAATTTAGGAAACTATTATTCTAAAGCACCCCTTAAAGGCCACATCCACACCACAAATAAAATCATGTAGTCACATAGTTGAAGAGTCTAATTCAGAAGGGAAGATTTAGCTTAGGGAGGTATCCTTGAATAAGAAAAGTAAGATATATCAATCTTCTTGCCTTTAATGCTCAAATTTTCCAGAAATGAACAATAAGGAAAAATAAAAAATATTCCTAGCCATCAAGTCAATCACATGATCAAGACTATATTGAAAAAAATGTACAAACTTTCCTAGCAAAGAACAATATGGAAAGAAAAAAAGATTCCTAGCCATCAATTCAATCACATGATCAAGAATATGCTGGAGACATCTCAAAACATCATAGAAGAAGCATAAGGAATTGAAAGAATTATGTCAACATACTTTTTGGATTGATAAGTTACCATACATTTGTCTCAGTACCTCTAAACTGGAACAAGTTTTCTGGTTGTTCTTTACAAGAGAAATTGCTACACGAGAAAGCAAAGGAAAATCATCAGTGAGGATAATTTTAGTAAAATTATTTTCAGTTCTATCACAATCCTGCAAATGCCAAGTATTTTACCTTCTTTGTCCATTTTTTCATAATGGCATTGAATGGAACAATGCAATGTTTCAGTACTTTATTATATTGGATTAGAATAAATTTGATCTATTAAATTGAAAAATATACTGATGAAATGCAGGGACAAACATGTTTTTCTTCATTATTGTTCCTATCTTTACTTTTTCCAGATCAAGATACATATATTGGGTAGGTCCCATAAACAGGAAAAATACAGATATAAGTGGATCTTCCCTCATTATTCATTGTATAAATATCTGGTTAACCCAACTTTAAACATTTTAATACCCATTATATTGCTATCCTTGTATACCAGAAGTAGAAATGTTTGATGGGTATGAAAAATATGTATTATGGATCAAATTTTTCGTCTTACTAATAACATAGCAGATAGCTGAGTATTACAACAAAGCAACTAATTTTTCCGATAGAGAAATTAATGGTGAATCTGCATTGTGATTGAAGCTTGTCCTTGAGAATCTTGTCTACAAACTGAGGTAAATCATGTTGTAGAAGTAAGATCTGGTATACCTTGTGAAAGTTTGACATTTGACAATGGATCTGAAGGGTATGTCTACAACCCTCCTGTAGGACATATTTTTTGTATAGTGGTGGCCTAAATAGTGTCCTTGTAAAGTTCTGAAGCTTATGCTTGTGCTACAATTCTGAGAAAAACTCTGGTAATTTGTAGCAACCTTTATTTGAAGAATACAATATTAAAATTGAAGGTTTGAAGATTGCTAAAGCACAAACTTATGATCCCACTAAATTCAGTGTATTTGTATCTCCGTCACTGTCAGTTGTCACGGATAAAGAAGGGTTTACATCTTCAGAAATAAGAAGGTACTAGTGTATGTGGAGCAGAACGTTAAAGATATCAATGAAAAGATATCAAGGGTTTAATTCTGAAGCATATGCTTGTGCTACAATTCTGAGAAAAATTATAATTAACTAACTGTAAGAGAAATATTGATTCACCCCTTCTCAGTGTTTCCAACATAGTAATACAATTCTTGGAGGAAGATAGTAATACAATTATTGGAGGAAGATCCTCTCATCCAGCTATAGAGGAATGGCCTCCACAGGACCTTTATCCAACTTGACTTCAACACAAAAATTAGGATCCCTTGTGTTCTTCCACTTCAAGTAACTTCCCAAAGTCACCATCGATATCCTTTAGAATAGCCTTGTCCCAAAAGATCAACAAAAAAAGGGGATGCAAACCCATAACAAAATGAGGAGAATTCCTCCATTGGATTGAAGTTTAGAGACCAAGGATTGAGATATAAAATGCAGCAGTGCCTGGAATCCTGTAAAATAAGGAACTGAGCAAAATATTAAATCCTAATCTTCTTCATATATGAACAAGAAAGAAAAAAAACACCTCTTCAAAGTGCAAAAACAGAGATTTGTCCATTAGCACCTTGATGTCAAGAATATTTTTACAAATCATCACGGGTTATTTTTTTTTCTAAAACACAGGGGCATTGAATATGAAATTAACCCAAAATTTTCCTTGAAACTCCAACAACCAGAGGAACATGATTACATCACTATAGTTAGAGGCCTCATCATTTACTCAAATGAAGAAGTTATCAGTAGGGTCCCCACACTTCCCATGGGCATAAGATGGAGAAAAGAGGAAATAACTAAGGCCATTACAACAAATAAAAACTTATTTCTTGAGTATGAACCCATAGAAGATAAAAATGAAGAAGGGGGAGTTTGAATTATCCTTGGGATGAAGTATCCTGAAAATATATCTGATGTGAAGGGAGACTTAGTATTGTGTATGGATACCAATTGAGGTTTCTCTATAAACTAAAATTCTAAATGGAATTTCTTATGCAAGAAAGGATAAGCATCCCTCATTTCCTTCTTCAGTAAATAAAGGAAATTAGCCTAAGGGTAAAATGAGGAAAGGACCAGTACCTAGCACACCATGGGCTAATAAAATTAATAGTCATGGATGCTTTAGAGTTTATCAAAAACCTTATTCCTTGGGTTGATTTTATAGATATGGATAGAGAGGCCTTCTTGGAGATTCAAGCCTAATCTCAGCTAGAACTAGAAGGAGCAGCAACAAAAGGGGAGTCTAAAGAAGAGGAAGCTAAAATTGAAGAAGAAGAATCAAAAGGAAAATCAAAAGAAGTGGAGAAGGAAGAAGAAAATACAAAGACACAAACTGAGGTAGAAACAATGACAAAAGTTCCTAAAGAGGAGCTAGCCAATCTTGAGTAACAAAAATAGGACAAAATATCCAAGAGGCCACATGAACATCTTCCAGGCCACCAAAGAAAAGGACAATGGAGGAGAAAGAAAGCACTATAGAGGGGAACATAGAGGAGGACATTTTTTCTACACTAGTAGGCTTAAGTACCCCAGCCAAACCTCAAGGAAGGAAATAAAAGAAATCCCTCACATACTTTAAGACCATAAAGAGTAACAAGATCATATAAGGGAAGCCTCAACCTCCTTCTCCAACACCCATCACTATTGAGGAATTAGTCAGTTGTCAAAAGGAGGAATATAAGAAATAAAATAGACAATAAGTGCAAATAACCTCCAATAAAATCAAGTGAAAACAACCACATATCTAACAAAGAAGGCTAAATATCAAGGAAACCAATATTTTAGGAAAATCCATTAAGTTATAGGAAGGACCTGTAGAGCTAGAGAAAAAAACTGTGCAGCTAAAGGAAGAGACAAAACACCTACAAAATGGGACTGTGGGGCTATAGGAATAGGATCATTTCCCCCCCAAGTGACATCCAATTGTTACACCATAAATTAATTTTATGCTCCACTTTTCTTATCATCCACTTCTAGTCCTCTTTATCATAGTTGTTTGGTTTGAGAAATAAGTTGAGATGCTTGATACCATTTTCGAGTGAGGTCTAAATCTGCAATGGAAAGATATAATTAATCTCCAAAAGTGTGTTTGGGTTGACTATCGATTGATGAAAGAAGGATTTATTAAGATTGATCTCCATTCTATTGGCATTGCAAAAGAGGTTTATTATTCCGTGGAATGCATGCCATTCAACTATGATTACTAAACCTAGAAGAAGTACATTGTCCACAACGAGAATATGAGTAATGAATTTTTTTTGGAAATTTTAATGCCCTTTATATTTCCATCCTAATTTTATTTCAGTAGAAGGCGACTTAGATCTTCCATCACAATTGAAAACAATAACAGAGACAAGTGGAATCCCTTCCTGAGCCCTCGAGAGTCAATGAATTTTTTGGAAGGAGAACCGTTGATAAGGATGGAGAAATTGGCTAAGGATACACAACCCATGCTCGAGTTTGTAACCTCGAAGCTCAAATCGATTTGAAGGAGAAAAAGTACGAGGAAAGTCCAGTTGAATTTATAAAATCTTTATGAAGACACATTTTAAGTACAAGAGCTTTCATTTTTTTGGACTTAATAGAATGGATGGCTTCTTGGGAAATGGAAATGGCATCATTAATTTTCCTATCAACAAGGAAACTGAATTGATTTAGTGGCATCTTTTCTTCTATCATCTTCTTGATCTTGTTTGAGATTGTCTTGGATATTATTTTATATACTAGGTTGCATAGGGAAATGGGCTTGAAGTCCAAAAATTTCTTGGGCTTTGAGAATTTTTTAATCAAGGCTATGTAGGTATCATTGATGTCTACTGACACTTTCCCTAATCTTCTATATTCCTCTACCATCATGCAGAAAATTGATCCTACGATATCAAAAAAGGTGAGGAATAGTTCCACTATACATTTATCCGATCGTGGACTTTTTTCTTTAGAGAAATTTTTCAGAACTCCTTCAATTTCCTCTAGGGAGACCGGGATACCGATCATCTTCAATTCCTCTTGAGTGAAGAAGCATGGATAATGTTTGATTAATTGTAGCTATGAGCTAATGTTTGAGGACCCTAGATCTTTGAAGAGAGAGGAAAAGTAGGATGATGCTGCAATTTTTAAATCCTTAGTGGAAGAGACTATTTTTCCATATTCTACCTCAAGCTCCCATATGGTATTTATGTTCCTCATATTATTTGCATAGCTATGGAAAAATTTAGTTTTGACATCTCCCATTTTTATCCAAGTAGCCCTGCTTTTTAGTCTTCGTGTTTCTTCTTCCATATTTAGGATCTAAGTTTTCCTAACTCCATAAAGCTCAATTTCTAGGTTATTTCTACCAAGAAATATGAGGAGAATATATGAGAAAGGTGTTCATATTTAGATTATATTTATGTGAGCTATTTTTGTTTTTTTTTTTCCTTTTTCTCTCCGAGAACAAAACTGCCTTCTTTAGCTCCATAAGATTTTTAACCAAGATAACCATTGTTGATGAGCAGTTTGAGACCAAGTTTTTCTATCAAATTTCTTTTACCAACAATATGAAATATCCTTCTTCCATCCATGAATGGTTGAATTTAAAAGGATATATATTTTTTATAGGATCAAAGTACATCTCTAGAAAAATGGGCATGTGATCTTAGAACTTATCTTGAGTTCTCTAGGATCTGAGCCTCCTTACTCTTTCTTCTCTTTCTTCCAACTGCTTTTACATTAAGAACCTATCCATTCTTTTGGCTATCCCTTCCACACTTATCCTAGAATTTCTATAGGTAGGGATTAATGGGAAGGGAGCCATGTCAGATATTTAATGGTTCTACAACATTGATGAAAAGTAGGAGCTCAGAGGATCTGGTCTAGCTCAAAGACCCCAAGTGTCAGAACTAAAAACTTGAGAAAAACTGGGGAAATTTCCGACAATATGACAAAAGTGTCGGAACTAAAGTGTCGTAATTTTGACCAATGTACTAGTGTGGCTATGGCTATTCCAGGAATATGATTTTCAGATCATCGTGAAGCTGGGGAAAATAAATGTTGGGCTGGACCACTTGTCCTGAGTTGAGCGTGGTGAAGAACCGACCAACCTAGAAGAAGGATTGATCGATGCGCAGCTATTTTCTATTAAGGTGGTTGATGTGCACTTCACTGATATCATTCACTTCTTAACTACGGGGATGACACCTACATAATATTAAGTACAACAGAAAAAAATAGATGGTAACCCGCGCAGCAGACTTCACCATCATAGCGGATCACTTGTATAAGCTGGGAGCTGATGAGGTACTACGAAGATACATTCTAGAGCATGAAATACAAGCCATCTTAGTAGAACCCTGCAGAGGCATAGCAGGAGCTCACTACTCAGGGAAAAGTTGAAAACGACGACGCAGAAGATCTTGAGAGCTAGGCTATGGTGGCCCACACTACATAGTGACTCGTATGACTATTTCAAAGCCTACAACACATGCGAAAGGATAGGAAGACCATCGTGTAGAGAAAAAATTCCCTTCCAACCACAGATGGCCCTACAAGTGTTTGATAAATGGGCCATAGACTTTATTGGGCCCATCAACCCACCCGGGAAGAAGATAGCTGCCCATTACATCATCACTACAACTGATTATGTAACCAGATGGGCCGAAGCACAAGATGTGAAGGATTGTACTACAGACACCACTACGCACTTTATTTTTGAACATATTCTAACCAGGTTTGGTTGTCCAAAGATCTTGATGAGCGATAGGGGTACGTATTTCGTTACTAAAACAATACAAACTTTGACTGAAGAATTTCGGATCCACAACGCAAAAAGTACCCCATATCACCCGCAGGAAAATGGAATCATGGAATTTTTTAATAAAATTCTGGAACTTGTGCTAACCAGGATCTGCAATACCGATCGAAGCGATTGGGACATGCGCATCCCATCGGTCCTTTGGGCCTATTGAACCATATGCAAGAAATTAACTGGGAAAACACCATTTTGAATGGTTTATGGAAAGGAGACCATTATGCCCATGGAATATATTGTTCCTAGCCTACGCATATATTCCCTGATATCATGGAGGAATGCTTAGCACAGCTAGTCGTCTTGGAGGAAGATTGATTCATTGCTAAATTTCATCAGCAAGTTCATAAGGCCCAGGAAAAATCATGGCATGATAGACATATTCGGTAGAAGGTCTTTTCGGAAGGAGAATTGATCATGCTATACGACTGCCAGTTTGCAAAACATCTTAGGAAGTTTCGTCAGCACTGGCTAGGCCCCTATATGGTAAAGGAAATCATTAACAGAGGAGCTATCCAGTTAGATACGTTTCAAGGTGATATTATCCCAAGATATGTTAATGGCAGCCGGCTCAAACCATACCGGATCAAATTATTATATGGTCAGAGTAGCTGTATTAGGAGGAATGCACGCAGGCAAGAGGAAAAACACAGGCACGCCCGTTATATGCACAGGGGTCGATGGTAGATAA
Source organism: Pinus albicaulis (assembly GCA_034641835.2). Taxonomy (NCBI): domain Eukaryota; kingdom Viridiplantae; phylum Streptophyta; class Pinopsida; order Pinales; family Pinaceae; genus Pinus; species Pinus albicaulis. Next base: position 807,129,659 of record CM076583.1, on the reverse strand, counting down.
GGAAGCCAAAGGAGGTGTGATAGGAGCGCAGGGGTCAATCACAGGTCTGGAAGCCCAGGGAGGTGCGCTGGGAGCACAGGGGTAATCTGCAGTTGTGCAAACTATCCATTGGAACAGTAAAATTGGGTAAAAAGAAAATTTTATCGTTGGAAGGAGCGGGAAGTCGGTAATTAATGCAGCGATTTCCAAAGATTTTTTACCATTTCCTTGATGGTAAGTTTCAAATAAGCCTCATCCAACCATTGTTCACTATCCAAAGCTATAAAATCCAGAGGGTAGATCAGAAGTGGGTTCCGTACATTCTAAAAATATTATGTCTTGCAAATTTTCGTAAGTATTGTGCTATGTTAATGTCTGGGCGGGCTACCCCCTCTGATAGTAGCTATCCCAAGTTCATCTTCCGAGCAAGAATGACTGCGACCAATGCTGTTGAATTTTCGCAGACCATGGCCTATACTGATGAAGTATTGGAGGTCACTCCTGAAGTTGAAGAGGTCGTGTCCACACCAACAAAGGGGAAGCAGGTGGAGAAAAAGAAGGGTAAGGGGAAAGGCCAGGAGCAAGGGTAGGGGAGGGCTGTGAAATGGGCTAGAGGGAAGCCACGCACCTCCCATTGAAATGTGAAATCCCCCTGAATGGTGCCCTAGGCATGCTTGCCTAACCTGACGAAGTGACCTCTATCTGCTCAAGAAGAGGCCTGGATTGCTGAGCTAATCATTTGGTTGCCACCCTATGTTCGGCCTCATAGGCCCTCGGTGCATATGCTTGAGAACCTTGAAGGTATGCGTGCCTATCTGCAAATGCCCCTGATTTTGGGTGAAGTCCCCATAATTGGAGAAGCGCATGGTAAGCTTGCCTCAATATTTTTCAACAACCACGACTTGGCCAACCTGGAGGCCTTCCCAGAATTGGCACCTGATCAGTACCTTGAAAGAATCCTAGAAAATGATGTGCTAAGGGTCATCCCAATGCTGTGGGCGTGCGAGCTAGAAAAATCAGGTTTAATAAGCTTGTTTTGAATGCCTCATTTTTGCCAATACAGTATAACTGATCGTATTGCACGACAGCTACTAGCCCTGACCCATGACGACAACTTGTGGATCTAGGACCGCATTCCCCTTGATGCCGCCCTCATCCACCGCATTACCGGTCTCCCCATGGAGGGTTTTAATCCCATGGAGCATGTCAGCAAGAAGTATGAGCAACAGATCACTGACAAGGTGCGAGAGAACTACCACGTTGAGCAGAATACAAGGGGATTCCTGATCAACACCATTGTTGACCCAGGAGTGCACATGGGTACCCTTCTGTTGGCTTGTGAGATGATGCACAAGTGCCAGGCCATGATTGTCCCCACTTATGTAATTCAGTTGGCTGGCCGCCGCGAAAAGGGGGTCTTCTTCAACTGGTCACAGTTCCTTTGCAATGAATTTTTGGAGAGCATACGTGAGGCCCAGGATCATGGAAGGGAATTCTGCTACTCTTGGCTACTGCTCCTAATTTTTCTAGTTACATGGGAAGGCCTCGAAGACTTGCTCCTCCCAGAGCTCTAACCATACATGTGCGAGGCGGCATGATACACAAATTTGTGGGATTCAAAGGATGATAAACGCATTGAGGATAACAAAGTCTTTTGGGTCCTATTTCAGAGTGGGCTCGCGGTAGAAATTCACTCTCGGCCACGCTTGTCACTGACGGTATACGACAAGTACAAGAGCATCACAAAGTTCCAGGTCACGATGCACAATGTGCAGATCCGGGGCCATAAGGATCTAGCTTGGTTTTCGCTACGTTACATGGTCGCTGATGAGGAAGTCGACCCGCTCATTGCCACTTGGACACCACACTGGAGACTAGGATTCAAATCAGGTGCGGTTGACACTGCTGGTACAAGCACAGCCCCAAAGACCACTCGCTTGATCCCGCTAAGAATACAGAAGGACGTGGCTCAGAGGGCTCCACTAGGACAAAGAACGCAGTGCAGGGCATGAAGCAGGAATCACAGCAAGAATCACAGTAGGACATAGACACAGAGGGTCTAGATGTGCAGGGTTTTGATTCCTTGCAGGGTACAAAATGGACTGCTGACCCTCTCAAGGGCGAGCAAAAGAAACATTGTGATATGAGGCCAATTGGGGAGACTGAAATTTCTTTGACAGAGGAAGAATTGGAGAAAATCGTAGATGTGGTCACCCTCGCCTTAGAATATAGATGGCTTGCGTTAGAAGAGTAGCAGAAGGCTGCAGTCACCACATTATAGCCTTAGCTCCAAACTCTACAGCTCAAGTTCGATACCCTACAGATGAGCATGGTTCAAGCGAGGCCGCCTCCAACAACTAGCACTGAGTTGACTGTCACAACTGAGAGCCGCCTCTACCCCCTGCCAGGCGCTGCACTCACCCTGAGTCCACCTTCCTTGTGTGTGCAAGTCCACGCCTGTGCAGAATAACAATTGGATTTAGCCCAGCTTCCACATGAACCATTGCAGGTCCTCCATACATCCCTTTTTGAGGAGATCCAACACAGAGACCGCCAGGTGCAGTAGCAACTCAGTACAACTGAGCAGAGATTGTTAAAAAAACCGCTGAGGTGTCCCAGGCGCAGGCTACATGCACCCTTCCCACTGCGCAGCAGATCGAGTTGGAATGTCTAATTAGCAGGCTATGCGCAGATGTAACTGATGATATCCCAGCCTCTGCTACCCCCCAGGCCAAGATTGAGGGACTCATTGCAGCCCTGAAGGATTCTAAGACAGAGATTCATAATGTTAAGACCAAAATGGTGCAGCAAATTGCTGCATTACAGGCCAAATTGCAGCTGGAAACTCCACCTAAGGTACGAGCCCAGAGAGTTGCGCTAGTCACCAAAGCCACAAATACCATTACAACTCAGATCGCTCAGGGCGTAGAGTTGCTTGAGACAACTATGCATTTGTGGTCTAAGGTGCAGTGCGAGCCTCTCTTGCATGAATTTACTCAACAACTGTGCCATAAGGAAGAATATTTTGAGCAACTAGAAGCTACAATGACCACTCTGATCCCCGCTCAACGCCTGGCATGTCTACCATCCATGCACTCAGAGATGACCTGGATGAACTCTGCCATAAGAAGAAGGTTCTGAGTGACCACCTTAAGCTGTGGGCCAATGAAGCCCTCAAGATATCTCTAGACGTTGATGTTGCAGTAAAACAATTGAATCAGACCCTGGAAAGTGTCACTACTGCCATTGAAGGTACAACTTCGTAGAAGTTGGTAGACATTGCACAAAAAAATGTTGCGTAGATTGAAGGAGTGTTGCCCCCTCTGGTCGATGCAATCAAGCATCTACAGGAAAATATGCAAACCCCACAATCGCTTTGACTTAGGATGAGTCACAAGATTGTGTTGGGGGCTTGTTGGAACTGGGTTCCCTAAGCTACGTTTTTTATATAAATTTGTAGTAATTGGTCTTGCGCATGGGATTTGGGGCAGGTCAAAGCCCCCAATTTTTTGTAATGGGTCCAAGGGTAGACCTAGAGTCTACAAACCATGGTTTTCGAACCATGGGATAGCAAAGGCTACGATGATATAAATAGATAGATAGTTGGGTCTAGAAGTAAGAAAAAAAATTGATGCTACGTACGAACTGTTGAGATCTGTTTTGAGTTGTTTTGGGTAAGGACTCCTACTGGCTGTGTGTGCAGATATCCTTAGTCCTTCTGTGTGCAGACCCCACTGGCTGTGTGTGTGGGCTATGAATTGGGTTTGTAATTGGGATTTGGATATTAATGAATGCGAAACTACTGACGTATCTTTATGCTATCTGAAATGGTTGTGTTTATTAATGAAGTTCCTCTATGTTATTTGAATAAGTTGTGATTTTTTATACAATATATGATTTACCTATGATTATAATATTCTATGTTGATAATTTTTTATGCACACGTGGATGCGAATGTGTTTATTAGATCTGTTAATGATAGTAGCTCTGTTTATGGTTACATGTTGATTATATTGTTAAAAGATCGATAATAGGCTTGTTTCTGTGTGAACCTGATAGAACTCAATGAGATATACCTCAAATACCTATTATCTCCCAAGGTGCATAAACCTGGTTCTAGCACCCACCCATACTACTTCGGGTGAGACCTTGGCCTTCGAAAGTAGGTCATTGCCGAAAGGGGCAGTAGTATAGGGGTTTGTTGGAAAAACTTAACTCCGAACCTGGATCAGGACCCTTGAAGTCAACAATTATCAAACCTCGTATCAACTTCACAAGGTCCCATCCAATGAGAGCAAAGCTTTCCTTTAAATTCCTTAAAACGAGAATCATAGAGTAGTTCCCAATCCCCTTTGTGAACACCTTATTCTTGATAAATTTATCATGCCATTTTTTTCTCTGCTACTGAATTGCAACAGTTTTATGGACAGTCATCAAAAAAATATCACCTACCTCATTTATTTGTTCCACTCAGTGTTTATGGCTTCTAAAAGATATAATCCTACTTCAAGATTTGTTCTAAGTGTGTTAATCTCGAATTCCACTGGAAAAAATGGGGATTTTCTATAGACAATATCATATGGTGAAAACCCTGCTGTATTCTGCCATGTCGTTCTGTATGCATAGATAGCTTCATGAAGTTTTTCAGCCTAGTCTCGGTGATGTTTTTCCATAGTATTTGTGAGAGTATTTTCTAATACCTTTTTCGTGCTTTCCACTTGATCGTTCGCCTGATTATGGTATGGAGATGTAACTCTATGCTTAATTCCATACTTTTTCATAAGCCTTGCTATTATATGTGATGTAAATTGCACTCCCCCATCTGAAACTATCTCTCTAGGAGCACCATACCAAGAAAAAAATTCTTTGAATAAGAAGTCTGACAAATTTCTGATGTGAAAATGGATTAAACAGGTCAACAAAATCAACAACCCATTTTTCAAAGGGCTCAAGGACTACTTGAGGTTGTAACATAATTTCATCCAATCGACCAAGCTGACCAATCTTTTGGCAGCTATCATACCTTCAGACGTAATTCCTTGCATCATAAAATATGGAGGGATAATAGTATCCCATCTGTAACACCTTATGTCTTGTCATTTTATCTGCAAAATGTCCTCCACAAGGACCATCATAAGCAACCTTCAGGACATCATCGATGTCATATTCTCCTACACAGCGTCATATTTACTGGTCGATTCCTATATGAAAAATATATCCAACTATACATGTATAACAGGCATAATGATGAATAATAATTTGTGGTTCCCTGTATGGAAACTGCTGAGGCACCTTCCATGTCGCAAGATAATTAGCAATATCTGCATACCATGGAGTTGAGAAGAAATTGTAAAAGTATGTTCATCTGGAAAAATATCTTCTATAGGTGTACCTTCGTCACTAGTATCCAGTCTAGACAAGAAATCAACAACTACATTATCTTTCCCTGGTTTATCTATGATGGTAATGTCAAATTCTTGAATTAACAATAGCCATCTTGTAATACAACTAGGGGTTATAGGTTTATTCATAAAGGACATGATTGTTGTGTGATCATTGTGCATAAAACTGGGATATCCAGTAATGTAATGCCTAAATTTACTAATAGCATAAATAACAACCAAAAAATATTTTTCAGTTACAGTATAGTTTAATTCCGTAGGAGTCAAATTCTTTCTGACATAATAGACTACATGCGGATTTTTGTCCTCCTGTTGTCCCAAAATTGCCCCAACTGTTGTCTGAGAAGCATCAATGTGGATATGAAATGGGAGTTTCCATTCAGGACCACATAATTTTGGACCTCCATAGACTAGTTCCTTTATCTTTGCAAAATCTACGTCACACTCATCTATCCACAGAAATTATGCATCTTTGGAAATTCTATTTTAGAAATTTTTTCTATAGAACGTCTATAATATCCAGTGCAACCAATAAAACTACGTACCTCTGTTGGTGTCTTAGGTACAGGAAAATGTAATATTACGTCTACGTTGGCAGGATCAACTCAAATTCCAGCAGCCAAAAGCAAGTGTCCCAAAACTATTCCCTCTTCTCTCATCATGTGGCATTTTATTGTACTCATAGAAACATGTGTTTTTTTGCATCTTTTGAGTACCTTCTCTAAGTTTTCCAACCCTTATTCAAAATAATCCTCGTATGGGGTGAAATCATCCATATAAATCTCAACACTATCATCGACTAGATCATAAAAAATTCCTAATATTTCCCTCTGAAAGGTGGCAGGCGCATTACAAAGACCAAATGGAAGGACTTTGTATGTGAAGGCTCCCAAAGCTCATGTGAAGGTAGTTTTATCCTAATCCTCAGGAGATATTTGGATTTGGTTATACCCATCGAATCCATCCAAAAAGAAGAAAAACTTCTTTCTGGCTAAAATATCAAGGACTTGGTCAATGAAGGGCAAGGGAAAATGATCCTTTAGGGTTTATTTATTCAACTCCCCATAGCCAAATCAAATATTCCACTTACCATTATTTTTAGGAACAATAACTAGCAGGGATACACATTGACTATCCGATATAGGGTAAATAAATCCTACATCCAGTAACTTTTGAAGCTCATCTTTGAAAATTTTCTTCGGGGCGAAATTCATTCTTCTCTGGGGTTGTATCAAAGGTCAAAAAAATTCTTTAATGTATATATGATAGGTGCATAAATCAAAAAGGATTCCCTTCATATCTGTATAGTCCCAGGAAAATATTCCTTCTGATCTTGTAGGACTTTCAGTAGCTGTTCGGTTTGGGATGATGAAAGGTTTGTATTAATGTTGAATGTCTTCCCTGGTTCAATTTCTATAGGGACGCTATCACAAGTTGAAACTATAGGAATATCTTCAACTTTGATTTCTAGTTCAATGGTTTCCTTCATATTACATCTCATGACAGATTCTAGAAATTGAAAACATGAATAAAAAATGGAATAGGGACTACTAATAAAATTATTGATGGCATCATCCTCCATCAATCTTTATAATAGGGGGATTTTCCAATAGTGAGGACTGGTTCGAGTTCTTCATTTTTAGGTTCTGACCCTTCTAAAGGTAGGGAATTTTGTATTATAGTGGATTTTTACTTTTCTAATGAGCTTGGTTCTGCATGGGGATAAATAATGAGATTATTTGTGATATTCCCATTATTTATCACCATATTTCCTGACCGACACCCAATATAGGTGTCTGCGGTTGAAATCCAAGGTCTTCCTAAAATCAAAGAGTGGCCACCAGCTGGGGACTATGTATGTAATACCAAGAGATCAACAAGGTAATGCCATGAATCTACTAAAATTTTATATCTTCCAACTTTCCTATTGGTCTTATTGTGGATCTATCTACTAATTCTAAGATGGTAGGGGTTGGTTTAAGATTTCGTATACCTAATGTAACCATGGTTTCAGAGGTGATAACATCAATCACGGCTCCTAAATCTACCAGCACATTCGGGATGTCAACCCCATTAATCTGTACTATCAGAATTGGGTTCCATGGATCCCCATACTTAACAGGTATAGACTTTCCCAGCTTGATATGAGATAGCTTTCCCATAACATGGATGGTAAATGGATCCTTTGATTTTTTTCCAGGTTTCTTGGAAAAATATTCTGTTATTGTATATTGGTAAATCCATCATAGCTTAAAGTAAGGGGATTTGACAAACAAGTTTTCTTATTCCCCTAAAAATTCAAACTCTGAGCAAGGATTCAGTTTACTTAAGGCTAATTTCTAAGGATAAGGCGTATCAGCTTGGCATCCCTAAGTAACATTTGGTTGCGGGGGTTGTTTTATAGTGTCTTGATTTGATTCCCCCCAACTATCTAAGGTTATGGTTTTGAAACTTCATCATCAACATGTTCAACAATAATTGGCCAAGTTTGAGCATTCGCTATCCAACTAGATTGCAAATTTATCTCATTATATTCTATGGTAGAAATGCTATACGCAACAAGGTTGAGAGAATCAACTAGCTGAACTCCCTTATTGTTATGATTTGGATTAGGTTGAATAGGAAGTTGTGGATGAAGGGGAGGATTACTGGAGAGGATATTAGAAGTTATTTGTAGTTGTTGTTGTGGCATAGGTTGGGGGAACTGTCTAGGAGGAGGAGAAGGCCCACGCCAATTCTGAGATCATGAAGCATTTGAGCTAGACCGATGGAACCAAGGCTGCCAAGGTGGATATTGAAAATACTGAGCCCATGAAGGTGAAAAAGGTACCAACTAAGGGCCAATATTTAAATTACTGAAATATTGAGAAAGGTCCTAAAGCATACCTTGATTCATGTTTAGTGTTCATGGCTGCCATGGTTTCCTGGAACCCATAAAGTACAGTTGATATACGTCTTCATTTTCTCCCTGGAATACTTCCTTTAGGCCAAGAAGAGATGGACATGAGCTGGTGGAATGACTCTATTCACATATTGCAGAAGTATCCACAGTATTCAATGGGCATTCCTTCAGCGGATGTTTCTTCCTAAATTGAGGGCAAAAAATGGCCATGGTCTTCTCTAATTCCCTTTTCTTCGGTTTTTCTTGTAAAGTATCCATCTGAAAGGATAATGTAATCAAGATATTGGTCCTTAAATTATCCAACAAATTTCCAATATCTGCCTTCGTAACTCCTTCGCTCAATGTACTAAGGGTCTGAATTCCTTACTTATTCCTTGCAGCCCCTCGTGAACACTAAATTCATAATTCATAGATTGAATCGAAATACTCTTTCGATATATCCCTTTCCCTACTATATTCAAAATTTCCAAAGGTTCTTCACTTAGTGCCTGAAAAAAGATGATTTTCAATATGTCCTTGTCCAGGTCACTATGGCCTAATCTCTGTAAATCATATTTGAAACATTCCACAAAATCCTCCATATTTGCATCCTCCTTCTACATAAACTTTAATATTTCTTCCTTGATATCTCGAGATTTGCGGTAATCCTAATATTTTTATAGGAAAATCTTCTTCATATCATTTCATGAGGTGATACATTTTCCTCCTAAGCCCATAAACCATCGCATATTCGTCCCTTTCAAAGTAGAAGGGAATATTTTCAACATCTGAGCATCAACTATATAGTCATACCCCTGATAGACAATGTTTAATTCAAAAAGGAATGTGTTTGGATCTTTAGAGGAAATACCATGGAAATTAGGCATTTTTGTCAAAGGAATGGGCTTCATTAGCACATCACCTCTAATATCTCCAATTGGGAATTCTATTGAGGAAGTTGCAGGTGCCATGAATATTTTCCAAAATTCACTCGGGACCTCAAAAAGTTCTAATTGTTCTACAACATATGGTTGAGGTTTTTTAACAACACTTCCTCGATATTGTGGTGAAGTGAATTACTCTAGTATTATTCTTCTGCACCTGGGATACTCAATTCCTCGGATCCTCTACTTGCTACTTCCTCTGCTTTCATCGTTGAAAGGAGTACCTCTACTTCCTCTGGTACTTTTCTCACTACTTCTTCTCCCGCTGCCATTGAAAGGGGTACTTATGTTTTTGAGGGCGGTACTGGTTGTAAAACAGGTTGTCCTTCAAAATTTGTATGAGTTCTCACCCTAACAACAACCCATGAAGATGATTATGATTTAGATTTTGTAATGATTTCTTAGATGTAGGTGGCTCAACCTAAATCCTTCCTTCCTTTCTTTAGGGGTCCTACTCTGCCCCTTTTATTCGAATCTTTGTTCATGCAACTGATGAAAGAGAAACATTAAAGCAATTCTTGCAGCTTAGGACCTGGAGTAGGGTAAGAAAAATTATCTCCCCAGGATGAGAGAGAGTCACCCTTAAAAATAGAAACTTAAAGAAGAAAAAGAAAAAGATCAGGAAATATTAAACTCGGGACCTGGAGCAAGGTAAGAAAACTTCCCTCCCCAGGACAAGAGAGTGGCTCCTAAAAAAAAGAAAAACAAAGAAATTAAAACTGAGGACCTCGAGCAGGATAAGAAAATTTCCCTCCCGAGGATGAGAGATTGATTCTGAGATCAATACAGGTTTTGCCCTCACGCCTTTGATAGACTCCCTGGCAACAATGCGAAAATGTTGGTGTCCAAGTATGAATGATATTATTCACCCCTTTCCCACATTAAATTTCAATCTGGGATTCGTCTAGTTATTGCAAGGCTAACATGAAAAGTATATGTAGACAACAATTACCCAATTTTTTATTGATCACGAATTCAATAAACTATGCATAAAAAAAATCAACTGTAATATTAATAAAAGTAGAAACATCAATCAACTGCAATAGAAACTATATTCACAACAATCAAGATTCACAGCAACCATGTTAAACCATTACATTAATAAATAAAAGATGTGGTATAATAAAATAAACTAAACACACATTAATTTAGCAGCACCTGGTCATGAGAGCAAGTCTAACTCCCTTATCAGGGTTGTGATAAAATCACGAACTTAGGAAAAGATCATAAATTTTTTAATTTCATTAACTATAGTTGCATGAAAAAGTTACTGTTAGATACTCTCAATTCTCTTCTATGCTAACCTCCTTTTCATAGCTCGTTAACCCCTCTTATACAAATTATCATATTGATAGCTCCTAAAATTACGACAGTTGTTTTCCTCCAATTACATAGTGGTTGAAAAACAAAACAAAATTCAAGATATAACTGAGAGATAAATCCGAAGTTGTTCTGCTGTTGCAGTTGATATCCAAAGATAGTGCTTCTAGCTTGATGGTCTTCCTTAGAATCACGAATTTAGTCATTTGACCTTCAAATCTGCAAGAATGATTGAATTATCAAGCCTCTTTGGTAATAATCCCCTACAAATATTCTTCATTGATTAATTAATCCATAAAGACATGACAAGAGGTATACATGTGTGGTTTACGACACGAATTGACTGATAATAATACAAATGAGGAAGGGAAATATGATAAAAAGGCAAGTAAAGATATGTAAGTTTAGCTCCCAACACAGTGTTCTATGGGAAAATGAGTTCAGTGAATTGCTTATTTTCCTCCTCATACTCTATTTCCTTGTCAATCATATTACTCAACAATGTATCTGTGAGGTTCTAGTGAGGTTGAAGTATACTTAGCTTACTACATAACTACTCTTGTACATGAAGGAATTGTTGATTGATGCCAATGGATTATTGTCTAGAATTTTCCAAATTGACTATGTTATTGGATACTTTCTGAATTTTCAATTTTATTTCAACCAGTTCAACATTCTTCCATTGGATAGTACATAAAACCCATGTTTTAGTCCATCAATGTCAATTTTCAATGTTTTTTGAAACTCCAACATCTTCTAAACATATTGTTGTTCAAATTCATATTAATGCAGTTTTAACTGTGCTTGAAACCAATTTCCTTTCTCTAAAAAATGTTGTTCCAAGTCCAAGATTTCAACATCCTTTTGGTTAGAATCTACATTAGTCCAGTAACATGGTACACATTGGAATTTGTGTGTACTCCGATAGAGTGAACAATTTCTTTGACTACTTGTGTTTTATTCAATCATGAACTATCCCATATCACTTGTGTAGGAGCTTTTGTTTCTTTATTTATTCTCTTCATTCTGCTCCTTTTAATGGAAATTCTCTTATGTGGGATGAAATAGAAATCTAATGGAGGAATGTATTTGATTTCTATTGATGATAGCGAAATGACCAATATCTCTTCCTATGAACCGTTACTGGAAACAATGGTAATAGGAGTTTTCAAAAAGGTTTCATAGGTCACTGAACTAGTATAGGTTTGTATAGGAGTATCTAACTATTGCTAAACATGTTTCTTAGAAGTGGAAGTCTTAGGACAAGATTATGAGAGTTTGTGCTATTGAAGAACAATTTCTATAGTTTTTAGGAATTTTGTGAATTGTTAACAAGAACAGTACTAATGGGAGTTTTCAGCAAGAATTCATAGGTGAAAAAGCCAATGGAAATATGAAAAGGTATATCAAGTTTTTGATAAGCATGTTTCTTAGGAGAAAAGGTCTCAAGAGCAGCTTCAGAAATATTGTGTTGTCGATGAACATTTGCTTTAGTGTCCAGGAATATATCTAGTTGTTGATATGTTTTGATTTAGTTGAATATTTTTCAATAATGTCTTTTTTCATAAGGTCACCAACAAATTTTGTGAACACTTTTTCAATGTCTTCTAAATCATCCTTAGGAATGACTATAGGAGTTTTAGATGAAAAATCATTTGTAGTATGATCCTTACCACTTGCTTGTTGTAAAATCATAGTCAATGATTTCTTTTTTTATTCTCTAGCTGCAAGACATTATGGATATTGATCAAGAGAAAGTTCTATAGCCTTGTGTAAATCATGCTAATAGTATTGGACTCTGCAAAATATATCATCTTACATAGACCGTTCATAAATTTCCATGATTTTATAACCTGGTGTCAATATAGATACATTCCCAATCATATGGAAATTGTGGCCCACAATGGCAAAGTTCTTGATGGGCCTCTAAATTAGACATAAATTAAGGCTCGTCTAACCTTTCTTAGGCACATAAAATATATATTAAATCTCTCCTTATACACCTAATAAATGTTTTTTAAGCTTTAATAAGTTCTTAGGAAGGTTTAGAGATAATTTCATATTTGTGCTTAATATTATTTATTTTTAGAAGAATATTGTGAGAATATTGGGCAGATTATGAAGATTTGGAGGAGATAATTTAAGGACTTGATCCCTACTACTAAAGGATTAAGATTGGAAAATAAATGAACAAAATATCATGAAATTATTGAGAAATTCTATAGATATTTTGGAACTCTAATTATTGAGAAAATCTAGGAATGTGTTCTGTGTCAGTTATTGCAAACTCCTAGTGTTGGGAACCAGATCCACTCTTTGAGGTATTTTGGAGGGGAAATCTTCCTCCTTTCAAGGGGAATGATTCCTCATCATTTTTTATAAGTACCAATTCGAATTTTCCTCTAGGGGAATGTATTATTTAGTCTTATTGTGGAGGAAACTTGTTGTTTAGAAGCTCCACTTTCTTTTCTTGTAGGGATGTACTTGGATGGATTCAAATAATGAATATTGTTTCCATTTTTAGCTTCTAATGCTTGGTTTCTTCCATAGGAATTTTATTTCTCCTTGATCTTGGCCATCCCAGGAGCCTCAGAGCCCTCTTGTGCAATTAATTTATGTTCCTTTCACTTCTTATTCACATGCATCTCTTATTTTTGTTTTGCATATTTCTGTATTTGGTATTGTTTCTTTTCTTGCTATAGGATTGAGTTAAATGATTTAAGTGAGTTCTTTTTTAGGTATTTTATAGAATCAAAGAGAATTTTTCATCCTTATAATAATTTTTTAATGTCATCTTAATCATTAAGCTACTGGGATTTTGTTACTAGTTCACGAATATAAGATTTTTGGAAATGCCTTGTAGAAAAATAGTAGTAAATTTATGCTATTTTTTAGAATGGGTTAATGAGATCAATTTGACTTGATTCCACTTGAATTAGGTCATAATAATGTTAAATTTAATAAAAAAATTCACCACATTTCATTTTCACTTGATTAGGTTAGGAATTTGATAGATTAACTAGCTCACTATTTCTTGAATTTCCATATTTTAGAGTAGTAATTTTCTGTTATTTCTTAGCACGTGTGAATAGGGGTATTTTGGAGTGATTCCACTTGGAATGGAGACATAATACATCCTAATTACTAAAAAAAAATCCCATGCCATTTTAATTTGATTTAATTGGTCATGCGATGAGTTATCTCCAAAATAGAACATCCTGTAGCAAAAACAAAGTTTCATGTAGCACTCATGTAGCATGTGTAAAATCGACCAAATTGTCTCCCAATGGTTGGTTTTTGTCTCTTAGGCTTGAAACATGACCCCTAGGATCTAAATACATGATTGAGGAAGAATAAACACCACTTAGGACATTCATTTTCACAAATTATTTTAGGAATTTTTATTTGAATTCATGCTCATAGGATTTCAATTAGAAATTACTATTCATTCCTATGATTAATTTCTTTTCAAAGAAACACTTCCATTTCTGCAATTAGTTTAGGATTTGATTTCATGAAATTCACTCCATTACATTAGATCAACAAAAGGAGGACACATTTTATGTTGCACATATAGAGTTGATACCTCTTAAGTTTGTACAAACCCTAGGTTGATAATTAAAGTTGGAGCCTTGGGATTTGCAGCATTCTTGTTGCAATAATTAGGCTCATCACTTTTTGGCATCGTTGTTGAGGATGGAACCCAGGTCACCCATGTGACAGGCGAACATACTCACTACTATACCACAACCAGGGTTAATTTAGATACATTCCCAGTCTGAGGGAAATTGTGGCCCACAACGGCAAAGTTCTCTTTGCCATTAGTGGTGTGTCAATATCAAGGTTTTTAACCTCGTGTCAATTCAGATACATTCCCAATCAGAGGGAAATTGTGGCCCACAATGGTGAAGTTCTCTTTGCCATTAATGGTGTTTAAATCTCAGAAATTCTCCAATTCAAAAGCTCTGATTCCATGCAACCTTTTCACTGAGATTATCTCATGAAAATATACAACAAACTTGATTTCCCCGAGAGGGGAAAAATATTTGAGACTATCTTACTAGAAAATTCCAAATTACCCAAAAGAAATCCTCCTTACCCCTCCTCTATGTTCCTTGAGATTACTAAGAAAATAATCTCCATGGTTTCATGTTTATTAGGTTACCACTGTGACCAATGGGTCGATCAAATTATGTTATCCTTTATTTATGTTTTTCTGCAAGAGAAAAAACCCCTATTCTCTTTTGTTGCAATGAGTTTTTAGCAGAAGCCATCCATGAATAGTTCATGAAGTTTTCAACTAAAGGAGTATTCAAATATGATTTTGTTTTAGTATATTTATTTCTCTACTATCAATCAGAAATGTTTTATTTCCATCTCTAGAAATTATAAAACCAAGGAAACCCTCAATCAGTTATTCACTAGACCTCCCTAGTCAGAAAGAACAACACTAAATACACATTCAATGACTTTGTAGTTCATTTTTTACATGTGGCTGCTAGTTTATTAAACAGTGATGTAGAACCAATAATACACCCAGAAATCAAGATAATAATGCACTTAAGTGACCAAACTAAGTGATGGGATTGGTATTCATTCCAAAGTTACACAAAGATCAGAGTGTATGGGTGTGAGTTCCACCATACAAAGTCCCCAAATTTGTGCCAATTTGCATCTTTTCCTTGGAGTATATTAGGCATATGATCAACATGGACCAACTAAATTTTTTGGTAGCAAAGAAGAAGGCACATTTCATGATAAGGACTCAATTTGGCCCCTTCATATGCAATGCAAGATCAATAGGACAAAATGCAGATTCCATTTTGAAGCAGATGTATTTCAAGTTCAGTTTTACATGGTCCTATGACCCTTTTGGAGTAATTTCAAAATTAAGGGTGAAGCAAAACTATGCTCCTTATACCTGTTACACAAATTTTTGGTCATCTAACCTGTTACTATTAGATGGACCAAAGTACACCATGTAAGACCAATTTTACCCTAATTAAAATTGTTTTCACTATGAGAAATAACTTAGTAAGCCACATTTATTAAGTTGTTTATGGTGTAAACAGGAAATCCCATGAGGAAATATTAAATAAATCCACATTTTTTTTATTTTCCTCAAGAAATAATTAGTTAAACAACAGTTTAATTAATATTCCTGGTCATATTTAACCCAAGATAGGATAATTAATTAGATAAATCATTTTTTATCTTATTATTTTCTAGGAATAATTATTTAAACCTTATTTAAATAGTATTCCTTGTTAAATTTGACTAAATCATTTATAAATAATTGAATAAATCATTATTTATTTGATTATTACTCAACCACATCCTTAAAATAATAAATAAATCATTTATTTATTTATTATTTACAAAGAAATGGATTTGACCAAAGTCAAATTATTTTTCCCTCCAACAAATATAATAAAATATTCCATAAAATTTGGATCTAGAATTGGTTAATAATATTTTAATTATGCACCAATATCTAGACTAACTCAATATTTTGTTATAAATAGAATGGTTTTTCCATTCACTCATTACCATTTGTTGCCTAAATATCACTCTGGATCTATACTTTTGGTCTGACTTTGATCCTCCATCATTGTCATATTTTACTACCATTTTTCTTGTGAGCTCCCTTTGAGTTCCATTTTTTGCCTGGGTTTCCTACACCATCAAGAGAGAGAGATATTAGATCTGAAGTGCTGAGGACTTACAAGAACCCATCCCATTGAGGGGGACTAGTAACATCTTTCTATGTTCCCTCCCTAGGTGTCAAAAAATACAAAAATTCTTTAAAAATATTATTGTCTTTTCTATTGGATGCATGGAGCAACTCTTTCTTTTATTTACTGCTTAATGTCTTGTACTGCATATATCTAGATTTTGTAGCATGTATCTTGGTCAAATAACTGCATATCTAAAAGAATTGGCAGTCATATTTGTTGTTAGGGCTATTTATTATGCATAGCTAAAGTGAGACTTTTTCATACGCTTGCGACTAAGATTCATACTAACAATACCCACGCTACCAGACTAGAGATAGAATAGTATATGAATCAAGACAGGATAATACTTTACAGGATGCTAAAGAGCAGGTACTGTCGAATTCACATACTCCATTACCTCAAGAAAAACATGAAAATATACTCACAAAAAACATTTCCCCTTTAGTATCAGAAATTTCAGCAAATGAGTTCAAAGTGTACAATAAGAGATAGAAGACCAAATACATGGGAGAGATATAGCAAGAAATTTCACAACGACAACATCCTATTGTTCTAAGAGGCTCATGCACACAATCAGTTTCAGGGAGAGGAGATCATTCCTGGAACTCCTATGACCCCAATAAAAACAGATACACCTATTTCATCACCAACAAGAGAGCTAGAGAAGAACAAGAAAGAACAATTTTTTTTTCTAAATACAAAAAAATTAAAGTGAAATAAGATGCTCAAGGCTACTAATTATAAACAGTTTCAAAAACAAATAGAAACTTCACAAAATAGGCTCCTTTCTTCATTTGACACAAAGAAAGGAAAAATGCGTATTTCATTCCTCCAAGCATCAATTCTTTCTCCCAAAACTCCAAATAATTATAAGAAGAATATATTTCCTTCGACACTGATCAAATTCATCCTATTGATCAAATGGACCTACACAAACAAATAGGTGAGATTTTGTATTCAATATTTACCAACAAGGCAATGACAACTTCTAAATTGCAAGATTCAATCATTAACATACAAGCACAATTAAAAATGGAAAAGATTTATTCACTAAGTAAAGACACAAAATTAAGTCTTTAGAAGATCTAGTTATTTAATTGCGATATGATCCCACTAATGTAAAAGCTCTTGAGGAAATTATAAAGAGTAAGGACACAAACATAGTGGCATTTAGGAAGTAGCTCAAGCTTCCATCCACTGAAGATCGACATGAAAATTAAATTGGACACTTAGAGCAAGATAAAGAAGACATGTTTCAGATCATCATTTAAAAAAATGGGCAAATTAAGAAGATGGAGGTTGATTTGGAGAAATTTTTAAAAGAAAAGGAAAATTCATCTCAACTAATAATTATTCCACTCATATTAGTTCCCACTACAGGCACAATTCCATTAACATGTACAACAACTGCATAGGCATCAACTTCAGCAACAATTTCAAAAACAAAGGGGAAATCCACCATGTAATATTCCCAAACGGGGAATGCAGCAATACAATGTAGAATGACAAAAATATAATGCAGATCATCATAGATAAAACAGGAGGCCAATATAGATACCTTTCATATGTATTTAAAATAGCAAAATAGATGTAAAATATGGCCCATAAGATGCATAACAGGAAATACAAGTCCAATGAAAGAAATCCCTCAAAATGAGGTGTTGCAACCATATATTATGACTGAAAAAGCCTTACAATGCTATTTTATTGCCTCTTCACAGCTTTCGATTACACATCAGTTCTAGAGCAAATAAGTGCATAAAAATTTAGTTCTATATCAGATCCATGCACTATAAAAGCTCCTCTATAGAACCCCCTTGGGGTTTTCAACAAAACACCAAGTACAAGATGTAGATCTGAGATCTAAGACTGCAGATATATTGAAAATTACAAATTTGGAAAGTGCGGCTGAAATTATATAGGCAATAGAATAGCCTCCTCCAATAGATCTCCAAAGTGAAGGGAAGATCCCCAACACCTAGAAAATCACTCTCCAAATGGTGTGTTAAACCACCCTGCAATTGTACCTATAGAAATAACGCAGATCTGGAAGTATACTCCGATGTAGGGATCAAATTATAGTTGGCCTGATGCAAAGATCTGAAAATGATGCTCAAGCACTCCAATACTGTCTTCCCAATGAAGTGGAAACCTCCTCCACTGAAAGGGATCACTGAAATGACCTAGATCTAAAAGATCTAGTCTCCACTTGCTGCAGCTTCGAAAAACAACCAAACCCTCAAAAGGATCTATGTTGTACTTGGAAGAAGAAGCTTGGCCCTAAGGCAGATAGTGGAGAATGAAATACAAACTCTCCCAAGAGATACTCAATGGGAAGAGGTGGGATTCCTGATCAGGAACATCCAATGCTAAACAGCATCTAATCTCAGCTAAACATCAAGAGAAATATATATGTCTAAACAGACTATATATTGAGAAAATATGATAAACATCAACAACCTTCTAATGCTGCCATCCCCTTCCTTTTATAAGACAAGAGCTTGCAAACCCTAAACCACTTCCAATGAGATCACTTATTTCACACAAGGAATCTCCATCTAAAACTGTGTTGTGCCTCATTGATGGCCACTCCTCCATGATAGCACTGTAGATTTGGTCAAGGTTGACACAGTAAAAAATGTTATAGCCCCTTTCACACCAAAGCGTGCTTGATTTAACAGCCAAGATTTAGCCTTTTCACATTTGGCATTGATGTATTCATTATTAAGGAGTATTATGGACATCCTTTTCTCTTTTATTCTTCAAACAAAGTAATAATAAAAAAATGAATATTCCAATTAGCTCATGATTAATTGGGAATATTACTGTCCTCCCCTCCCAAATGTTGCTTGTCCTCAAGCAACTAAAAAGGTGAGCATTGCCACTCTTCTCCTCCTTCATTGGTGACACCAACAAGTGATAAGCTTCCTCCATAAGCTAATTTTTCACCAATCCATCCCTCCATGAATTGCTCCTCAAAAGTTCTCATGAGACGCAAATAATCCATCCCATAAGGAGAAAATAGCTCAAATCAAACAAACATGGTTTTCCCAATGTTCTCCTTGAAACATGTAGCATAAGATACATGGACAATCTCCATCCTATAGGGCACATACATACCTCCCATCCTCCCTCCATACATTCCCATAAACAGTACAAGTACATCATCAATCTACCGGACCGAAACTACATACATACAAACAGAAATTTGTGCATATGGAGGTGGGTCATAGTCCCACATGTGGAACCAGCGTAGTGCATCTCCTAACTGCATCAGATCATGATGTGGTAAGTGGTTTCCCCACAACTTACTTGCTTCCCATGTCATCTCACTATGGTTGAAAGTGTGAGATATATTTGGTGCTTTAGGAATGCAGCCATCATGAAACAAAATCTCCCTTTTTCCTTCAAGGGAGTGGCCATGTTCAGAAATTTTTGTGGCCCAAAGTTGGCCATGAAGTTTATAAGGTACAATAATCCTCCTTGGAATTATGGCCTACGTATACATGGTGAAATAATGCAAACAATAATCACATGAAACATTATTTACATGAGCATATTCTTCACCAAAATTCCTCCTTAAACAAATGGAGTGGTGCATAGATCTATCCCCTTCCTCAAAAAGAGAAAGAGATGGCTGAATTAACTCCTTTAAAGAGTTATTTTCCTGCCCCATCTCCACATGGTGCATGCATCTTTGAAAATTCTGCTATAGTTCTCCTTCAAAGCCCTTCCAAGCGTAGCTTCTCATGATGATGTTGTAGAATCTCATGGAATATGTGTGGCTGAAACAGAACTCTTCATAGGCCCTTCGTAGCAACTTCTCCTTGACCTTGGAGGCTCTAGACAATAATATCCTACCATGATAATAGATGACTCCTTCTTGGACTGAATAACCCTCTTCATGTAGTTGTTCATCAAGTATCATGAATGTACATAGATCCTTGGAGTAATCCACCAACAGTTGGGATTTCCAATATGGATCAATCTCCCATAATGACAGCACTGATGATCTATCAATATAAATTTTTTTCATATGGCTTGTCTCCCATGCATCTCCTCCCACAACGCAGAATCTGAAATGAGAGTGGGTAATGATGATATTGTGAGAAGATCTCCCTCCTCCTTGAGCCTACCCAAGACTCCCAGTGCTGTATCATTTTCTTCCAATGCTTCCATCCCTCCTGGATATATGCTTGGGGCATCATGTTGTTAGATATCTCCCACAATATCTGAATCAGGTGGCCTCCTAAGTGGTTTTCTACTAGAGAATAGTGTCCCATGCAGCAATATCATGAGCATAATATATGGGACTGTAATGTCCTTGCTTCCACTACACAAATCCATCTCTGTTTTTTGTGTGGAAGTTGTATGTGAGGGATATGTATGCATGCCTTTGATCATTTGAGTCTTACCACTCTTCTTATCCACCCATTCCATTTGTAAAGCCTCCCAATCAGTGGTGACTTTCCCCAATGTAATCAACCATTGAACACCCAATATCACATTGGTGTCAGGTATGTCAACCACAAAGAAGTGATCGATCAATGTATATCTTCCCATGGTGACTGATAGTGATGGGACATAATGCATGCATTGCATTGGTCTATCTCCTGGGACCAAAAGAGAGAATCCCTCAAAAACATCAGTGGGTATTTCCCTCCTTTTCACTATTTGGGCATCAATAAAATTATGGGTAGCCCCACTATCAACCAAAACATAAACCCTCTGATTCAAGATGGAACCTTGAACTCTTAAGGTCAAGTACTTGGGTACTCCTCTCATAGATGCAAGAGCCCCTCCAATAGGAGAAAATGCTCCATTTCCATCTCCAAATAGAAGTAGATCTCCTCCTGCTGTCATAGTGCTGGAGGATTTTTCCAGCTCTTCCTCTTCCTCCTCCTCATCAATGGAGAATATCTCATCATTAAGAGATCTGTTGTCTTGATCTCCTCTTGAAAAAGGAATCCTCATGTCTTCCTCTTGAGAAGAAATTTCTTGCTGAAGTGGGGCCTTTTCCCTTGGAAAAGCATGTTGCAGATCTTTAACCTCTTCAACAATGTTCTGAAATGGAGTTGGCTTCATGGATCCTTCCAACTCATGCAAAGGTTCTGATTTCTTGGGTTTGGTTTTCTCTCCCAAGGAAGTTTCAGATTGTTTTAAATCAAATCTTTTCACTAACCTCCTAGTGAACTTTTCATAAGTAGATATATTTTCATTATTCAATGAATAAGATTCAAATAACCACCAAGCATAAGCCTTACCTTCAAGATGCAGCACTACTACTCTAATGGCTTCCCCTTCTGAAACTTGATGCAACTGGAAATATGTGTCTAGCTTCTTTAACCAAGCCTTGGTTGTGCTCTTAGGTGACCCATAAAAAGTAGATAGAAAGAATCTACCCAAAGTGTCTATGGTCATTACACCCATGATTGTCCTCTTTTATCACAGATGTGGCAGATGTGGGAGACTCAAGCAACATCGCGAGGACAGCAAGCCTCCCCTTCCGTTCCTCCCAATGTTGCACCTAGTCAGCCGGCTCTGTTTACTAATCCTTTCCCTCAGCAAGGATTTGTGGCTACCCAACCACCTGAAGGTCAGGCATCCACTCAACCTCCTCCATCTGGTACCTCCAATTACCAGATTCTCATGATGAACTCTGACCAACCCATTACTGTTGACCTCAAATTTCAGACTCGGTCTCGTCAGTACAACAAGCCTCCCACTACATCTTCCCCTGAGCCCCCTTCTTCAGGTTCTACAGAGCCTCTTTCGACAACCAATGGTCCTTTGCAGATCTCTCAGCCTAAGGCAGAGGTTCATACCAAGATCCCTAACATACTATTACACCGAAATCCTGCTTCTGGCAAAGCTGCCCATTCGTATAGTATAGTAGATGATTTGGCGCAATCTCCTGCTACTATCTCAACGTTGGAACTCCTCTAGTTGTGCCCTTCACAATGAAAATCTCTAATATCTACCATGGGAATTGTAGATCCTTCATATGATCGCTTTATCGTCTTCGATGTTGAGCAGTCAAAACATCCTCCCCTTCCCACTTCCATTGCCTTCCAAATCCCCGTCAAGATCCGAAATGCCAATGTTTCTCGTTGTATCATTGATGAGGAGGCATCCACCTGTGTGATCTTTGCCTTAGTTTGGAAGCAACACGGATCACCTGAGTTGGAACCTTCCACTATCACCTTCCGAGCGTGGGATGGCCACTCCTCCAAGCCCATTGGCATGTTTTACAATTGTCCTATTACTCTTGTGGGCAAGACTGTTTGCATTGACGTAGAAGTTATTGATGCCCATTTAGATTACAACATTATATTGGGTCGTAGCTACACCTATGCCATGTCTGTTGTCCCATTTGCGGTTCACCGCAAGATGTCCTTTCCTCATAACGGAAAGAGTGTCACCATTGACCAGTTGACATATTACGAACTGAAGTCTCAAACCTTCCCTGAGTCCATCATATCTTCGGTGGCCAATAAGCAAACCATTGACCCCTTGACGAGTGTCTCACCTGGAGTCTACAAAGACTCCTCTTTTCTTGGTTCATTCCTTGGTCTTCCTCCTCCTGTCTCTGATCCTAGTTCATCAAATTTTTTCATGATGCAATCGTCACGAGCCTCCCTTAAGCGGCCCGCTTCGACTAGTCAGCGGCCTCGCCCTCCGCAACCTATTCCTAGCACTTCAGCTCAACCTTCTGGATCCCCTCCTCCTAGCACTTCACCTGCAGCTAGTATCCATGAGCCCCTTTACCCTCTTTGCATAGTTCCTCCTAGCCTTAACCATCTTGAAGCTATCTCGAGTAGCCATTACCCCATTGGTTAGATTCCATTCCTAGCTCCCCCTCTTGGAGTGTTCTCAGTACCTGTCATGGCTACCCTATCCCTTCCTAACCTGACCCTGGGGAATCTCATCTGGTACATCGATCTCCTAGCTGCTACTCCACCTATTCAACCCAAACATTATATTGCTTTGACCCCAGTTCAATCAGTCCCCATGACCCCACCCGCTGCTACCGTGCCTCAGCCACCTCAACATGAACCTCCTGTTGTTGCGACAACTTCGGGAAAATGGGGAAAAGCTCGTAAGAAGGCACCTAAATACAAGGCTACCCCAACAAATCTTGCTCCTCCTCGGCCTTGAAAGCATACCATTTAGTGTGCTTTGTGTGATGTTTTCAGTCATGCCACCCATACCTATCCAAATTTACCTCGCCTCAAACCCATGGTCAATGAAACGTTTCCTGAGTCTGATATCCCTGAGGTGTATGTCACTATACCCGAGTGAGTCCCAAAACTCAAATCCTTGCACACAAATCACCCTTGTGCTTTGTGTGATTTCCATGGCCACTACACTCACCTCTATCCCCACCTTAAAAAGTATCGCTCCTCTTTGGAAGCAGTCTACCAATTCGAGACCAAGCATAACATCTCCACCTCTCCCTTTTTTATGAATTCTGATTCAGTAGAACCAGTGGACCTACCCACTCCCATTGACATTTCCCCTCCCGATGTCGAGATGGCAGAGTCTTCAACCACCATTTTCTTCCTATCATCATCCATGAGACCCTCGATGGAAACCCCCCTGGAGACTTCCCCTCTTGTTTCGCCTGACCTCCCTTCAGTGATCACCCTGGGCTCAACATCAGTAGATCACTTTTCTTCATACTCTTTTGTCACCCCCATGATGTTGTGCATGTGAGCCTTTCTTCACATGATGATGAGTCAGGTAGCTCTACCGCATCAGGTGATCTCCCTTCCTCCAATCACCCCATCTTCCATTCTAATGAAGACATTATGGAATCGATGACCAACCCTGACTTCCCATGGGATGATATGCACCACTATGTGTACTTCCTCCCACAACAATCCCATGACCAATATGTTGTGGAAACTAAAGACTTCATTCCTAATGAATTTGATTGGTTTAGAAATCCCATCCCTACACTCGATGCTTTCGAAGAAGGAAATATGGCCAATATCTCTCCTAAGATTAAATTGACATTTCTGACAAAATAGGGGTAGAAGAAAAAATTACCTTGGGTGCAAAATGAAACCTGGAAGAAATTGAGGCCTACACCAAGCTATTCAAGGAATTCCGCAATTTTTTCACCTTTTCCTATTCATAAATGCCTGGACTTGATCCCGCCATTGTCGAACATCATATCGATACATGGCCCGATGCTAATCCTGTCTGTCAGAAGTTGAGACCCATTAATCCTTCCAGACCAGAGGCTATCAAAGCTGAAATCATTAAACTCAAGTAGGCTGGTTTTATCTATCCCATCGGATACACCACTTGGCTGTCCAACCCAGTTCCCATTCTCAAGAAACAAGGCACCATCCATGTCTACACAAACTTTCGCGACCTGAAAAAAGCTTGTCCCAAAGACAACTTCCCCACACCATTCATTGACCAAATCATTGATGAGTGTGCGGGGCATGAGATTCTATCCTTCATGGATGGTTTCTCCGGATACAACCAAATTGTTAGCCATTGTGCTAATCAGCTTAAGACTATGTTTATTAGTCCGTGGGGAACATTCGTCTACCGAGTCATGCCATTCGGCCTTAAAAACGCTGGAGCCACTTTTTAGTGGGCCATGTATTACTGTTTCCATGACCTGGCTCATATTATCCTTGCTTATTTAGACAACCTCATTGCACATTCTAAACATCGGGCGCAACACCTCCACGATCTGCGTACCATATTTCTCTAATGTTGCAAGTATAATATCCACCTCAACCCACTGAAGTGTGTCTTTTGTGTTCCTGCTGGCCATATTCTAGGCTTCGTTGTGT
The DNA here is from genome assembly GCA_034641835.2 of Pinus albicaulis. Taxonomy (NCBI): domain Eukaryota; kingdom Viridiplantae; phylum Streptophyta; class Pinopsida; order Pinales; family Pinaceae; genus Pinus; species Pinus albicaulis. Next base: position 807,104,579 of record CM076583.1, on the reverse strand, counting down.
CTAAATATGGTATAACACTTGATCCATTGAAAGTTCAAGCCATCCTTGAGCTTCCTATTCCTCGTACTTTATGCCAGTTACAAAGCCTCCAAGGAAAAGCTAATTTCCTTCGCTGGTTCGTACCTGACTATGCCACCACCGCGCATGGGTTCCTTAGACTTCTATGATCTAACATTCCATTTGTATGGGACGACTAGGCTCAAGAGTATTTTTATGCCTTAAAACATGCTCTCACATCCACTCCCTTGATTCGTCCCCCTAACTTTGATAGGGATTTCATCCTATACATCTCAGCCTCCACCTATTCAGTCGTTGGGGTCCTTATTCAGGAAGATGACAAAGACTTCGAGCATGTTATCTATTATGTCAGTAAGAACCTAGTAGGTCCCCCTGTATCCTACTCACATGAAGATAAATTAGCATTGGTTGTCGTGTTCTTGGTCCAAAAACTTCGTCATTACATCCTCATGCATTCCACCAAGGTCATGACTAATTCTAACCCTATGGCCTTCCTATTGAGTCTTCGAATCATCAATGGGAAGTGCCCATTAGATCGTTATCCCCCAGGAATTCGATCTATAATTTTTCACACCCAAAAGTAAGAAAGGTTTAGCCCTTGCTGAACTCATTTCTAAATTACTTACCAGTATGCAAGATCCTCCAGTTAATGATGATTTTCCTAATGAACATTTGTTTTTCATTACCATAGATGACCCTTGGTATGGTGACATATTTACTTATTTGCAAACCCAAAAGTTTGCCCTCCATCTTGATCATGATGCTCGACGATGTATCCGATAGCAGGTCTACCCACTACCTTCTTATCGATGACGACCTTTATCGTCATGGTGTAGATATTGTCCTTCGTCATTGTCTCACGCATGCTGAAGCTGAGCAAGTCCTCAATGCCTGCCATAGCGGTGCTTGTGGTGGCCACCTCTCCGGTCTTGCCACTGCCAAGAAAATCATACGCACTAGGTATTTTTGGCCTTCTATATTCGGTGATTGCATTGAAGCATTCAAACACAATTCCAATTACCAACATTTTGCCCCTAAGGCGTGAGCCCCTCTGGCTCCCCTCCATCCTGTCATCTCTGTTTCTCCCTTTTGTAAGTGGGCCATAGACTTTATGGAGTGTCAACCTTCATCTGCTAGTAACCACAAGTATATCATCATGGCAGTTAACTATTTCACAAAATGGGCTGAGGCCATGCCAACGTTTAACAACACGGCAGCTACCGCAGCCCTCTTTTTCTTTAACCATGTTATCGCTCGATACAGAGTTCCGAAGAAATTGGTCTCTGACCATGGCCGACATTTTGAAGATGATATATGGCATGAGCTATCCACACTGTTGGGCTTTGAGCACCAATATTCCTCCTCCTATTACCCCCAAGGTAATGGCCAAGTTGAAGCAGTCAATAAAATCCTTAAAACCATGCTTCAATGGATGGCGGATAAGCACAAAACCAACTGGCACCAAATGGTCTTCCCTAATTTGTGGGCCTATAGAAATTCTGTTAAAACTCATTTCCACCTTATTTTCGGAGAGGAGGCAGTTCTACTAATCGAGTGTGAAATCCCCTCCCTTCATCTAGTCGTTGAACTTCTCCCTAACACCTAACCTTTATAACAACGAATTATCATGCTTGAGCACACTTCTGAAGACCATCGTGTTGCATTGCAAACCATCGAAGTGGCCAAGAAATGCACCAAAGCTCAATATGACCGAAAATTCCACCCTCATACTTTTCAGGAAGGTGATCTCATTCTGGTGTATGACCAAGCCCATGATGTCCTCGGTCATGGGAAGTTTCACTCATTATGGCTAGGCCCTTACATCATCAGTAAGGATTTAGGTAAGGGGCATACCTCTTAGAGGATTTCGAAGGACACTCCCTTCCTAATCCTCGCAATGCACTCTATCTTAGGAAATATTACCCTTAGCATTTCCTTCCTGAAATGCATGTTCTATTTATTTTAGGTAGCCAGCTCATGATTTTTTATGATTTGATACTTCACCAGGATACATTTGTCCAAGAAGCATCACTTCACCACTCCTCAAAGTCGAATTTATTCACTTGCAACACTTTTACTTGGGGGCACCACTTTTCCTCCATACTTGTCCATGCTCGTGTCAAATTTCGTAATGAGTAACCACCTTGTACTCATGTTTTTATGGTCCCCATTGGACCTTTTTATATGTGGCAGAATCATCGAGTCGCCCTTGTTTAGAGCATCCGAGTTGAGTCATCATCGCATCCATGGAGTCTATCCTGAGCCCCTTTGTATCCCGCTATAGTCCTCCATCCTTCATTTCTTGGTACCTCTCTCGTGTCGCACATCATGGCCTTCATTCCTACTGTCCCCTGTCCCATTTGATATTTTCTTAGTTGCTACCAGGTCATCCATGCCCTTTATTCTCTAACAAGGGAAGTCGTCTGTCTGCTACTCAGTACCCCCCATTTCATCATCATCCTTGGTTTTAGTCTGCCAGTCGCTCTACTATTTTCTCTCGTGCCTTAGCTGAGGATCCCTTATTATCTCACCTATGGCAGACCTCCTTCTGTCAACATCATATCATTCATTCCAGAAGACAGGTCTAGAGGGTAGTGTACCTTGGTTCTATCTTCCACTCTTGTTTAGTGCCTCAGAACAGGCAAAGGGACTCCTTATTTATCGTTGACTTGATTGTTTCTCGGCTCCAGCTCCCTACAGCATGATCGAGATCCATATAATTGATGGTTCAATGATGCAACAGATTGTACCAGTGATTCTCGGGTGTGTGTGAGATGTTTCAGACCTCATGAGGGGGTGGCCCTTCAAGTATCCCCCCACATGCTCAGATGACCTCTTCATAACAACCTTTGATGCAGCTCCATATATTTGATGATGTCGGCCTCAGTAGCTTGCAGCACCTTTTAGTTTGCATGTATCAGTCAAATTTTCAGAGCCTTTCCTATTTACAGGGGCACTTTGGTTGTACTTATATCTCATGTACTTAGATATTATTGTATAAGTCCTGGCTGTTATCCCAGGCACAGTATGTATGTGGGATACATTATCATGTTTTTATTTGGCTCATGTTTATGTCAGCATGTACTATATAGTTTAGTCCCTTGTTTACTGGACGCATTATTCTTTTTTACTTTGTCCCAGTGGGAATAGGTATGCCTCCCCCGCCACCTATAGCACAGGTACTCACTAATAAAATAGAATTGTCACACCCGTAAGTCTCACCTCCTCAGGGTCTAGTCCTCTAGTGCTTTGGTCTACCTTATATTTCTCTCTCTTTGACTTCCCCTTCAGTGTCTAGTGATTGAGTTCTTACAACGTACTTAGGTCATATGATTAGCTCCTAACACTCGCACACTGGGGTGAAATCTCTTACATCATTTTTTGGTCATCTAACTACCTAAGTACACCATGTAAGATCAATTTTACCCTAAGTAAAATTTCTTTCACTATGAAAAATAACTTAGTAAACCACCTTTATTAAGTTTTTTATGGTCTAAAACAGAAAACCCCATGAGGAAATATTAAATAAATCTATATTTGTTTGATTTTCCTCAAGGAATAATTAGTTAAACAACAATTTAATTAATATTCCTGGTTATATTTAACCAAAAACAGGAAAATTAATTAGATAAATCATTATTTATCATATTATTTTCTAGGAATAATTATTTAAACCTTATTTAAATAATATTCCTTGTTAAATTTGACTAAATCATTTATAAATAATTGAATAAATCATTATTTATTTGATTATTACTCAACCACATACTTAAAATAATAAATAAATCATTTATTTATTTATTATTTACAAATAAAGGGATTTGACCAAAGTCAAATTCTTTTTCCCTCCAACAAATATAATAAAATATTCCATAAAAGTTGGATCTAGATTTGGTTAATAATATTTTAATTATGCACCAATATCTAGACTAACTCAATAATTTGTTATAAATAGAAGGGTTTTTCCATTCACTCATTACCTTTTGTTGCCTAAAGATCACTCTGGATCTATACTTTTGGTCTGACTTTGATCCACCATCATTGTCATATTTTGCTACCATTTTTCTTGTGAGCTCCCTTTGAGTTCCATTTTTGTCTGGGTTTTCTACACCATCAAGAGAGAGGGATTTTAGATCTGAAGTGATGAGGACTTACAAGAACCCATCCCATTGAGGGGTACTAGTAACATCTTTCTATGTTCCCTTCCAGTGTCAAAAAATACAAAAAATTCTTTAAAAATATTCTTGTCTTGTCTATTGGATACATGGAGAAACTCTTGCTTTTATTTCTTTGCTTAATCATTTCATAGATCTAGATTTTTGTAGCATTTATCTTGGTCAACTATTTGTGAATCTAAAATAATTGACGACCATATTATTTATTGAGTTGTTTGTTATACATAGCTATAGTAACTATAGTGAGCATTTTTCGTCGCTTGCGATTAAGATTCATGCTAACAATACCCACACTCCCGGACTAGATATGAAATAATATCATGAATCAAGACGGGGGATAATACTTTACGGATGTTAAAGAGCAGGTAATGTCGAATTCACATACTCCAGTACCTCAAGAAAAACATGAAAAGATACTCACAGAAAACATTTCCCCTTCAGTATCATAAATTTCAGCAAATGAGTTCAAAGTGTACAATAAGGGACAGAAGACCAAATACATGGGAGAGACACAGCAAGAAAGTTCACAACAACAACATCCTATTGTTCTAAGAGGCTCATGCACACCATCAGTTTTAGGGAGAGGAGATCATTCCTAGAACTCCTATGACCCCAATAAAAACAGATACACCTATTTCATCACCAACAAGAGAGATAGAGAAGAAAAAGAAAGAACAATTTTTTTTTCTAAATACAAAAAAAATAAAGTGAAATAAGATGCTCAAAGCTACTACTTATAAACAGTTTCAGAAACAAATAGAAACTTCAAAAAATAGGCTCCTCTCTTCATTTGACACAGAGAAAGGAAAAGTGCATATTGCATTCCACCAAGCATCATTCCTCGATCCCAAAACTCCAGATGATTATAAGAAGACTATATTTTCCTTCGACACTGATCAAATTCATCCTATTGATCAAATGGACCTACGCAAACAAATAGGTGAGATGTTGTATTCAAAATTTACCAGCAAGGTAATGACAAATTCTATATTTCAAGCTTTAGTCACTAACATACAAGCACAATTAAAAATGGAAAAGATTTCTTCAGTGGGTAAAGACACAAAATTAAGTTTTTAGAAGATCTGGTTATTTAATTGGGATATGATCCCACTAATGTAAAAGCTCTTGAGGAAATTATAAAGAGTAAGGATGCAGACGTAGTAGCAATGAGGAAGTAGCTCAAGCTTCCATCCACTGAAGGTCCACATGAAAAATAAATTGGACACGTAGAGCAAGATAAAGATGACATGTTCAAGATCATCATTGAAAAAAATGGGCAAATTAAGCAAATGGAGGTTGATTTGGAGAAATTTTTAAAAGACAAGGAACATTCATCTCAACTAACAATTATTACACTCACAGTAGTTCCCATTGCAAGCACAATTCCAGTAATAGGTACAACAACTGCATAGGCATCAACTTCAGCAACAGTTTCAAAAACAAAGGGGAAATCCACCATGTAATATTCCCAAACGGGGAATGCATAATGACAGAAATATAACGCAAATCATCATAGATAAAGCAAGAGGCCAATATGGAGACATTTCATATGTATTTACAGCAGCAAAACATATGTAAAATATTGACCATGAGATGCATAACAGGAAATACAAGTCTCCAATGAAAGAAATCCCTCAAAATGAGGTGCTGCAACCATATATTAAGACTGAAAAATCCTTACAGCATTATTTTATTGCCTCTTCATAGTTGTAGATTACACATCATATCTAGAGCAAATAAGTGCATAAAAATTTAGATCTATATCGGATCCATGCATTGTACAAGCTCCTCTATAGAATCCCCTTGGGGTTTTCAACAAAACACCAAGTACAAGATGTAGATCTGAGATTTAAGACTGCAAATTTATTGAAATTTACAGATCTCGAAAGTGTGGCTGAAATGATATAGGCAATATAATAGCCTCCTCTAATAGATCTCCAAAGTGAAGGGAAAATCCCTAACACCTAGAAAATCACTCTCCAAATGGTGTGCTAAACCACCCTACAACTGCACCTACAGAAATAATGCAGATATGGAAGTATACTACGTTGTAGGGATCAAAATATAATGGGCCTGATGCCAATATCTGAAAATGATGCTCAAGCACTCCAATACAGTCCTCCCAATGAAGTGGAAAACTCCTCCACTAAAAAGGAGCATTGAAATGACCTAGATCTGAAAGATCTAGTCTCCACTTGTTGCAGCTTGCGAAAACAACCAAACTCTCAACAAGATCTGTGATGTATTTGGAAGAAGAAGCTTGTCCCTAAGCCAGATAGTGGAAAATACAATACAAACTCTCCCAAGAGCTACTCAATGGGAAGAGGTGGGATTCCTGATCAAGAACACCCAATGCTAAACAGCATCCGATCTCAGCTAAACAATAAGAGAAAGATATATGTCTAAACTGACCATATATTCAGAAAATATGATAAACATCAACAACCTTCTAATGCTACCATCCCCTTCCTTTTATAATACAAGAGCTTGAAAACTCTAAACCACTTCCAATGAGATCACTTCTTTCACACAAGGAATCTCCATCTAAAACTGCGTTGTGCCTCATTGATGGCCACTCCTCCATGAAAACACTGCAGATTTGGTCAAGGTTGACCCATTCAAAAATGTTCTAGCCACTTTCACACCTAAGGGTGCTTGATTTAATAGCCAAGATTTAGCTTTTCATATTTGGCATTGATTTATTCATTATTAAGGAGAATTATGGACCTCCTTTTCTCTTTTATTCTTTTAAAAAAGTAATAAAAAAAAATGCATATTCCAATTAGCTCATGACTAATTGGGAATATTACAGTCCTCCCCTCCTAAATGTTGCTTTTCCTCAAGAAACTGACAAGGTGAGTGTTGCCACTCTTCTCCTCCTTCATTGGTGACACCAACAAGTGATAATCTTCCTCCATAAGCTAAGTGTTCACCAATCCATCCCTCCATGAATTTCCCCTCCAAAGTTCTCATGAGATGCAAATAATCCATCCCATAAGGAGACAATAGCTCAAATGAAAAAAACATGGTTTTCCCAATATTCTCCTTGAAACATGTAGCATAAGATACATGGAAAATATCCATCCCATAGGTCACATACATACCTCCCATCCTCCCTCCATACATTCCCTTAAACAGTACAAGTACATCATCAATGTATGGGATCAAAACTACATACATACAAACAGAAATTTGTGCATATGGAGGTGGATCATAGTCCCACATGTGGAACCAGTGTAGTGCATCTCCTGATTGCATCAGATCATGATGTGGTAAGTGTTTTCCCCACCACTTACTTTCTAACCATGTCATCTCACTATGGTTGAAAGTGTGAGATATATTTGGTGCTTTAGGAATGCACCCATCATGAAACAAAATCTCCCTTTTTCCTTCAAGGGAGTGGCCATGTTCAGAAATTTTTGTGGCCCAAAGTTGGCCATGAAGTTTATAAGGTACAATAATCCTCCTTGGAATTATGGCCTACGTATACATGGTGAAATAATGCAAACAATAATCACATGAAACATTATTTACATGAGCATATTCTTCACCAAAATTCCTCCTTAAACAAATGGAGTGGTGCATAGATCTATCCCCTTCCTCAAAAAGAGAAAGAGATGGCTGAATTAACTCCTTTAAAGAGTTATTTTCCTGCCCCATCTCCACATGGTGCATGCATCTTTGAAAATTCTGCTATAGTTCTCCTTCAAAGCCCTTCCAAGCGTAGCTTCTCATGATGATGTTGTAGAATCTCATGGAATATGTGTGGCTGAAACAGAACTCTTCATAGGCCCTTCGTAGCAACTTCTCCTTGACCTTGGAGGCTCTAGACAATAATATCCTACCATGATAATAGATGACTCCTTCTTGGACTGAATAACCCTCTTCATGTAGTTGTTCATCAAGTATCATGAATGTACATAGATCCTTGGAGTAATCCACCAACAGTTGGGATTTCCAATATGGATCAATCTCCCATAATGACAGCACTGATGATCTATCAATATAAATTTTTTTCATATGGCTTGTCTCCCATGCATCTCCTCCCACAACGCAGAATCTGAAATGAGAGTGGGTAATGATGATATTGTGAGAAGATCTCCCTCCTCCTTGAGCCTACCCAAGACTCCCAGTGCTGTATCATTTTCTTCCAATGCTTCCATCCCTCCTGGATATATGCTTGGGGCATCATGTTGTTAGATATCTCCCACAATATCTGAATCAGGTGGCCTCCTAAGTGGTTTTCTACTAGAGAATAGTGTCCCATGCAGCAATATCATGAGCATAATATATGGGACTGTAATGTCCTTGCTTCCACTACACAAATCCATCTCTGTTTTTTGTGTGGAAGTTGTATGTGAGGGATATGTATTCATGCCTTTGATCATTCGAGTCTTACCACTCTTCTTATCCACCCATTCCATTTGCAAAGCCTCCTAATCGGTGGTGACTTTCCCCAATGTAATCAACCATTGAACACCCAATATAACATTGGTGTCAGGTATGTCAACCAAAAAGAAGTGATCAATCAATGTATATGTTCCCATCGTGACTGATAGTGATGGGACATAATGCATGCATTGCATTGTTTTATCTCCTGAGACCAAAACAGAGAATCCCTCAAAAGAATCAGCGGGTATTGCCCTCCTTTGCACTAGTTGGGCATCAATAAAATTGTTGGTGGCCCCACTATCAACCAAAATAGAAACCCTATGATTCAAGATGGAACCTTGAACTCTTAAGTTCAAGTACTTAGGTACTCCTCTCAAAAGATGTAAGAGCCCCTCAATAGAAGAAAATGCTCCTTTTCTGTCTCCAAGTATAAGGTGTTCTCCTCTTTCTATCACGGTGTTAGAAGATGGTCTTTACGGCCCTCGTCAGAATGTTCTCTTATTGCATTTCATTGTTTAGGTGTCTCATTTCGCTCATTCATCTACATTCCGTTAGGGGCATGCCATTGTCTGACGGAAGGGCTTTGTTTTCTCATTTTCCCTCATGCTTGTACCTGCTGGGTTCGTCAAAATTTCTCAAAATTCATCAAGGTTCAGTTCATGTCATTTACAGTCATAAATGGTTATTTTGGTCAAAAAGAGTCATTTTAGTTTCTAGATCTAGGGTTTGGTCTTTCAAAATGTTAAACAATGCCCGCAGGCCATGAGGATATTTTCAATAAGTTTTCAGTTCAAAATTTTCATCGTCAATATGCTCGAGGATGTTTCTTCTTCAAAACTCTGTTTTGAAGAAGAAATTGTCTAAACTTATTTTTGTAATAAAATGTATCCTTCCACCATGTTGTAATTCACGATGCAGACTATGGTTTTCCTTTGCCAAGGTTCAACGCCAACATCCCTACAAAAAATCAACCAATTTCATCATTCAAAGCTCAGAAGGTCAGTCAGGAAACAAAAAAAACAAAAGTTGTATTAAATGAAAAAATGCCAAAGTCAAAAAAAATTACAAAATGGGTTTTGAAGAAGAAAAAATTAAAACCATGTCTATATGAGATATTTCTCAAAGCCATTCATTTCTTTTGCATCAAGAGTATTCAGAAAATCCAAGGGAAAGGTCGAGTTTGAAGTGTGAGGGTCGAAACTGTGTTTTAGAAGGGCAGACTGTGTGATTGAAGACAACGCGGCGCATTGGGACAGGGCGCGGCGCACCCATACGACGTGGTGCATAGAGCCTAAATACACCGTGTTATTTTCTTCTATCACGGCACACCCACTGAGCACGATGCATTGGGCTTGTGCGCGGCGCACAGATCCCCAAAGGCCAAATCACTTCCGCTCTATGAAAATTTGATTTGTTTCAGTGCAATTTTCTCCAAGTAAGTTTGTCAAAGCCTGTTTAATGATTTTTAGCTATGGTGCTATGGTTTAGAAGCGAAGAGATCAAAGAATTGAGTGGTGAAACATAAACCCTACTCCCATATTGCAATCTGCTCCCAAGGGTTTGAAAGGAGGTGATTAAAACTTGAAATTTGGTGCTTAAACTCTCATTCCATTTTCATTTGTGCCCTTGTTATTGTTATCATTGTTATCACTGCTACTACTGTCACACTCTCATACCACAGTCCCTCTCCTATTCCCGCTGTACCGTATCCCTTATTCCCTTTTATGCCCATGTGTTAAACCCTCAAATCCTGTCACTTACCATCACTTCCCTTCATTGATAAAATCCTAATTTCTATGACACTCAAGGGCTGCCTTTATGTCTTTGATTTCACTTATATATTCCCATTTCATTGACTCTTGTTCCTAAAACTACCCCCCATCACTATCACTCATTCCCATTACCTATAAATCCCCAAATCCCTAAGTCCCCCAAACAGTGACTGTCCTCACACTTAAATCTCATTTGACAGTCCTTTTCCCACTGTGATATCTCTTCATAGCACCTTATTATATATGTGGCACACTTGGTATTGAAAAACAGACTCTTGTTTTGACCATATATTTATCACCACCCATTTATCAAACACCTTGTTTTCAGCATCATGTCAAAGACAAATTCATCATATGAGCAAGGATATGAGCAGGATAGTGATTCAACCGCAGAGCTAAATGTATCGAGGAGGTATCATAAGAGTGGCAGGCACATCAGGGAGGAGCCCACTTCTTTGGCTCAAATACAGGCCTGCCCGCTTGCAATGACATGCTTTCAGCAACATTCATGTTTTCGGTATTGTGAGATGATATCTCAGATTCAGCACCATCCAGAGTTGGTTCGCTTATTTGTCCTACATTTGTGTGATGGTCATGTAAACCTTGCTGGAGTGAATTTCACTTTGACACCAGAGACCATTTCTGAGGCGACCGGGATACCAAACATTGGTGAGGAGTGGAATAAGAGACAGCAGCTGGATAGAGCATATTATGAACCTTACATCAGGCCTGGATATTTGAGGCAGTTGAGCAGAGTATTCCCGTTCCGGTTTCTGAAGGAGTCCTATGCGCCATTAATGAAACTCATCATTAGATACTTCAGCTGCGAGGGTAGATTCTCGCGCCTTTATGCATATCATATCAGAATTTTGATGCATTTCACGAGAGTGCGAATGATGAATGTTCCATACTTCATGTGTTGAAACATAGAGCGTATGACTACCCTTGTGCAGAAGAAGACTCCGGAGCAGCAGCATAACAACATTTATCATTACACGCTCATCAAAATCATTGTGGTACATCAGCTTGGTTTGCAGGGCATCACATGGGATGAGTTCATCTCTCATGACTTCTTTGCAGCCCCCCCAGCCTCCTCCTGATATTTTTCATGATGAGGTAGAGCCTTCGCATCAGTTTTAGGTTCCTGAGACTGAGCCTATTAATGCTCCAGTGTGTGTGACATATCAGAGAGGCCACAGAGCCTTATTTGCGGCAACACGACGAGTACTATCTCCACCAGGGGTGGAAGGGGTCTCGTTATCTTCATCAGCAGCTCGAGTACTATCTCCACATGGTCTGGAAGGGGTCTCATCTTCGACATCAGCACAGGTACAGGTTCAGGACAGAGGCAAGAGGCCTATTCATGATGAGGGCCCTTAAGGAGGCCAAGACATTGATTTTATACTCATCAATGTTGATGCGAGCTCTCCCAGCTCAAAACTGAAAGAGATAATCCAGGAGCAGAAAGCTGAGATCGGCACGTTGACCAAGAAATTGTAGAGAGCTCAGTGGGTTATAGATTACTTGGAGCAGCGAAATAAACAACTGGAGGATCAACAGACACTCATAGAGTTGCGGCAAATCCATGAAGACCGAGAAATGGCCCGAAAGAGACCAGGTGACATGACACCATTTGAGCGAGAGACTTGCCTTACGCACGTCAACATTCATCTGGAGAAGCTCTTGGCGAAGGCCAATAGGGACAAAGACATGCTCAGACATATGAAAAACCACTATTGGGCCCGCACACACGTTTGCAGAGCGAAAATGAAGATCTTGAAGGCGAGGTTGAGAAAAGCACTAAAACGTCGGAAAAGGCCGGATCCACTCCGAATCTTGGCCGAAGCTTCCTTGGCTGAGCATGAGACATGATGGGAGACCTTCACTCCAAATTTCAGCAAATTTGGAGAAAATTTTGTCATTTTTGAAAATTTTGGTTGCAAAACAGGTTTTTCCGCCCGACGCGTCGCGCCACCTGACGCGCGCTTATGATTGGGACATCTTCTAGAGGAAAACTTGATTTTTTTGGGTTTTTTTATGGTAAATTAGGCATGCTCAGGAATGGCTAAGAAATTTCATGAAGTTTTGGGTGGTCTTAAAGGTCAAAAACACTCCAAAAATGGCCTTTCTGCCACTTTTTGCACCAGCAGGAACCAGTCTTGGGAGATTGCAGTTTTGGAGGGGAAAATGACATCCAAATTGAAAAATTCCACTTGGGTTGGATAGCAGACATCCAGGGCTTTCCAACGAGCTATCATGAGCTCAATTTGGACTTCAGGAAGTGCCCCAAAAACAGGTCCAAAGTGGTGCGACGCATAGAGAATTTGGGCGCGGCGCATAGAGGAATTTTGCCCAAATTTCACTTTTCAGCTCAGAAATTCGCCCAGTTTTGACTAGTTTTACTTTTTCATGTGATGATTGATCTATCTTGATGTAATTTGGTAACCATGATGTAAATTTGGCATGTTTTTACTTGTTCTAGAGGATTCATTCACTAAAAAGTGAAAATTAGGTGAATGGATCAGTTTCCTAGCATATAGAGGCAAGTTGTTTGGCTGCCTAGATTTTAGCTCCATGTTTAGAATTGGTTGAAACAGCTCCTAGAAGGATGAGCTCGACCCCTAGAGGCATGGGATGGGGTTAGGATGGTCTATATATTGTATTTTCTAAGACATTTTCAGGGTTGGATACTTGGGAAAAGTTTGGCACCTCATTGTACATTCATTTCAGATTTTTGGCAAAGGAAAGACCAGAGTTTTGTAGCACTTGTTGGGATCCTTGTGGCTTCTGAGTTTTGATGATGTTCTTCTCATGTTATTGTAAGTTTCATTAATTTTATATGTATGCCATTTCCCTTCTCTTTTCTTCTGAATTAAACAAATGAGTAACTGAGGTAGAATTCATTGATTTGTTGGTGCTCCGCCTTAGACTTTTGTTTAGTTTTATATGTTTTTCGTCAGTTTGAAGAGGATCCTTGCACTCTCTTGCCCTCTTCAGCTCCTCAGCAGTCTTTTCAATCCATTCATTTGATCTCAGACATCAAATCCGCTGCCTACCTCGCCCCAACTTGAACTCTGCAAGAATTTGGCCTCATCCCCAAGCCCGAAAATTGTTTTTCCCTTTTTCCAACAAAAACCCCTAAAAATCAAAATCAAACCCTCCTATTTGTTTATCTAGCCTAAGATCAGTTTTTTTTTTAGTCATCTCAAGCCCCTTTTAATATTTTAATTGAGATCGACCCGGAGAGAGCCCTCTCCTGTCCTCGTAGGGCTAGCTATGAGGCTGAGCGTGGTTTGGTGTTGTCCTTCTTCTGCCTTATTTCAGCCTAAGGTGGATTTGGGAACTAACATAGTGGCGACCATACTGGGGAAAATGGTTTTCTTGTTGGTGTTATTTGTTTCATAAGTTACAGACGGAGCCTGAAGTCATGCCAGGTAGCTTTCGAAACGCTTTTGCTTTGCATTAGCAGAAGTAGATAAACGCTGCTTCAGTCAATCTCCGGTTTAGCTTGTGAACGTGACATTTGACTTGTGAATTACCCCAGTATATTACATCGTTCTGGACTTTTGGGTGATTGAGTCTAGAATTTGATAGGCTGAATAGATCGGTTTTGTCCTTTGATTTTTGAATAGATCAACACACTGGCTTCCAGAAGACATACTAGATCACATCCCGATCCTGATCCGCCTCCAGTGTATGAGAATCCCAATCTGATTTCAAGAATCCTCTGTCGAGAAAGTCCCGTGATCCCTTTGTTTAAATCTCATTCATACCCTACTGTATTTAAATTCATTGAAGATATTGAGTTTGATGATCGGTTCGAGTTGTCATTGTTTGAAACTAAATCTGAAAGTGCTACTAGTTCTACTGTCATAAATCCTGAGTTTATCAAGTATCTTGAGGTTGAAAAAGCTAATAGATCCATTGATAATTACATTTTGAATCTTCAGAACTCTATTGTGGCAACGAATATCCCTGAATTCATAGAGTCTGCATCTGAAACTCTTGGTCCATCAGCAGTTACTTCAGATTCACAAGTTCATGTTGAGCCTTCTTTCATTCCTACCATTCTCGTACAACCATCCATTTCTGATCAGCAATCAGCAGTAGTTCCTCCTCCATCTCCACCACATACACCTCTTACACCTACTGCTCCTACTCCACCTGTTTCTCCAAGACAGATCATAAATCCACCAAGAGCAATGGCTGCTAGATTCGCACCTCTTGTTTTTCCAGCAAACTTGGATCCCATGCCCACTGATTATCAGAGTAAAATTCCTTTGTTTGATGGTACTCCTCAAAGTGTGCCCGCTTAGCAGCATATTGACAGAATGACAGACTTTTTGGACCTCCATGAAATTGATGAAGAGAATGTCTCCATGAGATTATTTGTGCAAACTTTCGGAGGTGAGGTATGTAAATGGTTCAGAGCTTTGCAGCCCAGAAGTATTAATACATTGGAAGAGCTTTAGAGATAGTTTCTAGATCGATGGGAAATGAAAAAAGATCCGCTTCAAATCACTTCTGAGTATACCAAGATCAAGCGCAATCCAGGTGAGTCCGTCCAAGACTATATTATCAGATTTAATGCGGTTTATAATGCAATTCCTGATGACTTGAGGCCTTCAAAGAAATCAGCTTTGTTAAAATTCCCGGATGGTTTTGATCCAGAGATGGCCTATTCATTACGAGATAGAGATCTGCCCATTTTAGAAGACATGCAGAAGATTTCCATGAGTGTTGAGGAAAACTTGAATGATAAGAGAGCTAGGCTGAAAGTAGAGAAGAAAGTTGTGATAAAGGAAGAAGCTTCTACATCCAAAGATCAGATACTTCGCAAAGTGGAAAAAATGTTCGAAAGGTTCACTCTTGATAAGCCCAAACCGCAGATTCGAAATCCCAATTTTCGTGGTCAGTAGCAGCCACAATTTAGGATTAACCAACGAGAACAGCGAGCACAAGAACTAGCAGTCCAACAGCAAGTAAAGACACCTCTTCAGCAGAATTTTGTTGGTCGGGATTTAGATGATGAAGATGATGTAGTAGGGGAGGAAAATCATTTCTTTACTCCTGATGATTTGCCCATTTATATCACTGAAGATGATGAGTATGCAGAAAGTTCAGCGGTACAAAAAGATGAGGATTTTATCTTGGCTAATGATGCTGCTCTTGAGGAAGAGTCGGATGAATATCAGAGAGGTTATATGAATGCATTGTCAGCCCAACAGAATCAATATTCTCTTAGAAATAGAGATGTACCAGTCAATCCAATTCAGAAGAGAAAGGAAGTTTCAGCACCTAAAAACGATTCACCTGTTGCACAAAAGAAAGCAAAAGAGATAGTTGATCCCGCTGCCACCAAGTCATCATCAGCAGAAAAATCAAATCAGCCAATTACATCGAGGGAGAAGATTGAGAAGAAAGATGTTCCATCCAAAGAGATCGAGAAGACTTCAGCCTTTAGTTTGGAGAATGAGATTTCAAAATTAAAGGTATCCATTCCCTTGACCGAACTAATGAGGAACAACAGTTATAAAGGTCAAGTTTCCAAAATTTTGAATTTCGATCCCATGTCTGATATGGTGAATATTGAAGATGATCAACCGGAACTGATATTTGGACCAGCTTTAGATGGTGAGTCTCCGGACAACGAAGTGCCTCCTTTTTATATCAGTCTTCGATTGCATGAGTTTGTATTGCATAATGCCATGTTCGATTCCGGTGCTTCCCATAATCTTATGCCAAAAGAAATCATGGAGAAGTTGGGTTTAGACATCACTAGGAAGTACCATGATCTTTATTCATTTGATTCTAGCAGAGTGAGATGTATTGGGCTCATTAAAGACTTGGTTGTAAGTTTGGATCAGATTCCTACAAAGAATGTTTTGATGGACGTTGTTGTAGCAGACATTCCTCCGAGATTTGGTATGCTACTTTCCAGATCTTGGGGAGCAAAATTCAAAGGGACATTACAATTAGATTTCTCCTATGCGACGATTCCCGTGTTTGGCCAAATGAGAAAATTGTGCCGGGAACAAAAAATGAAGTATATGATTACAACCAAGGAGAAACCGGTTAATCATCCGATTAATTATGTACATACAGATTTAGAGTCTTTTGTTTTGTTTGCCGATAGTTTCAATGATGTAGATAGTTAGTTAGTTCAAGCAGAAGATATTCCAAAGATTACCGAGAATTTCAGAGAAGTTTTTCAGAAGGAAAGCCAAAAACCGGAAAGCACAGTTGAGCAATCAGCTAAAGATAGTGGACAGCAAGCAGAAAAAACAGAGCTAGCACAATTTCAGCACTTAGAGGATGATGAAGAGGGTCTATGGACCATGGATTTCGATGGTGCAGTGGGAAATGATGGTGCTGGAATTGGTATTTGGGTACGCAGCCCTTTTTCCGCTCCAAATAAGGTACCGAGCAATGTATGGGTATGTTCTTACAAATTAGCATTTGATTGTTCAAACAATGAGGCTGAGTATGAAGCTCTGATTGCTGGCCTAAAGATTCTTAGAAAGCTGAATGCTAAGAGAATTGCAGTCTATGGCGACTCCGAATTGGTGATTAAGCAAGTAAAGGGTGAATATAAAAAAAAACATCCCCAGATGTGGGCTTACCGGAACACTGTCCTTGATATTCTGAAGAAGTTTTCAGATTATACCTTGACTTGTATTCCTCGCATTCAAAATGGAATTGCAGATGCACTTGCTAAGGCAGCAAGTAACTTGAAGATCCCAATGAATTCAAGTAATAAGTTCGAAATCCATGTGAAGCACCGTCCTACCATCCCGGATAATCAAAGATGTTGGCAAGTTTTCCAAGATGATGATGAGATTAATGATTTTCTGCAAAGTAAAGGTAAGTTCAAAGATACCTCAATCGATGTAGAATATGATAATGGTGATGATGTTCAAGTAAATCAAATGGAGGTGTTGCAGCTGAAAGATAACATTATTCCTAAAGGTTTGATACCTTTAGAAGAGCTCTTCGATCAGGATGATGTGGCCAAGAAACCAACTTTACGACCGACTGAAAAAGGAGTTGAGGATGTAAATATTGGGATAGCTGAAGACCCCAAAATGGTGAAGTTATCCAAATCATTGCCACCGGAGGTAAAAGACAAATATGTGAGTTTGTTGTCTTCATTTGCTGATGCTTTCGCTTGGGATTACTCAGATTTAAAGACGTATGACACCAATATAATCCAGCATACTATCCCTATTAAGCCTAATCAGAAGCCTTTCAGACAAAAGCTAAGAAGAATCAATCCTAAGTTGCTGCCATCGATTGAGAAGGAGGTAAAAAGGTTGTACAAAGCAGGAATCATTGTTCCCATCAGATTTTCTGATTGGATTTCCAATTTAGTGCCAATGCGGAAAAAGACAGGTGAGATTCGGTTGTGTATTGATTTCAGAAATTTGAACAAGGTGTCATTGAAGGAAAATTATCCATTGCCTAAGATGGATCATATATTGCAGCGAGTAGTGGGTGCATCTCGGATGTCACTACTCGACGGTTATTCTGGATATAACCAAATTTTGGTTCATGAGGACGACCGCGACAAAACAACATTCACAACTCCATGGGGAACATTCCACTATGCCAAGATGCCATTCGGTTTGAAGAATGTTGGCGCAACTTTCCAGCAGGCGATGGACATGGCTTTTGCGAATGAAAAAGATGTTTTCCTTGTTATATACCTTGATGATTTGACGGTTTTTTCCAATTCAGATGAAGAGCATATGTATCACTTGAAAGTTGTTTTTCAAAAGTGCAGAAAATATGGTGTCTCGCTTAATCCTAAAAAGAGCTTGTTTGCCATGGATGAAGGCAAATTACTTGGTCACATTATTTCAAAAGATGGCATTCGTATTGATCCAGCACGTGTTGAAGCAATTCAGCAAATTGACCCTCCCAGGAACAAGAAGGAGATTCAGTATTTTAATGGTAAGATGAACTTTTTACGCCGTTTTGTCCCTAACCTTGCTGAACATTTAAGAGAAATAAAAAATATGCTGAAAAGGGACAACCAAGTGAAGTGGACTGAAGAGGTGGTAAAGTCCTTTAATTTGGTGAAGTTGGCACTATCTTCAGCTCCGGTGTTAATCAACCCAGATTACACCCAAGACTTTATTTTGTTTTCCTTTGCTTCGGAACATACCATGGCAGCTGTGTTAATGCAGAAAAGAGATGGACATGAGAAGCCCATAGCATTTTTCAGTCGAACTATTAGAGACGCAGCCTTGAAATACAACATCATTGAGAAACAAGCTCTGGCACTGGTAAAGGCATTGAAGGATTTCCGGGTATACATTTTGCATTCCCATATTTTAGCTTATGTTGCTAATGTTGCCGTGAAAGATTTTTTAGTACAGACTGATCCAACAGGAAGACGTGGTAAGTGGATCGCAGCTTTGCTGGAATATGATGTGGAAATAAGGCCCACGAAGCTTATCAATGGACAGGGGCTGATGAAGCTTATGGCTGAATCAAATTTGCATGCGCTAGACATAAATATGATTGCTGTTATGTCTGATGAAGATGAGGAGAATTCGCCACTTTAGGTATCAAAAATATTTGTTGATTCCCCATGGTATTCAGATATCGTGCATGTTCTTCAAAATTTGTCATCACCGCCCGGCATGACTAGAAACAAAGGTAGGACTTTGAAACTGAAGGCTGCAAAATTTTGTATTTTGAATTCTGCACTTTATTGGAAGGATCCAGGTGGTGTGTTATTGAATTGTTTGGTGGAGGAAGAAGCGAAGAAGGTAATGGAAGATTTTCACAAAGGAGACTGCGGGGGTCATCATTTTTGGAAGACAACTGCCAATAAGATTTTGAGAGCAGGGTACTATTGGCCGACATTGTTTGCTGATGTCTATAAAACAGTCAAAGGCTGCCATGAGTGCCAGATTTTTGAAGGAAGACAGAAATTACAGCCATTGCCACTCAAGCCTATTGAGGTAAGCGCCCCTTTCCAGCAATGGGGTTTGGATTTCATTGGGGAAATCCATCCTCCTTCCTCAGGACAACATAGATGGATTCTAACAGCCACCGATTACTTTACGAAATGGATCGAAGCAGTTCCTACAAGACAAGCCACCGATTCGGTAATTATTTCTTTCCTTGAGAACAACATTTTGTCTCGTTTTGGTTGCCCGAGTAAATTGATCACTGATAATGCAGCGGCTTTTAAATCAAGAAAGATGATTGAGTTTTGTGCTAAGTATAAAATTATTTTGGGACATTCAACCGCCTATCATCCGCAAGGCAATGGTTTGGCGGAATCTTCCAATAAGTCTCTAGTCAATATCATTAAAAATTTGCTGGACATAAATAAGAAGAGTTGGCATAAGAAGCTGGTAAATGCGCTATGGGCTGATCGGGTAAGTCAAAAGAAGTCCATTGGTATGTCCCCCTTCGAGTTAGTTTATGGAGTGGATACAGTCTTTCCTACCTCACTTGCTGTTCCGGTGGTCAAGCTTCTTCAGGAAGATGGTAGTGAAGAAAGCCATATGCAGAGAAGGATAAATCAGATGATTCATTTGCAGCAAACGAGAGAAGAGGTCTTCCAGAACACATTCAAGTTGCAGGAGAGAATCAAAAAGATCTATGACAGGAAAGCGAAGGCGGATAAATTCCAGTTAGAGGAAGTGGTACTGAAGTGGGATGCTAGGAATGAGGACAAAGGTAAACACGGTAAGTTTGAAAACCTCTGGAAAGGTCCATTCAAGATTGCAGCATATCGAGGTCAAAACGCCTTTCTTTTGAAGGAGATGAATGGTGAAGACTGTCCAGGAGGGCCGATCAATGGTCGGCTGCTCAAGCGGTACCATTTCTAAGATGTTTTCTGCTGATCATTGTCATTATACATATCATGTTTTTCAATTTCATTGTAAGTGTGCACTGTAGTCTTTTCTTCAATCTGGGGCCCGAAGTGAAGGCTATAATTCTGAAGAAATATTTCAGTTTTCGTTTGAGTCTATTTAGTCGGTTTGGTTCAGTCATTTCTGTTTTAAAAAGTTGAGTCCGTTTGAGTCAAAGTTTCAATGTCAAATAAATTCAGTCAAAGGTCTTGAGTTGTTTTGTCAAAATAATGGACTCCATAGCCCAATGGACGAAGGCACTGGTCTGCTCTGCCAAAGATCTGTCGTTCTTAGCACCTCCAAGGAGCTACCATCCCCATTGGAGCCAATGTTAGAGTCGGTCTTTACATCCCTCCATCAAATATCATTTCTCTTATTGCATTTCATTGTTTAGGTGTCTCATTCCGCTCATTCATCTGCATTCCGTTAGGGGCATGCCATTGTCTGACGGAAGGGATTTTTTTTCTCATTTTCCCTCATGCTTGTACCTGCTGGGTTGGTCAAAATTTCTCAAAATTCATCAAGGTTCAGTTCATGTCATTTATAGTCATAAATGGTTATTTTGGTCAAAAAGAGTCATTTTAGTTTCTAGGTCTATGGTTTGGTCTTTCAAAATTTTAAACAATGCCTGTAGGCCATGAGGATATTTTCAATAAGTTTTCAGTTCAAAATTTTCATCGTCAATATGCTCGAGGATGTTTCTTCTTCAAAACATTGTTTTGAAGAAGAAATTGTCAAAATTGTTTTTGTAATAATCATGTATTTTTCCACCATGAAGACTTCAAAGCATACTCTGGTTTTCCTTTTCCAAGGTTCAACGTCAACATCCCTCCAAAAAAAAAAATCAACCAATTTCATCATTAAAAGCTCAGAAGGTCAGTCATGAAACAAAAAAACAAAAGTTGTATTAAATGAAAAAGTGCCAAAGTCAAAAAACATTACAAAATGGGTTTTGAAGAAGAAAAAATTAAAACCATGTCTATATGAGATATTTCTCAAAGCCATTCATTTCATTTGCATCAAGAGTATTCAGAAAATCCAAGGGAAAGGTCGAGTTTGAAGTGTGAGGGTCGAAACTGTGTTTTAGAAGGGAAGACTGTGTGACTGAAGGCAGCGCGGCGCACCCATACGACGCGGCGCATAGAGCCGAAATACACAATGTTATTTTCTTCTTGCGTAGCACACCCACTGAGCGCGATGCATTGGGCTTGTGCACGGTGCATAGAGCCCCAAAGGCCAAATCACTTCCGCTCTATGAAAATTCGATTTGTTTCAGTGCAATCTTATCCAAGTAAGTTTGTCAAAGCTTGTTTAATGATTTTTAGCTATGGTGCTGTGGTTTAGAAGCGAAGATATCAAAGAATTGAGTGGTGAAACATAAACCCTACACCCATATTGCAATCTTCTCCCAAGGGTTTGAAAGGAGGTGATTAAAACTTGAACTTTGGTGCTTAAACTCTCATTCCATTTTCATTTTTGCCCTTGTTATTGTTATCATTGTTATCACTGCTACTACTGTCACACTCTCATACCACACTCCCTCTCCTATTCCCGCTGTCCCATATCCCTTATTCCCTTTTATGCCCATGTGTTAAACCCTCAAATCTTGTCACTTACCATCACTTCCCTTCATTGATAAAATCCTAATTTCCATGACACTCAAGGGCTACCTTTATGTCTTTGATTTCAATTATATATTCCCATTTCATTGACTCTTGTTCCTAAAACTACCCCCCATCACTATCACTCATTCCCATTACCTATAAATCCCCAAATCCCTAATTCCCCCAAACAGTGACTGTCCTCACACTTAAATCTCATTTGACAGTCCTTTTCTCACTTTGATATCTCTTCATAGCACCTTATTATATATGTGGCACATTTGGCATTAAAACATACACTAAAACTCTTGTTTTCACCATACATATATCAGCATATACTTGTCAAACACCTTGTTTTTAGCACCATGTCAGAGACAAATTCATCATATGAGCAGGGATATGAGCAAGACAGTGATTCAACCGCAGAGCTAAATGTACCGAGGAGGTCTCATAAAAGTGGCAGGCACGTCAGGGAGGAGCCCACTTCTTTGGTTCAATTGTAGGCCTGCCCGCTTGCAATGACATGTTTTCAGCAACATTCATGTTTTCGGTATTGCGAGATGATATCTCAGATTAGCACCATCCAAAGTTGCTTCGCTTATTTGTCCTACATTTGCGTGATGGTCATGTAAATCTTGCTGGAGTGAACTTCACTTTGACACCAGAGACCATTTCTGAGGCGACCGGGATACCGAACATTGGTGAGGAGTGGAATAAGAGACAGCAGCTGGATAGAGCATATTATGAACCTTACATCAGGCCTGGATATTTGAGGCAGTTGAGCAGAGTATTCCCGTTCCGATTTCTGAAGGAGTCCTATGCGCCATTAATGAAACTCATCATTAGATATTTCAGCTGTGAGGGTAGATTCTCGCGCCTTTATGCATACCATATCAGACTTTTGATGCATTTTACGAGAGTGTGACTGATGAATATTCCATACTTCATGTGCCGAAACATAGAGCGGATGACTATCCTAGTGTAGAAGAAGACTCCAGAGTAGCAACACAACAGCATTTATCATTATGCGCTCATCAAAATCATTGTAGTACATCAGCTTGGTTTGCAAGGCATCACATGGGATGAGTTCATTTCCCGGGACTTCTTTGTAGCCCCCCAGCCTCCTCCCGAGATTGTTCATGATGAGGTAGAGCCTTCACATCAGTTTGAGGTTCCTGAGACTGAGCCTATTAGTGCTCCATTGTGTGTGACATATCAGAGAGGCCATAGAGCCTTATTCGTAGCAGCACGACGAGTACTATCTCCACCAGGGGTGGAAGGGGTCTCGTTATCTTCATCAGCAGCGCGAGTACTATCTCCACATGGCATCGAAGGGGTCTCGTCTTCTACGTCAGCACAGGTACAGGATAGAGGCAAGAAGCCTATGCACGATGAGGGCCCCTCGGGAGGCCAAGACACTGATTTTATACTCATCGATGTTGATTCGAGCTCTCCTAGCTCAAAGCTGAAAGAAATCATCCAGGAACAAAAGGCTGAGATTGACACTTTGACCGTGAAATTGCAGAGAGATCAGTGGGTTATATATTACCTGGAGCAGCGGAATAAACAACTGGAGGATCAGCATACACTCATAGAGTTGCGGCAAATCCGTGAAGATCGTGAATTGGCCCGAAAGAGACCAGGTGACATGACACCATTTAAGCGAGAGACTTGCCTTACGCACGTCAAAATTCATCTGGAGAAGTTGTTGGAAAAGAAAAATAGGGACAAAGACATGCTCAGACACATGAAGAATCACTATCGGGCCCGCACACACATTTGCAGAGCAAAAATGAAGATCCTGAAGGCAAGGATGAGAAAAGCACTGAAACGTCAGAAAAGGCCTGATCCACTCCGAATCTTGGCCGAAGCTTCCTTGGCTGAGCATGAGACATGATGGGATACCTTCACTCCAAATTTTAGCAAATTTCGAGAAGATTTTTTCATTTTTGAAAATTTTGGTTGCAAAACAGGTTTTTCCGCCCGACGCGTCGCACCACCCGACGCGTGCTTACGTTTGAGACATCTTCTGGAGGAAAACTTTGAATTTTTGGGTTTTTCATGATATATTATGTATGTTCAGGAATGGCCGAAGCATTTCATCAAATTCTGGGCTGCGTAAAGGGCCAAAAACACTTCAAAAATGGCCTTTCTGCCACTTTTTGCACCAGCAGGAACCAGTCTTGGGCGATTGCAGTTTTGGATGGGAAAATAACATCCAAATTCAAAATTTCTACTTGAGTTGGATAGAAGACATCCAGGGATTTCCAACGAACTATCATGAGCTCAATTTGGACTTCGGGAAGTGCCCCAAAATCACCTCCAAAGTGGCGCGACGCATTGAGTTTTTGAGCGCGGCGCATAGAGAAATTTTGCCTCATTTTCACTCTTCAGCTCAGAAATTCACCCAGTTT